>OU015502.1:21906197-22211197 GCA_907164885.2 Dolomedes plantarius | reverse complement strand
ATGTAAACAAAGTCATCTTGGAAAAAATTTACCTAGGCAATTCTTGTACCAAGCCACATATATATATATATATATATATATATATATATATATATATATAAAGAGAGAGAGTGTGTGTGTGTCTGTATGTTTGTATATACACATGTATGTATGCATGTGTATATTTAAGTATATAGTGACAAGATGTAAGGTTACATTCCTTCATGTATATTGGCATACTTTCATTCTCTCTACGATTAATTTTTTTAGTTATGCATGTAGGTATGCTTGTTTATGTATATATATATATATATATATATATATATCATTCACAACTTTTAAGTACAATGGAACCTCTATATATTGAACTTCAAGTGGAACGAGAAAACTTCGAATAATCGAGGATTTCGATATACCGAGGTTCGATTTATCAAGGAATTCGTTTATCTTGAGATTCCACTGTATTACAAATTTTTATTTCATAAATTTTAAAAATATATTTTACGTTTCACAAATCTTTAGAAATTTTTTATACATAAATGAGTAACTTTAGATGTTAAACCTTTCAAAGGAAACTTTAAAACCACCTGTATAGCAGCTAAATCATGGCATATTTTACTTCAAAACATAGTTCAGCAATTTCGGTTCTCGTGCAGTGATTTCATAGCATTTCTTTTCAACAATCGACGAAAATGACATTTAACTCTGGGTATCATCTGTAGCTCTTGCTGTGCCTTATTAATTGAAACAAATAACGCTCAATAATTGCTAACGTCCAAGTTATTCAAATATTTAAACATTGCTAGCGTAGTGATAATTGAGATCTATCTTCAGAAGCAGTTTTATGTTAACTCGGAACTGAAATTCTATCCCATTCGTTCAGGAAAGTTGCTGTCGAAAGTGGATTTGTTTACTACTCCTGCAGTAAAATTTCTGTCCTAGCTTTTCGTGAATTCAAATCCAATATTTAACAAAGGAAATTCTTTTAGTCTCTCGTTACAGATACGAATATTCTTCAATATTCGTATATATATAAAAACATCATGATATGGTAAATTTTCATATTTTTGGAGACTCTTGTTTTAAAATCTAAAAATCCTAAAATTTTTATTTGTTTATCCGTTTTACTTCGAATACAAAGTAAATAAATAATACAGAGTGACGCGTTTAAAAGTGAATTTTGTTGCTGTTAAGGTGAATTCCCCCTGGATGTTATGTATTCCTGACCAGGTCCATATAGGCTAATGGGAAGAGGGGTGTGTCACCGGTTAAAAATTACACCACATGTGTTGGAGTCCGATTTAACCAGGTACTACCTCAGTTTTGACCGAACATCTAGGGGGATCGTACCCTCTCCAACCCTCTCTGACATCATAGAGGGACTTTACTTCTAAACCCTTTGGTGGGAACATATTTTTTTCCCACTTATTGGGGACATCAGTCTTGAAAGCAGATATAGAGAAACATGTCTTTCCCAGGTATTCCAAACTAGAAATTCAGAAGGTATTTGTTGTTTATTACATTTCATGGTAGCCACAATCGTCAAATCATTTCTCTTTAATTATTGACCAGCATCTATTGAACAGAATCAATTATCACAGGTTATATTACGGTTCGTTTTGTAGAGGCATTTGGTTAGTCGAACGAATGATTGGGTTGCGATTCTTAATTTTTGCTCTGTTTAATCTAATGTTTTTCTTAACCTAGAAAGCTAGCGTCACAAATCACCCTTCCAATCAGAAGACAATATGTTGAGTGAAACATATGTAGATTTACAGTACCCAAGATCGAGGGGGGGGGGGCAGCAATGAAAC
This sequence comes from Dolomedes plantarius, assembly GCA_907164885.2. Classification (NCBI taxonomy): domain Eukaryota; kingdom Metazoa; phylum Arthropoda; class Arachnida; order Araneae; family Dolomedidae; genus Dolomedes; species Dolomedes plantarius. The sequence continues at coordinate 22,209,404 of OU015502.1, read as the reverse complement.
CATAAAGAAACCATAGCTGTCTGAGAGGCAGACGTTCTCACCGAAGGAGTAACGTGCCCATATCCGGCCTGGATAAGAAGGTATTTAATGACGCACATCGGTATTCGATCCGAGCGACCTCGGCATCGAACGCCGACGCGCTACCACTAGGCTACTTGATTCTTGATTTTAACTGAAGCTATTCATCGTCAATAAATTTTATATACTCTATCATTTAATAAATCAAGGAAATATCATAAGACATTTAATCCACCAAGCATTGTTGCACAGCCTAAACGAATGTAGTAGTGCATAGAGATCACACTAGCTCACTATTAGCCCGTCTGCACATGAAGCAACTCAAAAGAAACTGATAACTGACTGAAATCACAAACCAGTCCGTGATGAGTCGCAACCTATGTAATTGAATGGAGCCACGCACACGACGCAACTGGTTACAAACCCGTCGGACGGGTTTGTAACCAGACGGCCTTAGTCAAATTCCTCCAAAACTTAGCATATTTTATGATAAAGCCTTTAATACATCAATATATATCTCTGAAGCTTAATAGTGTATTGAAAAGGATAAGCAAAATAGCTACATGGATATTGACTGAGAACGTACACATCAAGTAGAATACTGAGGATAGAGAATATTTAGAGCTCATAACAATCTATATATATAAAACGCGTAGGTATGCGGCACAAAAATCGACGATATTTCTACACTCTGAATGGCAACGGCTGCAACTACCAGATGTAAACATTAGCCACCGTCCGCAATTTGCAACCGCGTGTCAACATGGATTTATGCACTGAAATCGGGAATGCTCGAAAGCGAGCTGCACGATCAAGTGAAAATTGGGAACAGTCTCTGGAAAGAAAGTGAAGAAGAAATAATTCATTAAGAGAGAGCATAAATGATCGCGAGGTTAGGCTTAACCGTCACCGGCACAGCAACTGACAGCCAGTAATAGTTAATTTTCTACACTTTCTTCAGTGCTTGCTGAACTTTTACTCCATTTTATAAATGAAGAAATTTTCCCAACAAATTATTATTTGATATGATTAAATGTAGATATCTGAATTGTGAACAATAGTACATACAGAGAGTGATATAATCCACGCTATATTTTAGTACTTGCTGAATTTTTACTCCATTTTTTAAGTGACAAAAATTTTTCTCCGACAATTTCTTATTTGATGTAACGATAAAGTGTAGACAGCTTAATTTTGAAAAATAGCACATACAGAGAGGGGTGTAATTTTTAAAATCATTGGTGTTGGGTTTCTCAGTCTTATCTTTAACTCTGTTCTGAAGTAATGGAAATTCACATTTTTTAATCACGATGTTTTATAATCAGCCTTATAGAGAAGACCCCTTAACAACGTACATTTATGATGACAGGTAATGGTAATATCCTTACATATGTTACTTTCAGTTGAGTTGTTTTGCAAAAGAAAATATAAATCTAAAAGCGACCATGCTGGTCGCGCAGCGGCTAGTACATGTAAAAATAAATTTCACTAACTAGTTATTAGGATGACTTCCGCGGATTCTGTGGTAAAAAGCTTGACTGTAAGCACAAACTAAATGGGAAAAAACATTGTCTACCTGAATATGACATCACTAAGTATAATCTAGCATCACTTATCTATACTCACTATCTACCAAAAGCTAATTTTTTTGACTTGTGGTACTGAATTTCTACAAATCAATCTTGATTACCTGGCGGATTGCTTTCGCCCAAATGATTATTTATTGATTTCTTTAGGCCTTTTTCTTCGTGCTTTAGGATTTCCCCACAGCTACTTCACACGCAAATATTATCGCATTTAATTTTGAAATTTTCTTAGTTATTATAAAAATCACAAAATAAATATATTGTATTTCTTTTTCAGAACGAAGTATTTCTTGCCTTTAGTTAGTCCGTTACTTCAGAGTTGAAATCGAATAGTGAGTGTAAAGTAAGTGCTTTTTCATAATAGTTTATGCTCTCATAAGATAAAAAAATATCGTATTACTATTTAAAAATAGTTATGATTTCTGTTCTTAAAAAATTTATAATTTATTTTATTATTTACACCTTGTTTAATTCAAACCACGTTTCTGTTAATGCTTGTTGACATTTATTATTTTTTTAATATTAAAATATTTTTTAAATATACCTTTTAATTTTTTTAAAATTCTATAAATTGAATTACATACAATTTTAAAAATTAAAATATATTTCTCAGCACGTGGATATAATAGTTTAACAATTATTTTCATAAAAAAATTAAATCAATAAATTTTTTGTAAGCTTCAATATATTAAAGTTAAAAAATGTGAGGTATTGAATCAAAATTAACCCCCTTGGTCTAAATATATCACCGTTTGCAGAAGAAATGCCTTATACAAATGAGCAGTGCTTTTCTACTAGACGGGAATCCCCGTGGGTAACGTACACGCTTGACAGTGAGACGTAAAACTCTACGAAGCGAGGTCGGACAGAGGGGAGCGGAGAACGAATAACAATTGGAGTGAAGATAGCTTTACAGTACAGCAGCCGGACATTATCACGTTTACCGAAAGCGTTTTGAAGTTAGCTATCGTTCCAGCGACCTGGTGATAAAGGGAAGACGGAAAGGTTAGTGTGGCGTGTGTACAAGCAGTGGCGTGGCTGAATTCTGGTAGGGTTTCCGTAATATAACTATCGGGATTAACACACGCGATAAAAAATTCCCCGTTGCCTACTAGCAATTGAGTACGGTATTTATGTAGTCTAATTGTGTTGCAATAAATAGAGTTTAGTGTAGAAAACCTCGTTATATCTTGTTAATGGTGAGTTCATTGTTACCATGTTTTTATTAACTTGCTTTCTTGTTTGTTTGTGTGTGTGTTTGTCCCTTACAAATCTTGCAATCGATTTTTAACTAACTTCCCGACTAGCTAGACATTTAAAACTTTTAGAATAGCTCAGAACACGATGACAATGCATTACTTTAATACTTTTAGCCATCTTTAAACAGATTTTGAATTCATTTTCAGTAAAATTTGTTTTGTAGAATGGTGCAGCCATCTATCGACCGGGACGGGAATGAAAAGTTAAACGCAAGTTATCTTCCAATTAACTTCATTTTCTTTCAAGTTGATGGGATAATTCATCAAAAAAAATTTTTTAAATATTTATTTGTACATAGAATTCTCAAGTTTATATGATTCAATAGAAAATTTAAAAACGTGGTATATAAAAAGTTCTTTTTATCTTGTAATTATTTAGTATATACATTACCTTAAGGGTAAAGGAAACAGTGAACTTCACAAAATATGACTTTAAAATCAATATCATATATTCACTTTTTTTCTTCTCTGTAGTGCGCATATATGAGTATTTTAAGGTACGATATACTTGTCATTATATGTTAAGTAATTGATATGTTAAGTTATAAATATATTAGGTTTACATGTAATGCTGAGTCAAACGAGTAATTTTCAGTTTATAAGCACTTAAAATATGACTGGAATTAAATCTGAATTAATTTTGCAATGAAATAGGATGTTAAATTATATAAAAAAAAAACATTATCGAAACAAATATGATGCAAGTTCCACCTGTTTCCTAGTTCAAAACAATTTCTTCCAAAACTGATCTTTCAGATTGGTACAAAGGTATATCATTGCATAACAATCTTTGGGACCAACTGAGTACAGTATGTCCTCGAGTTTCCCGGATTCGTAGATACGCGGTTGTAATTTTCAATTTTTCGTTGTCTGCTTCAGCATGCTATCAATATATTTACGACGAGATAAATATATCTTCGAGTGTACAAATATCATTGGACGAATACTTCAATGCCCCATGACCGTCTGCAGATTATCAGATTATTTTAAATTACATAATAATGTTTGTATAATATAAGCATTTTATTGTAAGGTCGTGTACTGTATAATACAGTATATGTGAGTAGTGACGAAAGAAGAGTTTCGTGACGTGACGAAAGGTGTAACTAGCCTACAGTTACACCTTTTCCCAATAGGGGGGTGCTAGGACACAACTGACGTCACGTTACGGGGTACGGTAAGCGCCGCCCACTCCACCATCCGCATCCGCAGTGGCGCAGAACTCTCCTTCCTTCACTACTTGTGTGCGTACCATTTTCATATTTAAATTAAAAGTATTCCCCTGCTTACGCGTTTTCTACGTGCGCGGAATGTTCTGGGACGAACTAACCGCGTAAGTCGAGGACTTAACTGTAGTCGATGATCTAGGACACGGGTTTTCAACCTGTGGATCGAGAACCCTGATGGGGGGGGAGTGTTTTCTGGGGCGTCCCCACGGTTTTATTGGGTTTAAATAACTTTTCAGCGAATTTCACCGAAAAAAAATCTGTCAGTACTTATTTACCGCGAAACTGTAAGTCACTGATGTTTTTTTAAAGGAAAAAATTCTCATTCAAAACGCAAACTCAGTTCGTTAGAAAGCTACCGCTTTTATTTTGTGGTAAATGAAAATCGACGTTACTTGCTAGGTACAGTAGACAAATTCTAAAAGTCAGTTTCGTTCATTTGTATTGTCACTTTTGGAATTACTATAGTAGTTTTCCCAGTGGAATAAAGCAATATTATGTAGGTAACAGTTTTTCTATTTTTACCATGTTTTTATTAACTCGCTTTCTTGTTTGTTTGTGTGTTTGTCCCGTACAAATCTTGCAATCGATTTTTAACTAACTTCCCGAGTAGCAAGACATTTGAAACTTTTAGAACAGCTCAGAACACGATGACAATGCATTATTTTAATACTTTTAGCCATCTTTAAGCAGAATTCAATTCATTTTCAGTTATTTTCAGTTAATTTTGTTTTGTAGACTGGTGTGCAGCCATCTATCGGCCGGGACGGGAGCGAAAAGTTAAACGCGAGTTAACTTCCAATTAACTTCATTTTATTTCAAGTTGATGGGATAATTTATCAAAATAATTTTAAAAAAGTATTTATTAATACATAGAATTGTCAAGTTTATATGATTCAACAGAAAATTTAAAAACATGGTATATAAAATGTTCTTTTTATCTTGAAATTATTTATCTTATATAATTGAATGAATATGATATGGTCATTATTTTTCTCGAGGTTATGTTTTGTTCTGTTCCTGCCCTTTGAATGAGGGATGAATGTTTCTCAAAGTTCTCCATCTCTACAAATTTCTTACAAAATTTATTTTTTGATGAATTATACATTTAGTTGGAATTAAATTACAGAAAATGCATTTTAATGTTTTCCTTTATTAAACCATTGAATGGGGGGGGTCACGATTTGAAAATGGTTGGGAAACACTAAGTGCATATTCAAAAAGTGCGAAACATGAAAGTGCATATTCAAATCTTTCTTAAATATAAGAATTACTTTGGATTTTTTTTTGGTTGAGAAATATGAACAATACTTCAAAACTTTATATTCATTAGTCTGATTTTTTTCAATGAATATAACTAAAATTTTTAGCTGTATATAATTTATTTTTAAATGGATTTATTTAAATTTAAAAATTTTGTAAAGCTGCAGGATTAAATTTAATACTTTCGTATTATTAAAAAGCCATTAAAGCCTTTCACTGCTCTAAAATTTAATACGAAAAATCTCTTTTTATGAGCTGCATAAAAACATTGTTCTTGTTTTGATAAATCTTACCTGTAAGTATTATAACCTTATTTTCATGTCTTAGATGAATATGTTTAAAAGCTTTTCTATGAATTAAAAATGTTTTGAAATATGACGTTAAAATTATTTACGTTATAAGTTTATTTTTCAGTTTGCATTCAAAATTTTTTTAATAGAAAATGGAAGTTTCAAGAACCGAATTTTATGTTAAATTATAATCCCTAATATTTTTTCTTTCATCGCATGCTCAGAGTGTTTGAAATTGTTGGAATGTAAAGAGGGAAGGTTTAAAATTCTAAATCCGACGAATAAATTTTTTATTTATTAATTTCGAGTATTTCCTCTATATATAATATTGTAAATCTGATAGAATATAGTAAAAGAAAAATTTACATTAGCAAGGAACAAGGAATAATTTTTCGAAAAATTCTTTTCAATGGATGTCAAAATCCCCAGAGGAAAATAAAAAAGATTCCTTTCGTATGAAAATTTGTCTTTTCTACAAAAGATTAAGTAAAATGAATTTAATGAAAAATATATTTAAAGGTTTCTTAAAGATTTAATCTACTGCGGTAAGCAAAATACGTTTGCAAACTTTCATAGTAATGGCACTTGAAAAAGGAATAAAAAACACTTATAATTTCTACTGTACTTTTTTTCCTCCCATAGTTCGCTCCCGAACGAGTGCTGTCTTTAGAAATCATAACATATTGATTTCTGTTTGTTTCCAATAACTTTGTCGTGTTCTTACAAAACATAAGTTGTTTTACGTTGCTATAGATGGTACGTATAGTCATTAGTCTATGCCTTTCTGATCAGTCCATAACAATGGCAAAACTTAGGTCCAACGTTACCTCTATGCTAGAGATGTATCTTTTTGCTTTAAAGTAAATTCCATAATGTAAATTACATAAAGTCTATTACTAAAGAGTAAAGCAAATTATCAAATAAAGTTTTTAAATTTAAGTTAAAATTTTAGTTATTTTTGTAAAGTAAATTGTTTATTTTCTGTCGATTAGGTTGCAGTTTGTCAGTTAGAATTAAAATCAAACTTAAGATTAAAAGAACAAGTTTTTATTTCTTTAACATTTATGAATAGAAATAACACGAATTTGCATTGTGGTAATAGGTAGAATCCCCATAAATCGTTGGATCACCCTGTACTCACGAATTAAGAAACATTCAAGCCAAACTCTGTTTATCTCCAAGAGCATTTTAGATTATTTAAGTAAATATTTCCATCTATTCGTGTTATTCATTATTTGAAAAAGCAAAAATAATTATTGCTCATAATTCAGTGGAGAAGTAACTTGCATGATTTCAAGAAGATAAAATAGTTTAGCCATGAAAGTTTCCTATTTCAACCAAACAAGGCAGCTGTAAAGTTAGATATAATTCGAAATTTCTTCTAAACTTAATGTTGAATAAATGTACAATGGCATGTGACCAAAAAATGGCTGAAGTTTTGAAAAACTGTTTAGAAAAAAATTCTTCTAAACTCATTAAGTTTAGAAGAAATTTTGATCCATATCTAATAATTTTGTCATTACCTTGGTTGGTTGAAATAGGAAAATTTCATGGCTAAACTACTTTATTTCCTTGAAATCATGCAAGTCTCCTTTTCACTGAATTATGAGAAATAATTATTTCTGATTTTTAAATAATTAATTACAACAATAGATGCAAATATTTACTAAAATCATCTAAAATACTCTTGGGGATAACCAGAATTGGGCTTGAATGTTTCTTAATTCGTGATTACGATACGACTTAAAGATTTATGAGAATTCTACCAATTACTAAAATAAAAATTCTTGTTATTTCAATTTATATAACACGATTTTAGACATTTCCATAAATATTTAATTTTGTCTCATTATCTGATTAACAAAAATTGTTTATATTCATCTCTATAATGAGTTAATCATAAAATATGTTTCGTATCAAATGACATTTTTTGTTTTCTTCGCTCAAATTATTCTTCAGTTTCACTTCTTTCTTTGTCTTTAGGATATAAAAAGGGAATTTTTCAGTGGAAAATCAATTTTTCAAGAAACACATGAGTTGGTTAATTAGTGATAGTTAAGGAACATTTTAGGAAAAAGAACTTTGTCGTAATTTAATTAATCTTAAAACTTAGTTAAATTTTATTCATGGGGTAAAAATAAGTGTATGCAGTTTTACAGCAAGTAAATTTATTAATGGAAATTAATTATGTTTCAGTGATAGTTCGTTTTCTAGATAAAGTGATATGCATATTCTGCCGTAACGTTATTATAAAAATGGAAGTATCATATTTTACAAAAAATAAAAACCTTGTCTGCAATAGACTGTAAATCATACATTTTATAACTAATTTTTCTCTTACTGCATCTTTTTTCAGTTACTCTTTAGATATAAATTAAATCATAAATTTAATGAATTTTTATAAACATTCGCTGGGAAAACTCGATTATTTCTTCCGAATCGAAATTAGTAATAAATTTGTTTAATTGAATTTAATAATTTTCTCATAGCGAAGAAAAAATAGCGATATCAAAGTTTTCGATAGTGACCCTAAATATATATATATATATATATATATATATATATATATATATATATATATATATAGAATGTGTGTGTGTGCGTGCATATATCTATGCATGGATTTATACGTGTATATGTGTGTCTGTATCTCCAGATAATTTTCGTATGAAGGACTTAAAAATTCTACACAGTATTAAACCAATAAAGAATAGGTGCTTTAACAGTAGAATTTTATCACTATAGCAAAGAATTTGCTTCAAATTTTTATCATTTAAAGACGAATTGTTTTGAATTTTTTTTTTCATAAATATCATTTTACTTTAATTCTCTTTTTAATTTCAGAAACTGATAAATGTCATTACATCCATGGAAGAATTTTGAAAACTTTTATTCCTAACAGGAAAACATTGAAGTTTAGAATAACAATGTCAAACTTTCTTTCCACGGCATCTTGCAATATTTCTGAATCCTCTTTGGAACCTGTCGTCTTTCAGTTTTTGCATGCTGTTTTGAAAACGTCTTAAAACCACTTCCACTATTTCGTATAAAGATTTGGAAAATGTTTTAAACTCGACAAATAGGCCCTTAAAAACTTTCGAACTGTTGTGGTACGCGGACTCTAATTTAAAACTTTATGTACCAACAGAGAATACATATTCATTTAGATTCTTAGCTTTATCTAAAACCATATTGAAACAAGACTTACTAGAATAAGAACAACTTTGCAAGAACAACTTTTGACATGTATAAAAATTTCAAACAAATTTTACATTTTATGGTCAACAAAGCTCTCATTTGAAAAAAAGTATAACTAATATGTGTGTATATATTTATTTATTTATTTATTTATTTATTTATAAGGGGTCGTGCGTACACAGATATGTGTATATATGTTGTACATGTGTATATGTGCTGTATGAGTGTATACTTAGTAATTTCATAAATACTGTAATAACTTTCGGAATGAACTACAAAAGCACTGTGATATATATTTTAATAATCCTATGATATAACATAAATGCAGTATCTGCGAACATAAAGCACCAATTACTTTTTTAAATTGTTACCATTAGCCTTCATACAGCTCTCTTGCCTTCATTGCCCTTCATCAACAGAATTTTGCAGACTCTCCACTGGAAAAGATGCAGATGCTCGCACCAAGATTTCAATATTGGATTGACACTTATGACAGGCCATACCCTCAGTCACACTCCAAAGCTTGGTTGAGATCTGGGCTCCTAGAAGGCCAGTCATCTTGCCAGATAAAGTCGGGCACATTCGCCTGAAGCCACTTATGACTGCATTTTGCCTTGAGGGCAAGCTCAGAATGATTTTGGAAGCTCCAAGGCTAATTTTTGAACAAAGTGCTGTTCAAATTCTTTACTGCACGCTCCCATACAGTGTCCTGGTAAATTTGACAGATGCAGCCTTTTTTTAAAAAATTTCTCACAAAAATGCAGCTCACTGTTGTCGGGGGACACCCTCTCCCACCAAACCATGCGTGAAGAAGGATGATGACCTCTCATGATCTTAGGTGCTTTCCCCGGATCTCAATCCCTGGGTATACAAGCTTTGGAGTGTGACTGAGAGCATGGCATGCCATAAGCGTCATTCCAATGTTGAAAGCTTGGTGCTAGTAGCTGCAGCTTCTCCGATGGAGACCCTGCGTAATTATTTTGACTGGAAGTGTCATTCCAATACTGAATGCTCGGTACTAGTTGCTGCAGCTTTTCCGATGAAGACCCTGCGTAATTCTTTTGACTGGGAGCATCATTCCAATATTGAATGCTTGGTGCTAGTTGCTGCAGCTTTTCGATTGAAGACCCTGTGTAATTCTTTTGAATGCTAGCGTCATTGCCTGGGTATACAAGCTTTGGAGTGTGACTGAGAGCATGGCATGCCATAAGCGTCATTCCAATGTTGAAAGCTTGGTGCTAGTAGCTGCAGCTTCTCCGATGGAGACCCTGCATAATTATTTTGACTGGAAGTGTCATTCCAATATTGAAAGCTTGGTGTTAGTAGCTGCACCTTTTCCAATGGAGACCCTTCGTAATTCTTTTGAATGGGAGCGTCATTCCAATATTGAAAGCTTGGCACGAATAGCTGCAGCTTTTCCAATCGAAACACTGCGTAATTCTTTTGACTGGGAGCGTCATTCCAATATTGAAAGCTTGGTGCTAGTAGCTGCAGCTTTTCCAATGAAGACACTGCGTAATTCTTTTGATGAATGGATTAATAACAAAATGACTGTGGAAAGGATAGTGGTAACCATTTTGAAAAATGATTTGTGCTTAAGGTTCGCAGATAGTGCATCTATGTTATATTACGGGATTATTAAAATATCTCTCACAGTGCTTTTGCAATTCATTCCGAAAGTTATAACGGTATTTATTGGATGACTATGTATATGTATGCGTAAGTATGTGTGTATATATGTGCGCATATATATCACTTTTTGGGGTGAACTATGAATTTTCATTTGTTTGAATATAATCAGTAGATAATCTCTTTGAGTATGCACTAAGAATTGGTTCAAATCAAAATATCACAAAACAGTACTTTTAAATTACTATGGCTGTACTTAATATATTTAAAGAATAAATGGGTGCAAATATATTGCAATGTACAGCTATTGAATTTCTCTATAGCGTTAATTAAAAACAAACTAGGACATTTATTAGAGATAACTTATTTTTGACTAAATCCCTATTACTTCAGGCATTATTAGGAGAGTCTATACATACCTTAATTGTATTAAACTCATCATTTGAGTTCAAGGAGTTAATTAAAAGTTACTTCAATCTTCTGCTAATATTATCTCCCAGTAAAGCCTTTTATGTAGGAAATATTTTTTTCTTAAAAATCTGCACGATATTCTATATTTTGGGGGCATAAAAACTTTGATATTCTTTAAATTTCCATTTCAAAATGATATCGACTGCTAAAAGATTAACAAATCTCGCTGTCAAAAGCAAGGATATTAAGTCTTAAGATGGGCTTCATTACCGGTCCGGTAGTTCAGAAGAATCACTAACGACGATGCTCGAACTTTTTTAATGCTAAAACTTTTAATGCTTTGGAACATATTCAAAAGCGAACTCTTGAATGATTTCTATCATGATTTTTTTTACTGTATACTTAAAACATGCCTTTTATAGTTGCAGATAAAATATCGTGATGGCTTTGACATAAGACTTTGAATTTCTATCAATGCTTTCTTTTCACCTGATTACTTTTTGTAAAATAATATAGTTTAAAGGAAATTGGGATCTTTTAAGCCCGTATTTTAACTTTTCATAGACACACACACACACACACACACACACATATATATATATATATATATATATATATATATATATATATATATATATATATATATATATATATATATATATATATATGTACATACGTACACACACATACACACACACACACTCACACTCACACACACACACACACACACACACACACACACACACATATATATATATATATATATATATATATATATATATATATGATCCGTCGGTTGTGGACTGTAGTTCTATAGTTTTTCTAATCAACATAACATTGTCTTTTTAGGGGTTTTATTTAGAAACACAAGCAAACATAACAAGTAAATCGTATTTTTCCCTATGGCAAGACCAACGCAGACCATACTGAGATTAACAACTATTTAACACAGACCATACTGTATAACAACTATTTAACACAGACCATACTGTATAACAACTATTTAACACAGACCATACTGTGTAGCGATAACCTTCTCCTGTGGTCGGCGACCTACAACTGCAGGGGATAGCAACAGAGGCTATCACGTGATTGCGCGGGGGAGCGCTTGGCCCCTAGGAGCGCCAAGACGCAATAATATATATATATATATATATATATATATATATATATATATATATATATATATATATATATATATATATATATATATATGTACATACATACATATATAATAAACGTATAGTTTTTTTTTTTCTTATGGTGTACTTAAATCGAATCTTTTTCAACTGCGGATAAAATATCATGATGGCTTTGACATAAGATTTCAAATTTCTATCAGTAATTTCTTTTCACCTGATTACTTTTTGTAGAATTTAGTTTAAAGGAAATTGGGATTTTCCAAGCCCGTACTTTAACTTTTCACACACACACACACACACAGACATGCGTATATATATATATATATATATATATATATATATATATATATATATATATATATATATATATATATATATATTTACATATACATAACAGACATATAATTTATTCTTATGGTATGCTTAAAACGCTTCTTTTTCCGTTGCGGATAAAATATCACGATGGCTTTGACATAAGACTTTGAATTTCTATCAGTTCTTTCTTTACACCTGATTACTTTTCGTAAAATGTAGTTTAAAAGAAATTGGGATATTTTTAGCCCGTATTTTAACGTGTCCCACCTGATCTGTCTATCTACCCTTATCTCTCTTCTGTTCAAATTTGCTTTAGGTCCAGTTACATTCGGTAGGATTTGGGTTTGCATTGTTTCAAAATTACAATAGCGTCCCCGTTCTAAACAAGCTGACATTCGCTCAAAAATCATTTAAATGACACATTTTCTGTACACTTTGAAAGATATTCACAGGCAATGTAATCTTTATATTATTATTTTAAATTATTGTGTAGTGCATTTTTATCTAACAAATATACAATTTTTACTTTTCTTTAGCATTTACTCAATTTTACAATTTTCTAAGTCCAGTGTGTGCATGTGTACAGAGGCTGTTCACACATTTTTTAGACGATGTATATTGTATTCACAAAACTATATTACATAAAATTCTTGTATTTTAAATGTTCTATTTGACATCCCTTATTCTGAACTATCTTTCGACACCGCAATTTCCAGGATAATAATGCCTTTTGAAGTGTCAGAAGAGGTATTCTATCCCATTCCTCCTGAACAGCTTTCCAGAGTCCTGTAAGGGTTTTGGGACGACGTTTGGATAATGCAGATTTTAAAAGTCCGAAAGCACAAAAATCCATTGGTGATACATCGGGAGATTTAGTAGGGATATCAGTGAAGGGTATGGCCTTGATACCAGTTTTTTGTTCCATTTCGTTTAGGAAATTTACAATGGATTTTGATGTGTGACTGCTAGCTTTGTCCTGATGGAGTCTCACAGATTGATGGCACTGTGGGTAAAGCGATGGCATTTCATTCAGAAATATTGGCGATAAAATATGTTCCAGATAGTACTTGGAGTTAATCTTGATTTTTTTTCCACTCTCTTTATTTTTAACTTGCCATTATAAGAAAAACCAGCAACAATCATGAATCCCTTAGAAAAACTTTCTTTCGATTCTTTGAACCATGTACTTAAATTTTTTTTCTCCCCTTTTATGATAATAAATGGCTCTTTTTTTGTTGCAATCATTTAAATACACCCATGATTCATCTATTGTGACAATTGTTTTCCATTTTACTTTAAATAAGTGTTTCTGATATAGAATTCTGCAGCGTGTCCTGCGTTCAGCGATATGATTTGGAAGAAGACGATGCACATTGCGTTTTTTCGCTTTCTTAAGATTTAAATCAACGTTTATCATTTTGTTTACAGTGGACACCGAGCATTTTAATGATGTTGAAACTGTGCTTTGACTAGGGGGATTTTCTTTTAACATTAAACAACGTACCTTTGCAATAGTCGAAGATGTCCGTTTTTTCCTTGGATACTTGTTTGGAATTTTTGTCCCACTTCAGGCTCCATTTCGACGTTTTTTCCTTTCTTGTTGACAATTACCTATCGACGCTTTAGATATCACAAAACCATGACTCTCACATCGTTTTGGGATAACGGAGTATGCATATTTCTCTTCGGAAAGAGCATAAATGTAGCCTTCGAACCACTGCTTTGTTAAAAATGACATTTTGAATAAAAACAAAACTTTCAAGCCGCAGACCATAATTTTGACCTTTAAAAACATAGTACAATTGCAATTATTTCTTTTGCAGCAAACGATTTTTTTTTACCGCTTACCAAAATCGTGTAAAAAATGTGCGAACAGCCTCTGTATATGTATGTATGTGTTTGTGTATGTATGTATACGTGTATATATTTATATGTGTATAATATATGTTTATATGTATCTATGTCTATGTGTATACATATGCATGCATAAAAGCATATATACGTATGTACTAGCTGAAAACCCGCACTTCGCTACGGAGTACCTTCAAATTAAATACAATGGTCAATGTATGAAATTAATGGGAAAAAAAAAATATATATATATATATATATTTATATAAATACGACGATCAATGTATAAAATTCATGTAAGTAAATAAATATATAGATATAGATATAGATATAGATATAGATATAGATATAGATAGATGTAGATATATATATATATTAAAAAAATCGTAAGGGATATTTTGATAAACAAAATAATGTAGAAGAAAATATTCAAATTAAATCTAATAGGTCATACTAAAGAATATAGTACAGTAAATATAGTACAGTTTAAGAAACATATCTTTTGCTGTATTTGAATATTTTTTTTGGATAATGTGCAATCGTCTGCCGCATTAGCAAGAAAAATTTTTTTTTTTGTATATTTCGTTGTTATGCACGGACGATAAATTTATTTAAAGTACCAGAAAAAGCAATCCCTTAATCGGCATTTAATAAATTAAAGTCTAAAAATTAATCTTTAAAAATTTTTTCAAAAATCAGAAATGGAAGTAAAGATTCGAAAAAGATTTCATTTTAAAGGAATTTTTATGATCTTTCTCGTGATATAAATTTTATAACCCTCAAATTATTGTTTTAAATGCAAACTTTAAAAAGTTATTAAAACAGCTTAAAATTTTATTTAAAAAAATCTAAGAAGAATTTTTCAAAAATCTTTCTTACTGCTCCCCTACACTATAAGAAGAATCGCCATGCAAAATTTCAGCCCTTTAGATCCAGCGGTTTGGTCTGTACGTTGTATGTCAGTCAGTCAATCAGTCAGTTACGGGTATGCTTTATATATACTTATAGATAGAGACATGAATATGTGTATATATGCATGAATATATATATATATATATATATATATATATATATATATATATATATATATATATATATATATATATGTATGAATATCTATATAGATATAATTTTACGTTTATGCTTATTTTTTTATGTTTTATATTTGCTTTCCAGTTTTTTTGCAAACTGATAAATGCGAGAATAAAAACACATAAACGTCGTTCCCAAACATGTAAACATTTCTATGAACAACACTCTACAAGAGGCCGGAAGAAAGCAGTTTTACAGAAATTTTTCTCAGTATCAGGAAAATTCCTACGAAATCTTTACACTTTATCACGTTTGAATCCTCGAAAACCACCATTATCATCGAAATTTAAGTTTTCTTCGTGTAATTTAATTTCAGATTGTTTCGTTTCTCATGCAGGACTAAGAAATATACTTTATTCGTTTTATTAGATTAAGTTTTACGCATAATGCATTTTAACAGTTTCGTCCAATTTTAGCTATAAACTCGTTTTAAAACCTACGAGAAGAGAATTCACTTGAATAATTTCCTTTTTCAATATTCTGTAAGTAATAGAAGGAGTAGTAGTAGTAGTTTTTCTGTATTTTTCGTTTTATTAGATTCATTTTAACAACTTCCGTTTATTTCCCTCTAACAAATTTCTCGTCCTGAGGAAATTGTGAAGTGAGGTAAAAAGATATTACCCAGATTCAAGCGTTAAATAGCCATTGATTTAAAGCGACTCAACTGCATATATATACATATATACAGAGGCTGTTCGCTCATTTTTTAGACGATTTTGGTAAGCGGTAATAAAAAATCGTTTGCTGCAAAAGAAATAATTGCAATTGTACTATGTTTTTAAAAGTCAAAATTATCGTCTACGGCTTGAAAGTTTTGTTTTTATTCAAAATGGCGTTTTAACAAGGCAGAATAACAAGGCAGTGGTTCGAAGGCTACATTTATGCTCTTTCCGAAAAGAAATATGCATACTCCGATATCCAAAAACGATGTGAAAGTCATGGTTTTGTGATATCTAATGCGTCGATAGGTAATATCGTCAACAAGAAAGGAAAAACACGTCAAATTGGAGTCTCAAGTGGGACAAAAATTCCAAAGAAGTATCCAAGGAAAAAACGGACATCTTCGACTATTGCAAAGGTACGTTGTTTAATGTAAAAGAAAATCCCCCTAGTCAAAGGACAGTTGCAAAATCATTAAAATGCTCGGTGTCCACTGTAAACAAATTGATAAACGTTGATTTAAATCTTAAGAAAGCGAAAAAACGCAATGTGCATCGTCTTCTTCCAAATCATATCGCTGAACGCAGGACACGCTGCAGAATTCTATATGAGAAACACTTATCCAAAGAAAAATGGAAAACAATTGTCACAATAGATGAATCATGGGTGTATTTAAATGATTGCAACAAAAAAAGAGCCATTTATTATCATAAAAGGGGAGAAAAAATTTAAGTACATGGTTCAAAGAATCGAAAAAATGTTTTTCTATGGGATTCATGATTGTTGCTGGTTTTTCTTATAATGGCAAGTTAAAAATGAAGAGAGTGGAAAAAAATGTCAAGATTAACTCCAAATACTATCAGAAACATATTTTATCGCCAATTTTTCTGAATGAAATGCCATCGCTTTACCCACAGTGCCATCAATCTGTGAGACTCCATCAGGACAAAGCTAGCAGTCACACATCAAAATCCACTGTAAATTTCCTAAACGAAATCGAACAAAAAACTGGTATCAAGGCCATACCCTTCACTGATATCCCTACTAAATCTCCTGATGTATCACCAATGGATTTTTGTGCTTTCGGACTTTTAAAATCTGCATTATCCAAACGTCGTCCCAAAACCCTTACAGGACTCTGGAAAGCTGTTCAGGAGGAATGGGATAGAATACCTGTTCTGACACTTCAAAAGGCATTATTATCCTGAAAATTGCGGTGTCGAAAGATAGTTCAGAATAAGTGATGTCAAATAGAACATATAAAACACAAGAATTTTTAGTAATTTAGTTTTGTGAATACAATATACATCGTCTAAAAAATGTGTGAACAGCCTCTGTATATATATGTATGTATGTATGTATGTATGTATGTATATGTGTGTGTTTGTTTGTTTGATTGGTTGTGTGTATATCTGTATATGTCTCTCTCTCTCTCTATCTATCTATATATATATATACTAGCTGAAAACCCGCGCTTCGCTACGGAGTACATTCAAATTAAATAAAACGGTCAACGTATGCAATTTATGCCAAAAAATAAATATATATATTTATAATAAATGCGATGATCAATATATACAATTGATGTAAAATATATATCTATCTGTATATATATATTTATAAAAAAATCGTAAAGGATATGCATTTTTTATGGATAATATCCAATCGTCTGCTGCATTAGAAAGAGAAAAAAATATTTTTTTTGTCTATTTAGTTTTTGTCTATTTAATTCATTGAAAGTACCACAAAAAGAAATCACGTGATCAGCATTTAATAAATTAAATTCTAAAAATTAATCTTTAAAAATTCACCAAAAATCAGGAAATGGAGGTAAAAATTCGAAAAAAATTTCATTTTGAAGGAATTTTTATGATCTTTCTCGTGATATAAATTATGTATTATTTTAAATGCAAATGTAAAAAAAGTTTAAAAAGCAGCTTAAAAATTTAATTTAAAAAAATCTAAGAAGAATTTTTGAAAAATCTTTCTTAGTGCACCCCTACACTATTAGAAGAATCGCCATGCAAAATTTCAGCCCTTTAGGTCCAGCGGTTTGGTCCGTGCGTTGTATGTCAGTCAGTCAGTCAGTCAGTGAATGAATGAGTCAGTTACGGAACTGTTTTATATATATATATATATATATATATATATATATATATATATATATATATATGCAGTCGAACCTCCATATATCGAACTTCCCTATATCGAAATTTTCTATATATCGAACTCTTAGCAAATCTCCATGTTCATTACATAGAAAAACTGTTTCTATATATCGAAAAAATCTCTATATATCGAAATTTTTTTCACAACATATTGGGAGATTTTATTCCACTTTAGAATAAAATCTCCCAATTTTTAGCGTTTGAAACAATACTTCTTGGAATTCAATTCGTTGAAAACATCCCTGATGGAGTTTTTAATGGACTGAATAAATGAGAGCATTTCTTTGATGAACTTTCCGCAAAACTGGCTGTTCAGTAAGACATTCGTAGTTTTTTTGTAAAGAATGTAACTGTGATCACTGTAACCACAAACTGGATTATTGTTTTTTTTTAAGGTATATATTACGCAATAAATCTTTCACATTAATTTCCTTTTTAGTTGTTAACTTTCAATTAATATGATTCGCGTATAAATTGGAAATGGAGTTTCTTATACGAAAATTGGCTTAATATTAATGCTTTAGGAGAATCATGATAAAACTGAGATCAATTCTATATATCGAAATTTATATCTATCGAATTTTTTTCCGGCATTTTGCTACTTCGATATATGGAGGTTCGACTGTATTATATATATATATATATATATATATATATATATATATATATATATATATATATATATATATATATATATATATATATATATAGATATTTATATATATGTATGCATGTATGTTTGTTTATATATATATATATATATATATATATATGTCTCTCTTTATATACAGGGTGGTTATAAATAATTTTCCACTTTGAAATGGTCATAAAAGGAAAACTATTGGACCAAATATTATCAAACTTGGTAATAGTTTAAAGGAAGTCATGGGAATTTCCTTTCCGCAAAAAAAAAAGTTCAAAAACTCACCACCAAGGGGGAAATAGATCTGTATGCAATATTGTTAAACGAAGTAAGACAAGAAGACATCGGTTTAAAATGTGTTTAGTAGTTCCTGAAACGTGTTACAAAGCATATTCAAAGTGGCATCCACCATTTTCCGAAAGCAAATTAAATCGCATTACTGCATTCTCAACAGTAGCTCTTAGCATATCAGGAGGACGGACGTGTCGGTGTATCGCATCTTTCAATTCTGCCAAATTCTTTAGATTATCACCATAAACAGTGCTTTTGTGATAACTCCATAGCATTAGCCCCCAAATCATTTAAACCTATAAATCATTTGCTTCTTCCTGCCGTAAGCCAATTACAACCCATAGCGGTTTTTCATAACCCCACAAACAGTTTCGTTTCAGAAACGATTAAAACCGTTAGATATCATAAAAATCTAGATTTAAATAATGGACCAATTTTTGTATTTTAAATGTGAAAATTTAAAAAAAATTAAACTCGGTATTAGAGTAATATTGGTACTTACTGGAAAACTAAATGATTTCGATTTGGTGTCAAAGCCTTCCTGGTTCCTTATGGTATTGTTACGAAGTTGTTAGGCTTATTAGTAAAGACTAGGGTGGGTGTCCCAAATATCGCTCCTGTGCCTAATATCGCCTACTCGTGTTTCTAAAGTATGATTCGCGCTATGTATGAGAAAATGCAGTAACTTCTTAGTTCTGGGCTTGCACTAACAGCGGCGATAGCGACAACGCTCTTATCACTAACAACAGAAACTATATGGCGACTGCAGTTGTTTTGGCTGTTGTCTTCGTAAACTTTGGCTCCAAAGAATCAGAATCCAGTGTATGACCAGGTAGGTGCATCCAAATTCTAATTTTGCTTATACTATCTGAAAGTGCATTAAACAGAGAGTTTGCTAGCAACACCTTTTAACAGGTGTTCCTAATTTCGCCTGGTAGGCGGTAAGAGGGCAGAGGTAGGCTATATTAGGAACCGCTCTGGAGTTCACTGGAAATTTCAATTTTTCCAATTTAGCTACATAACTTTAACTGGCACTGGTTTTGGAGCTGGTTGATCTCGGGATACCAAAGTAAATAGTTCTTAGGGTTGTTCATTGTGTTTCCGGCCTAATCAGAAACTAAAAAGTGGATGAAATGCCGAAAAAAAGTTAGGGTAGGCGATATTTGGGACACTTACCCTATACCAATTGTGACTGAGTGATATATGATTATTGTCATATTAATATTCTTTCTATACTCCCCAAATATGGGATTATTTCTGTTTCGAAGCCATTAGTCCTTGAAGGAAAAGTCCTTTTTTTGGTCTCTTGACTGTACGTTCATAATAATTACTCCCACAAGATCGTAACATGCAAACGAAAACATCAGATAATTAGTTTTTCTTTCTTTGAGATAAAAAAAACAGATGCTCTTTGCGGATGATGTCTTCCGTTGTTCATTATTGTAACGGAACAGTAATTACTTCCAGTTTTAAACGGTTTTTCAGGGAAGCATCTTGGAATTTTTTGAAGAGGATTTGTAATTATAGTAATTTATAATTGTTTATTAAGGTTCCCTTATTCAGTAAATAAAAAATTAATTTGTTGGATAAGCATTCTTTAGTCTAAATAGATTTTAATTTGGTGGCATTTTCTATAAATTGATCGGAGTAGTAATCCCTAAGAGTATTCTTAACTTTCTTCAAAGTTTCTCCATTTAATAGTGTTAGATAAAAATTGCTCTAAGATAGTTTTAACGTAGGATTACGTTCCTCCATAACTGTCTTCCGGAAAGGAAAATTTCAGACGCTAAAACCGTCCGTCCGTACCTCGCGAGTTATACTGGGTTTGGCACGCTGCCAAAATTATGTATCGCTTGGACAAGCAGTAAACAGTTTAACAGAAAAGTACCAAAACGCGTCAAAATTTTGACATACATATATGTATACATATACATACGTGCGTATATACATACATATATATATATATATATATATATATATATATATATATATATATATATATATATATATATATATATATATATATATATATATATATATATATATATATATATATGTATATATACATACATAACGTATACAAACATATATACATACAAAAGAGATAAGCAACGATAAGTAATCCTACGTTAATAACCCACGGTAGTTTCGTAAGAAGAGACTACCTGAAATTTTGTTTTTGTATATTTTTTCATGTTTTAATCGCCAGAAAGGGAGCTCATGGAGGAAGCAGCCTAGAAATGACATTCAAAATTTCAAAGCTTCAATTATTAAACAATTTCAGCGTGCAGGACATAAATCATTTCAACGCCATCTGTAACCCTCTTGTCCATTCACGATCCAAAGATTTGGAGGAGTTGTAGCTTATTTCATTATTGGACAGCCCCCATAAATTAAAAAAAAAGTACCGCCATTTTCATAATAAACTGCATGGGTTGTAATGTAAACGTATTGAGTCCAGCAGAAAAATCCAAAAATAATTGAAAATTTTACGTTTTTGATATTTCTTTTCAAAGCGCACTGTGAATTCCAAAAACAACAAACGCGGAAACATTACTTTTGGGGCGAGAAAGGGGTTGACGAGAGAAGGTTACTTTTATCCCCTTAAAAAGGGGGTTAGTACGCTACCCATGTCTCATATAAACACAAGGGGGTTTCTAACACATCAGCACAGGAAGAAAGAAAAAGATTGATTCTTCTGATCACATTGCCTTTATATCCTGTATATAATAATATGTTCGTCAAGTTTAACATCATTTTACCCAACACGAGTGGTGTTAACCTTTTCCTTACAGGGTGGGAAAGCATGTATCCCAAGAACATATGTATGTATGTATGCATGTATGTATGTATGTATGTATGTATGCATGCATGCATGCAAGCATATATATATATATATATATATATATATATATATATATATATATAACCCCTTTAATGGCCGTTCTTACGAAGGGGTTAAGGAATTTCCCGTTCTACAGAGGGAATTGAAAAAATGGGCCCCTTAAGCTAAAAGTTAAATGCACATCTATTTTAAATGGCATTTACGGAAAGTTTGTGTAGGTTAGGGGGCTACGAGAGTGTTTCAAAAAGTAACAACCTATTGAATATTTTGTGATATATTATTCAATTACAGACACAACGGACATGTCATTTTTCAAAGTCATCACCCTCCTTTTCAATACACTTCCCACACTTTTTCACTCGCCTCTTTACTCCATTGATAAAAAAATGCTTTTAATTGTGATTTCAGCCACCAGGAACGCACCGCTGCTTGGTACCGGAGCATTGTTCATCTCAGATTAATGTTCGTCCATTTTTAAAAGTATCTACCCTCTCGTCCTCCCGTTTCTTGCCAATGCAGTCAATTCCGTATTATTGCAGCATTCTGCGGCGAATTTAACGGAGTTTTACACCCTACAAACACAAAAATCGGATGACTGCCCGCAGCTCCTCTTTGGTGCAATCTGCTAGGGCTACGCCATTTTGTATGTGTTGCCCTTCCGATTAAGATCGCCATGCCCTTTATTCGTTTGTGGTAACATCTTTAGTAAGAATGAAACTTACCTGCGTGGGAGTTTGAAAAGTCTTGGGTGTTCGCTTCAGGAACTGAGGTAAATTTTCTGTTACTTTTTGAACCACCCTCGTAGATAGTATTTTATACTTAACGAAAACTGTAAAATCACTGCTAAGCCAATCTGTGCTGCCAACTTTTCTGATAATTTTTCCCTCGCAATTACTTGATCCTGTACTGCGTTCCTCATTGTTGAATCCTAAATAAGTATTCAAATGAATCCTAAAAAAGTTTTGAAACGAATCCTTTATTTTCAAAGTCAGTCCTTTATAACCTTGTTTATTTATAATTTTTTAAAAAACAAATCTGAAAATCTAATTATCTAGGATTATTAAAAAAAATTAACAATAAAGGCGTTAGAAAAATATATCTTTACTTATATAAAAGCCTAGAGTAGAAAAAGTGTAGGTAACCATTCCGAGACGAACCAAGTCGGGAACATCTTAACATTGCGACGCCATTTTCTGAAATTTTTCTTGAAAAATAATACCACAAAAGTTACATGTTTTGAAAGCCCTGTTAAAAAATATGAAAATTTCAAGTGAACACCCTAGCTCAAAACCGTTTAGTTTTTGAAATATCTTCAAATTAAAATATCCATTGAAAAGAATCATTTATTCAACTGAGTCATTCACTTGAATTTCGAATTCATTCTACTCCATGGTTTTTCATATTCCCTTTAAATAACTACATTTTTAATGTTTAATTTTCATGTTAATTAAATTGTGTTTCACGTTTTATTTTTGTTTTATTTTATTATTGTTTACTGCTGTTTAAGTATCGTTTTCAGCAATGCCTGCTGTGTGGGGAGTCATTCACTTATGAAACAGTTTTGGTTTAGTTTTGATTTAGTTTAGTTTTGTTTTGTTGTTTACTGCTGTTTAAGTACAGTTTTCAGCAATGCCCGGTGAAAATGATGAATCACCTCTTGAAACTCTGATCAACATTCCGTCATTTTTGACGGGGGTTGTATACCAGTTTCATTATAAAACGATATGCATTTCGTAAATAAGCGAAATTTATTGTACCCAGAAGCTACTTAATTACTTGAATTCATCAATCATTCTACTTGTGGATGCATATTCAACAATTTGCTCAAAAAGCTCTCAATTTATAAGCTTTATAGTATTTTTTAAACTACCCTTCGAGAAATATTTCTTTGTTTTCCTGCGTCAATATTCCTATAAACAAGAAAATGTATTTACAGGCAAAGAAATGTGTAGGAGGAAAAATCGTCTTAAAACACGATTTTCGGCAAGCCTTAGAAGGACACTATATTCACGTATCGTGACATATCAGGAAACCTTTTTTACATGAATTCATACGAAAATCACTCGTGACAATAATAAACAGCATTTTCACGTATAAAGTATAAACTATGTTCTATACTAAGAGGTAATCAATTATATTTTTACATGCTTTTATTAACTCGCTTTCTTATTTGTTTGTGTGTTTGTCCAGTACAAATCTTGCAATCGATTTTTAACTAACTTCCGACTAAAAGTTAACTAACTTAACTTTTCGACTAGATAGACATTTGAAACTTTTAGAATAGCTCAGAACACGATGACAATGCATTCTTTTGATACTTTTAGCCATCTTTAAGCAGTATTGAATTCATTTTCAGTTAATTTTGTTTTGTAGACTGGTGCAGCCATCTATCGACCGGGACGGGAACGAAAAGTTAAACGCAAGTTAACTTCCAATTAACTTCATTTTCTTTCAAGTTGATGGGATAATTCCTCAAAAAATGTTTTAAAAAGTATTTATTAATACATAGAATTGTCAAGTTTATATGATTTAACAGAAAATTTAAAGACATGGTATATAAAAAGTTCTTTTTATCTTGTAATTATTTTATTTAATGGTTAGCACATAGTAATAGATAGGGCTCAAGATAGCCTTGAGGTAGCGCGCTGGCTTTTGTGCTGAGAGTGCTCGAATCGAAAACCGACGCTCACCTTTAAATACCTCCGCGTCTTGGCCACATATGATGTTACGACTTGGAGGATCTTTTCCAAATTTAGTTGCACTTGATAACAGATTCCGTTTAGAAATATCAGGCAACACATGTTGCTTTCTCTGATGGAGTAGCCATTTTACAACTTCTGCAATCACGGAACAACTAGAGCCAACTGTTCAACTTTTTTTTGACACAGAAAAAACTCTAATATATACGGTAACACATCTGTGAATTTCCAGTTCTTACCTTGTATACTTTTTTTTGTATAAATTTTTAAAATGTGACAAGGTTTTTTGAGACACCCTGTATTTGTAATCTATTTAAGGCTAAAATGAAATTAAGCTTCCGTCGTTGTTATATCGCCCACTCCTTTCAACAACGTCATACCTCAAAAATCGCCGATTTTTACTTGTACCTGTTTTCTGAATATCCCTGCAAGATCGTCATATCTCACCGCTCAACATCTAGCAGCTAGAGAGTAGTACGGTTGAACCCCGTTATAACGAACTTACCAAAGGTTTTGTTCGCTATATCCGAACCATTAACCTTTTCCTTACGGGGTGGGATAGCATGTATCCCAAGAATCCGGCCCAAGAATGAGCATAAATATATATATATATATATATATATATATATATATATATATACATACAAATATATACACACACACACACACACACATATATATATATATATATATATATATATATATATATATATATATATATATACATACAAATATACACACACACACACACACACATATATATATATATATATATATATATATATATATATATATATATATATATATATATATATATATATATATATATATATATATGTATGTATATATATATACATACATATATATATATATATATGTATGTATATATATATACATACATATATATATATATATGTATGTATATATATATATATAAATATATATATATATATATATACATATATATATGTGTGTATATATAGATATAGATATATATATGTATATATATATATACATATATATATATATATATGTGTATATATAGATATATATATGTATATATATATATATATATATGTATATATATGTATATATATATATATATATATATATATATATATATATATATATATATATGTATATATATATATATATATATATATATATATATATATATATATATATATGTGTGTGTATATATATATATATATACATATATATATATATATATGTATATATAGATAGATAGATAGATAGATAGATCGATAGATAGATAGATAGATAGATAACCACCTTAATGGCCGTTCTTACAAAAGGGAGTATGAAATTTTCTGTTCTAAAAAGGGAATAGGAAAAATGGGTCCCGTAAGCTAAATGTTAAGAAAAATATTAAAGTCCACAAAATGTCTAATTCATTAGTTGCTATGTATATTCAATAATGATATATTAAAAAAATTATAAAATCCATTAAAAATGATCATTAAGGAATTAAATTGACTAAAATCGATTACGCTAAACTGACACAATACAAATTAAATTAACTAAAAATGAAAACAAATGGAAATGAATTCATTTTACCTTTAATTGTAGCTCACTGTTTTGATACAGAAATAATCGGTAATCTTCTGCTGACGTGATTTCAAAAACATTTTATGAATTTCTTTGTCCAATACATCAAATGACTCCAACACTTTTTCTTCCACTGTTTGTGTAGACAAAAACTTATTAATGACGCACCTCGCTTCTGTAGCATCTGAGATGGTGGAGATTTCGTCATTTATGTGCTCCTCTTCATCGGCATCAGAAGCAGAATCTTCGATTTCAGAATGATTCATTTTAATTTCTTCCACAATATCTTCATCAGTCGGATTTTCACATGCAATGACTTCATCATCACATGTTTCGAACAATGGCACACCACAATCTGAGAATGAGGAAATTTTGTGCTTTTCTATCCACATCGCGATAGGTAAATCTTCATCTTCTTCTTCAATCTTTGCTTCTTCAATATTCGTTTTATCTTCAACATTCTTAAAGAGTTTAAAGATTAAAAAAAATTCATTTGTCGACTGAAAAAAATGTTCGTTATAGCCGATTCTTAAGATTTCGTAGGTTCGCTATAAAAGGATAAATTAGCATTAAATAAAATAGGAAAACGGCGGGACCAAAATTTTCGTTCGTTATATCCGGGAGTTCGTTATATACCGGGTTCACTATAACGGGGTTTGACTGTATAACTATTTATTTTTAGTACATTTTATTTTAACCTTTATAATCACTCTCCTTTAAACTCCCGGGTTTTTTTTAGATATGACGCTGTTGAAAGGAGTGAGTGATATGTAGTCGTCATTCACAAATATCGACGAACGTAAAATTACAATAGGTATGTGGGGAATGGGGGGATAAAGCATTAAGTGTCTTCACGTTGCCAGGAGGGTCCATTTGTTAGAAAACTCATCTCTTGTTCTGGCGACTCAGGTTCGATTCCTAGTCCTAGCAGACGGTCGTTACAAACTGATGTATTATTATTATAATTTTTCATGTTATTTTCTAAATGTCATGTTTTTCTCATCCGTTGTAAGAACAAATATTCAAACATAACCTATATATATAAAAGAGTTCCGTAACTGACTGACTGACTCACTGACTGACAGATAACGCACAGACCAAACCGCTGGACCTAAAGGACTGAAATTTTGCATGGCGGTTTTTCTCATAGTTTAGGGGTGCACTAAGAAAGATTTTTTTTAAATTG
Organism: Dolomedes plantarius; assembly: GCA_907164885.2. Classification (NCBI taxonomy): domain Eukaryota; kingdom Metazoa; phylum Arthropoda; class Arachnida; order Araneae; family Dolomedidae; genus Dolomedes; species Dolomedes plantarius. Next base: position 22,182,063 of record OU015502.1, on the reverse strand, counting down.
TTCTTAGATTTTTTAAATAAAATTTTTAAGCTATTTTTGAAACATTTTTTAAGTTTGCATTTAAAATAATACTTTGAGGGTTATAAAATTTATATCACGAGAAATATCATAAAAATTCCTTTAAAATGAAATTTTTTTCGAATCTTTACCTCCATTTTCTGATTTTTGGTAAATTTTTAAAGATTAATTTTTAGAATTTAATTTAATTGCTTTTTATTGCTTTTATTAAATGCTTATCACGTGGTTTCTTTTCTTTTTGTGATACTTCAATTTAATTTTGCGTCACGTGTATTACAACTAAATAAATTGACAAAAGAAATATTAAAATACGGTAAAAGATAAAATTGAACCGCTAGACTCATTGAGATGGGAGTTTTTTAAGAATGTAATTCAAATTTGTATGTTTTATGGATATTAAGCATACAAATTAATTGCATACATTGACGGTTGTATTTAATTTGAATATTTTCTTCTGCATTATTTTGTCTATAAAAATACCCGTTACGATTTTATATAATTTTTTTTTTGGCATTAGTTGCATACATTGGCCGTTGTATTTATTATAAATATATTTTTTTGTTTTTTTGGCATTAATTGCATACATTGACCGTTGTATTTAATTTGAATGAACTCCGTAGCGAAGCATGGGTATTCAGCTAGTCTCATATAACTTAATTAATTATTCATTTCTTTAATACAATATTTTCTCGGTAAAGTTTTAAATTTTACTCTCAAGAAGCGGAAAGTAAAAATCTAATATCATTTCTGGCAAGCTTTATCCGATGTATAGTTATAAGAAGTCTGTTAAACTTTTATTTTTATTTTTTTTTTTTCATTCTTGCTTATACATTTTTCATTTTTGCTTATCACGCCTGCCGTGTCTTAAATCTCATTTATTAAAAACAGAAAACTGATGCGGTTTCAATTAATCAAAAACACTGGGAAGCATTTCCGTGAACTTAAAAAATATTATATATCTTGTTCCAGTATTCATAACGTATTTTCTTGATAAATGTAAATTGAAACTGAAGTTTTTAAATTCGTTTATTTCTTACTGCTAATTATAAAAAAAGGCATTCTTTGACAGGAATAAAAATGGCACTGCAGTTAATATTCTCTCTAATTGAATTATTTTTTTGAGGTCATTAATTTGTATCTTTTGAAACAAAAGAAGAAAAAATTAAAGAAGTTTCATTTCACCAGAAATATTTGATACTTTTTAGAGTGGTAGAAATGCTACCATTTCTACTTCCTTTTTTATAAAAAAAGAGACCGTTCAATAAATATAATTAATTATTGATCGTAAAAGTTACTTTGTGAAAAATGTCATTGATGTTTGCGATAAGTAAACTTATTCATCAGGAAGTTAACAGAAAGGAAATTCAAATTTCATGGACAACAGATTCTCAGCATTTTGGAAAGACTTTTTTCATTTCGTCTTCTTGTTAGCCTAGTGTTAGCGCGTCGGTTTTGGAACTGTTAGTGCTTGGCTCGAATGCCAACGAGCGCCATTCAATACTTTCGTGTCTAGGCCGGATAAGGGTACGTCAAATCCATAGACCGGAAGTCTGTAATAACAGTTGCGGTGTCGAGTGGTCTTTGTTGTTCTTTCACGACGTTTCAGACCAAAAACGTTCATTGACCTGACACAAATGTATACACGTTAAAAAACCAGAAGAATAATACAAGGTGCGCCCATAAAGTAACCAGACAAATTAAAAGATCAAGCGGTAAAATAAAAAAATGAAAGAATAATCGCCTGGCTAGAAATAGTGACATCTCAACTCTTATTAAAGCCAGTTAAACTGCTTATTTAGTCGTTTGCATATCAAAACGCCGTAGAAATTTTCATTTACTGACAAGGCATTCTACAAAAACATTTGCTTCGGAATGGAACAACGTTGTATCATCAAATTTTGTTACAAATTAGGTACATCTGCTACCGAAACTTTAGAGATGTTTCGAACAGTATATAGTGACGCATCGTTATCAAGAACACAAGTGTATGAGTGGTACAACCGCTTTAAATATGGGCTAAAAAGAATTGAAGATGAACCAAATACAGGGCAGGACGCCCTGCAACTTCAAAGAATGAGGAAAATGTGGAGAAAATTCGGTCTTTGGTAAAAGCTGATAGACGTGTAACAACTCAGCAACTTTCAGACGTGCTTGGGATAAGCAATGAAAGCTGTAGATTAATTTCAATTCAAAATCTGAAAATGAAAAAATTTTTGCTCGATTTGTGCCTCGGATTTTGACAGAACAGCAAAAAGAAGAAAAAAAGGTTGCTGTGAAGATTTGCTGACTACTGCGCAACAGGACAATAATTTCTTAAAGTGTACTATAGCAGATGATACCTAGTGTGTCTACAATACGACCCAAAAACAAAAAGACAATGTGCACAGCGGAAAGGACCGTCTTATCCCATACAAATAAAGCACGGATGTCAATGGAATTATTACTTGCTGTCCAATAATTCGCTCTGGAATTTCCTCCCAGTCCACGCTCTGCAATGTCACACAAACTCTTTCTATAGCTTAGTAGCAGGCACAGCCTCTATCTAAAGGCGACTGACACTACATTGGTGAGTGGGAGAAGGTACGATCCCCCAGTTGTTGGCCCAAGGGGGCTCGGTTAAAAATAGAGCTGACACAAGGGGGTCGTGTTGGTTAACCTATACCTTACCCTCATCGAAAACATTCAACGATTCTCGCGGATTATGTGCGACTGTTTTCATTGACTTGGCGAACAACAAAAAACATTTATAGATGAATTTTCGCTCTGAAGTGAACTGGATGACTGCACTTTTTTCAGTTTCCTGTAAAAATTTACAAAAGCTCCACATTTGGAATCCTTTTTCCTTCTAGGGTACTCAGCCGAGTGATGCCCGAATGGCCAGAGCGCTGGTATTCGATACCAGAGTCTGGGTTCGAGTCCCACTATTGGCATGGATGTTTGCAGCAGTTTGGAATCAGCTTTAAGCAGTAGGTCCCGGTTTAATTACCTCTAGCTGGGCAGCAAATGACAATAGTGCACTCAAATAACCAACTTTCTTGAATACTCTATTGTACTGGATGGGGCCCGGTGTAACTGCCAGGGCCTTCCAGGTTTTGCTCCCAAACTTTCCTGCGTACTCATCTTTATGCCTTGATTAAGAAATAACAAGGGCAAAACCTAGGCCCAAGACTCCCTTACCTAATGTACCCTGGAGAGGTACATTTTTAACTGATTTCCAGCAGTTTGGTAGACTCTATGCATTTTTCCATCTATTCCTGTTCTAAATTTTCTACCACAATTCGTGGTAGACGAGGGTTCTATCCGAAGTGGGCTTGATGACTGCACTTTGACAGTCCCCAGCAAAAATTTAAAGATACTCCGCTTTGAGAATTCTTTCCCTTCCAGCGCACTCGTGAATTGTGCCTTGCCCATGAGTTGAGACCACAACAAGGGAGGGAAACCAGATCTCAGGCCAGTACCGGTACACTGGACATGTATATTTTTAACTGATTTCCAATCCACCATTTACACATTGAAAATACATCTGAGGTCAGACTTTAGGCTGGATCGCTTCAGTCTCTACGAAAATAGGCAATACGGTTTAGCATACATAATGATGCTATTTATTCATGTAAATTGACAGACAAAAGGCATTAAAAGACATAAGAAACGTTGTTATAACGTTATGAAAACGTTGTTAAAACATCTGATTGGATGATCAAAGCATTTACGTCTTGGTAAAAGAATTAATAAGCAATTCATTTTAGCATACATAATGATATCATTTATTTAGAAAACTTAACAGGAAAAAGGGATTAAAAACATAAGAAACGTTGTTATAACGTTATAAAAACGTTGTTCAAACATCTGACTGGATGAACAAAGCCTTTACGTCTTTGTAAAAGAGTTAATAAGCAATTCATTTTAGCATACATAATGATATCATTTATTTACAAAACTTAACAGGCAAAAGGGATTAAAAGACATAAGAAACGTTATTATAACGTTATAAAAACGTTGTTTAAACATCTGACCGGACAAACAAACCCTTGGTACGACTAAACCAAGGACACCAAGCTAAGCCTTGGACAACAAAGCCAAAAAAAAGTCATGGTAAAATAGTTAAAAACCGCGAAGAAACAAAAATATCACTGTTCGTTACCTTACATATTGAAATAGAAATACGAAAAACGAATTAAGAAACTGGGTAATTATTAAACTATTAGACACCAGAAAACTGTTTGGCAGTTTTATGTTTGTGTGGCATACAATGTATGCCACACAAATAGGCATACAGGAACGGAAAGCAAACGCAAAAAAAAATCCTTCATATTTTCATCTAGTTATATTATTTGCTGATTATCCTGATTATTTATTTTTTAAAGAGTTATAACAACGATGCTTGAGGAACAGTTCCTTTATCGGCAATAGATTAATGGTATTTCAAGTGATTAAAATTTTACGAAAAAGTACAAGCCAATTACTACATTTTTTCTCTCTCCAAAAATACTTGTTCAGAATTAATAATACGTTTTCTAAGATCATTATCGTCGTGAAACAATAGCTGTTATACCCGTTTTAAGTGGCTTTGGCTAATTCCACATGAGTGTCTTGGGACTATCTGAAGAGGATTTCCATTTAATGCAATTTATTATAGCTTAATCTGAACCGATATTAATCAGTTTAAAAATGAAATAACGCACTAATAAATGAGCTGGCTTCAGGAAAAATATTTCTTGATTTCATGAAATATTTTGTTTATATAAGTGAATTTTTTTAAATATTTCGAAATGGCTTAATTTGGCAATTTTTTTCTCTAATTACTTGAACAATATTCATTTATTTGCATTTAAACCCTTGACATACAAAGACGTCTGGTATACATCATTTATTATGTCTGTCACTCACTGGCATCTTCGAGACGGCGGGAATTTTAAACCGATTAAAATCGCTTTCAGTGTGCCTATATAAATATTACAGAAATATATGTGTTTAGAATTAAACTGTGAATCATATTTGAGAATGTAATTTTCCTGGTATTTTGCATAACACTTAAGTTGACATTTATTAAATAGTATTTTTAAAAGCATCGGGTTTCATTTTATTTGTACGTCAAAGGGTTAATTCGATTCTAGTTACATACTGAGCTAGAAGGTAAGTTTTTCTCAGGCACAAAATACAGGATTATCAGGAAGGAATCCTCCAATTACAAAATTTAATATTTTCCATAATTACAAACAGAAAAGTATAATTAACGCTACAGAAAATTTTAATTTTCCTTTCAGCCGGCGCGTTCGTGTACAAAGTGCAACATTTTCGCTCTTTTGAATGGTTTGTTTTTACATGTAAGGTTGAATGTTCTAAACAGTTTCTATTTATAGATACACCATTTTTATTGCAGGTATGATTTTCTGACCCTTGTATTCCTTTCCCTTCATTGTTAGTCACGATTTAACCGTGGTAAACCATCGATTATACTGGATTATAGTACGACAAAAGCAGGAGTTGATGTACTCAAACAAATGCGCAGCTATTGCACGGTATCCCGCATATCACAAAGAGGGACAATCTCATTGTTTTTTAAGTTTTTGGATTTAATAGGAATCCATTCGCAAGTTGTCCATAGATCCAATAAACCGGACAGTTTTGAAATACGGCGATTGTATCTGCATTCTTTGGCCTTTAATTATAAATTTATCTCAATATTATCAACATTTTATATCTTGTCATAAAACGCAGATTTATTATTTTCTATTTGAAAAAATAAGTGTATTAAAAAAAGATATAATCAAGGTTGAAAGAGACGTTGCACTTTGTGCCACGCGGGCCTGCTGGTGTTCCAAAAATTGGCGCGCCCACTGAAGGGTTAATATGCCATTGTATAGGAAAAATTTTAAACTTTCTTTTCACAGGTGTTCAATATCACTCTCTTTAGTCACCCATATAATATCATTGCGATATGCCATTTCTTGCCAAACACATTGTAATGTTTTACACATTGTACTGTTCGTAAAGCATCAGAAATGCGTTGTTTAAGTTCGGGCAAACTTGTGGGCAAAGGTGGTATGAACACAGGATCTTTGACATATCCCCACAGGAAGAAGTCGCATGGGGGCACCCCACAGGAAGAAGTCCAGTGACCTCGGAAGGTAGCTGTGTAGGACCAAATCATCGGCTGCACTGCGACCAATCTTATGGTGTGGTAGTTCTCTGTTTAGAAATTTACGAACCCCCAAATGCCAATGGGGCTAAAAATTTAACATTTTTCCTTTACAATGAGATATTAATTATAATTTTATGTGGGCTTGTGGCGGCCCAGTGGTACAGCGCGCTGGTTTTCGGTGCTGAGGGTGCTCGGATCGAATCCTGGCGTCGCGCCACGAAAAATGCCTCCGTTCGTGTCGTCCCTTCATAGGGGGTAATGCTGTCCGCCTATATGGTGCCCCCATAATAAATTGGGCAGTAAAATTGCGGCGTAGTATAGGCGAATGTTTGACGACAGGTTCCTCAGCATAGGAAAAAAAATTATTTTATGTTTGTAATTATAGTGATTATTATACTTCTTTGCGTATAATATTTAAAATGACGGACCAGCTGCAATTGCTTCTCTTCTCAATTTTCTTTATTGACGACACATGACAAACACAAAACAATTACAATACGCAGAAGTTATATTCTTTAAAATTAAATAATTAAAATTTAGAGTCCTACGACCTTGCTCACTTCCCTGTTCCTTAACATCGAACTGTCCTTTTTCTACTCTTAAACGTTAATCAGGACCAATCAGCGTCCCGGCCTATGGCAACTTCTTCACCGTGAGATTTGCATAACCAACGTGAATGAATAAGGCCGCCAGAGTTGTTTTGTAGGTGCGTTGCCTTTCCAGTGACGCACGATTCTCGATTGCATGACATCATACACTGTGTTCATTAAGTGGACAGTGGACTTTCCAACCTAACTTTTTTGTTTTGAATGGATTTGCTTCAAATTTGAATATGTGATTAGTACCATAGATATGTAAAAGTGGTTAAAATTTAATGACTGAATATTAATAATTTATGAATTATGAATTAATAATTATATCAATAATTGGCCTAATTAAAAATGTCCCATGCGCATTTCTAATTATCGTATACCTTTGAAATTTAAGTTTTATATACTTAACTGTATATAAAATAAATCTTATTGAAAAAAATTATGCTTCGTAGCTCAGAATTTCTAAATTTTGTACTTGAAAAGATGATTTATAGGTATTTTTTCTAATAAAAAGGTTGTTTTCACTATTATTATTATTTTCTCTTTATGTTTTTAATGAATGCTTAAAATAAGCAGTAAGTTTCATTATTATTTCTATAAGGTATCCTGTAAATATAAATAATTACAAGATAAAAAGAACTTTTTACACACCAAGTTTTTAAATTTTCTGTTGAATCAAATAAACTTGACAATTCTATGTATTAATCAATACTTTTTTTAAAAAATTTTGATTAATTATCCCATCAACTTGAAAGAAAATGAAGTTAATTGGAAGTTAACTTGCGTTTAACTTTTCATTCTCGTCCCGGGCGATAGATGGCTGCACCAGTCTACAAAACAAAATTAACTTAAAATAACTGAAAATGAATTTGATTCTGCTTAAAGATGGCTGAAAGTATTAAAACAATGCATTGCCATCGTGTTCTGAGCTATTCTAAAAGTTTTCAAATGTCTAGCTAGTCGGGAAGTTAGTTGAAATTGGATTGCAAGATTTGTACTGGACAAACACACACACAAACAAGAAAGCGGGTTAATAAAAGCATGGTAATTACCATATTATATGCAAAAGAAATGCGCATAGGACACTTTTAATTAGGCCAATTATTGATATAATTATTCATTCATAATTTATAAATTATGAATATTTCATCATTAAATTTTAATCACTTTTACATATCTATAGTGCTAATCACATATTCAAATTTCAAGCAAATCCATTCAAAACAAAAAAAGTTAGGTTTGAAAGTCCACTGTCCCCTTAAGAATGGCGAGGCAAATAAAAAACGCATCGCTCAGTGACACGCATGCGCCAACATATGGAAAATATTAAATTTTGCAATCCGATTATTCTTTCCTTATAACCCCTGTATATTAGAAGGTATATTTCCTTATAACCCCTGTATTTTGCATTAAAGAATGCAAAATTAAAAATTTGGGTGTTGAAGGATTTAGACGACTTTTCTTAGATAAATTTTCAATGTATATTTTTGAATTACTGTCGAAATGGGTTTTTCTCTATTTTATATATTTTTTTTAATTTTCCTTAAGGCGTATGAGACTTGGATTGTAACTTGTCATTTTTATTTTAATTCATATTTAATATAAAATGACTGTATGGAGCTTTTCCTCCCTAAACATCAGTTAATAATTTTTATTACTTAGAAAACTTTGCTTTTATTTACCAAAATTATATATATCTATATATATAAAACAGTTCCGTAACTGACTCACTGAGTCACTGACATACAACGCACAGACCAAACCCCTGGACCTAAAGGGCTGAAATTTTGCATGGCGATTCTTCTTATAGTGTAGGGGTGCACTAAGAGAGATTTTTGAAAAATTCTTCTTAGATTTTTTTAAATTAAATTTTTAAGCTGTTTTAGTAACTTTTTTATGTTTGCATTTAAAATAATAGTTTGAGGGTTATAAAATTTATATCGCGAGAAAGATCATAAAAATTCCTTTAAAATGAACTCTTTTACGAATCTTTACCTCTATTTTCTGATTTTTGGAGAATTTTTAAAGATTCATTTTTAGAATTTAATTTATTAAATGCCGATCACGTGATTTCTTTTTCTGGTACTTAAAATAAATTTATCGTCACGTGCATAACAACTAAATAGACAAAAAAATATTTTTTTCTTGCTATTGCGGCAGACGATTGGATATTATTTAGTCTATGAAACTATCCCTTACGATATTTTTAAATATATATATATATATTTTTTCTACATCAATTGTATATATTGATCATCCTATTTATTATAAATATAGATATATACATATATATATTTCTTTATTTTGGCACTAATTGCATACATTGCCCTTTGTAGTTAATTTGAATGTACTCCGTAGCGAAGTGCGGGTTTTTAGCTAGTATATATATATATAGGCATATAGCATGTAAAATAAATACACACTAGTTGGTACCCGTCAAACATGACGGCTAGATAGTAAATATAAATGTACTAATGCACAAATTATACACAACACATCATTGCCAAATATTGAAAATCATAATAATGCGCAGATACAACTTAATGTGTTTAGGCGGTCTCGTGCTTAGTGATTATCTAAAGCCAGATTTGAAAATGTCACTAAGCATGCGCAGAAAACGATTTTTTAATTGTAAATTATCGCTAATTAAACAGCGCGAAATAAACAATTTCCATCAGGTTTAATCTTATATTTCACAAACATAATTATCATAAAAATAAAAATAGCAGAGAGAGTTCTGTAGAGACTCCTCTGAATAAACGTGTTTATCATTAAAACGTCCGTGAGCAAGCGCAGAAACAGTGAGTTTCTAAAGACAGATTTAAACATGCCTCTGAGCATGCGCGTAAATAAATTTTGAATTGTAAATTATCGCTAATTAATAGAAATTGCGGTTGCAAAAATCAAATTTGACAAATCTACATATTACAATCTTTCGTTTAAGGCCAAAATGAAGTAAATTCATGAAGTAGTTTTCTCTCATGGACTGCCCAAAAAGTCGGCTTAGCAACTTAAATATATAGATGCTCTATCTCAATGTTTTGAAATTTTTCTTGACGAAACCATGAACGTACAGTTTGAAAGTCATTTATTACAGCTTATTACCTCATAAAACAAACACTAAAAATTAATATTTATTTTACAGACAGTAAGCGTTGTTATCAGGGCAATAAAATAAATCGCAGACTTTTAAGACATTCCGTATTGTACAGAGATAAACATTTAACGATAAAAACTTTTTATGCTATTAATATTTTTTTTATTTCGTGTTACCAAAAAAATAATCAGAATTTACGTTTAATTGTTATTGGGGAGATTTAGGGAGTTAGGAATTTATTCTTTCGTATCTACTCATATATACATTTGGGGGCTGAATTCGATAAGTAATATCTCCGCCGTCCACACCCGAAGGTTATACGGCCCTTCAATAATAAAACTAATCATGCTGACGGCAATCCAGCCCAACCGGGTCCCGAGGTTGTTTTTTTTGCAATTCGTTTACCTGTCTTTTTTTTAAAAAAAACTGAGGGGCTATCCACCTTCCCCTTGTAGAGGGAAGTGTATATTCATAAGTTCCTGCATAATATTCTTGATGTACCTTCTACAATAATAATCTGTAAATAATTTACTAGGGGCCCAATCTTGAAAGCCCAAAGGTAGGTTTTTTCGTGCTTCAGCCCATTTGCTACAATTGTATATACAGTGCTTTATAGTTTGTATATTGCCACATTCACAAAGATCTGTTTTAGCAAAAAATCTGTTTTGATAGATTCCTATACAGCCATGTTCAGTTATTGCTTGATTAACAAGGAAATCTGCCGACAGTCTTTTCGTAGAAACTCTAGGGAATACCTCAAATACTTTCCTTCCTACACTGCTTCTCTCCCAATTTTCTTGCCATATATTTATGTAATAATTCTTAATTTTATTCTTAATCTGTTCTTTAGTTAATTTATAATTTCCTGTGATTTCATTCAGTGTTGTTGCTTGTTTAGCTGCTGCGTCTACCATCTCATTTTCATTAATGCCACAGTGGGCTTTAACCCAGTGTAAGTTTACTGCTATCTCATGACTTTCTATTAGGTTTTTTATATTTTCAATCCTATCTCCCTTAAAATAATATGCGCATATAGCTTGTAGTGTACTTCTAGAATCACTGTATATGTCGATTTCCTGTATTCCTTTACTTATAGCATCAGTGATGGCCATGTCAATGGCTTCAACTTCGGCGCTATAGGATGATGCATTATTAGGTAGACGTTTAAGTTTTGTTTGTTCTAAAACATTAAGTTTGTAACGTGTACACGCCGCACCAACCCCTTCGTTGGTTTTTGAACCATCAGTGTAGTATTTAATGTTCGATTTTGATTCCATGTTATATGTCCATTCATATTTCCTCATTTCACGTACTTTCTTTAGAGGTCGGCTTTTTGTTTCGCAATTCTGCGCGTTCAGTACGATGTCTCCTAATTTTATTTCTGAACCTTTATTGTAGATTTCATAGATATTCTTTTCAATTTTAGCTGTTAAGTCTAATGGTATGCATCCTGATAGAACGTGGAGTGCATCCGTCGAAACTGTTCTGTAACATTTAGTTAACATTATTAAGAATGGTCGTTGTATCTGTCTTAATTTTAAATCCATTGTACGTTTACCATTATACCATGACTGCACTCCATGCAATAGAATTCGATAATAAATTAGTTGAAACAAAAAAACTTCTCGAAGATTTGGGTCTTCGCCTTAGGTGTAAAGTACGATAACAGCTTTTATTGTACTTCCATGGTAATCGAACAAGATTCGAAGCATATCTATAAACTGAATTCGATAATAAATCAGTTTATAGATATGCTTAGAATCTTGTTCGATTACCATGGAAGCACAATAAAAGCTGTTATCGTACTTTACACCTAAGGCGAAGACCCAAATCTTCGAGAAGTTTTTTTTTGTTTCAAATTCAGTTAAAGGAAACATTTTCCTTTTTTCTTTTTTTTTCCTTTTTTTTTTTTCCTTTTTTCTTTTTTTTCTTTTGTTACGTAAAACAAAGTCTGGAGGTTTTAGAATCAAAGAAAAATAAAAAAAGTGTTTCCTAGCTGATGCATTGCCGGGCAATGCATCAGCTAGGAATAATTGTATACAATAATTGCACAATAATTGTATACTGTGCTGTCTATGATCAGCACAGTATACAAATATGAGTATATTTACATGAGTAAATTTATTTAAGTATAGCAATATCGCAAAACATTACAAGATAAAAAGAACTTTTTATATACCACGTTTTTAAATTTTCTGTTGAATCATATAAACTTGACAACTCTATGTATTAATAAATGCTTTTTAAAATTTTCTTTGATGAATTATCCCATCAACTTGAAAGAAAATGAAGTTAATTGGAAGTTAACTTGCGTTTAATTTTTCGCTCCCGTCCCGGCCGATAGATGGCTGCAACAGTCTACAAAACAAAACTAACTGAAAATGAGTTCAATCCTGCTTAAAGATGGCTAAATGTATTAAAAGAATGCATTATCATTGTGTTCTGAGCTATTCTAAAAGTTTCAAATGTCTAGCTAGTCGGGAAGTTAGTTAAAAATCGATTGCAAGATTTGTACTGGACAAACACACACACAAACAAGAAAGCGAGTTAATACAAACATGTAAAAAAATAAACTTCAGATAAATGTTAACAATCATGACTTAACGGCAATTCCTAATTTTTCGCTTCCGAAACTAAAAATTACGTTGTTTAAAGATAAAGGTTCTTTAATTCTAGAACCATTTAAGTATAAATTTCTTTCACAATCGATCGAAATTTGTTGGAAAGGATTTTTTTCCTACTCTTTCCTTATCTGCATTTCAAAGGTGAAAGCTTTTCAAACCTGTGTATTGAAAGAAATGCCTAAAAACTGAACGAGAGGTACTTTTTGACGTTTTTATTAACTCAGTTCCTTTTTAACTCCAATTGAATTGGAAATAAATCCGTTTGATTCACTTTATTTTCCAAAGCTCTCGTGTAAAAATTCTTAAAGAGGTTAAAGTTCTTTTCATGTGCCCTTCCAGCTAAAAGAAAATGTATAGCGCAAAAGGGCTTTATTTCCCAAAACTGTATAGTAAAATTCGCTTTAGAACTTACGCCGGAGAGGCTTAAAATTACTGTTTTGTAGTGACGCTTTTAGGAAATCAGGATGTGGCTTATTTGCCTGCCGGCATTTTCAGCTACCATTAAAATTTATTTTCGGTATACTAGAATTTTCTCGAAAATAATACTTTCACAAATGCTTTTATATATTTCTATTTCTTCAGCTTACGGATCCTTAATTTCTGAACTTTTTCAAGGGGATCTCAGACACACGAAATTATCTAAAAAAAGAGCACTTTTATTGCCATGTTTTTATTAACTTGCTTTCTTGTTTGTTTGTGTGTGTGTGTGTGTGTGTTTGTCCGGTACAAATTTTGCAATCGATTTTTAACTAACTTCCCCACTAGCTAGACATTTGAAACTTTTAGAATAGCTTATAACACGATGACAATGCATTATTTTAATACTTTTCGCCATCTTTAAGCAGCATTGAATTCTTTTTCAGTTAATTTTGTTTTGTAGACTGGTGCAGCCATCTATCGGCCGGGATGGGAATGAAAAGTTAAACGCAAGTTAACTTCCAATTAACTTCATTTTCTTTCAAGTTGATGGGATAGTTCATCAAAAAATTTTAAAAAGTATTTATTAATACATAGAATTGTCAAGCTTATATGATTCAACAGAAAATTTAAAACAGGGTATATAAAAAGTTATTTTTTCTTGTAATTATTTTATTTTGTTTAAACATACTATAAGCCTGTTCACACTGCATTCAGGGCGTTGCGTTACGTTACTACATTAGCTCCGAGATTGTTGACTGACCTGTGATTGGTTTGACGTATCACGTAGTCAATGAACTGATCTGTGATTGGTTGAAATTTTTAACGCTGGCGTTGCGTAATGCTCCGGATTCAGTGTTAATAGGCCGTGTAAAGTATGCGTACTTCAAATAATGGAAGAATGATTCAAACTTTATGGAATCTATCTAACGGAGAAAAATATCCTTCACATCGCAATCACGCCTGTTGTTGTTTCCAATCCCCTTGGTGTAAGAAAGCCTACACCAAGTCCAAAGGACCTAGGTCCTTGGCGAAGGGTAGCAAGCAGCTTCACTTATAAAGTGAAGCTGCTTGGTTCCCTTGTGGGGAGGTACCACTAGGGTTGAAGTCTGACTTGACCTCGAAGAACATTCCCGTAATTTTGAACCGAGTCAAGTGACGAGACTGGAACACTTGACCCCAGAGATAAATTTGAGAACTTTGAGGACATTGTAGCCACGACCTATTTTACGTGCCCCGGCCACCATTAATGAACATGGCGGTGGATTTTCAGCGACGAGCATCGAACCAGGGGCGTTCAGATCACTGGCCCGCTGCTCTTACTAACTGGGCCACCGTGCCCCATTTTGCAACCACGCCTTATTCCTGCCATTGCTTTTTGGCACTTCTTAACATTTGAGGCGATGAAAGGCAAAGTGGTGTAAGTCAGATTTTCAACTTTTTTTTATTTGAAGGCAAAAATGTAATCTCCATGTTCTATTTATAGTGGAATTAGGAATAATTATTATTTGCAATATTATAATAATTACTATGAATTATAATTTCTTCAATTTATAGTGGAATTTTTTTTTTGTAGTGTTTGCAGTAAAACGCTTTGGATTTACACCACTTGACTTACTGACTTACACCACTTTGCCTTTTCGCCACCTCATTTGTGAACAACAGTTTTTCAAAGAATGAGCTCACTAAAAGTAAAATTACATCCAGAATTTTAAGACGAGTACTTAACAGCCTGTTCAGGCTGAATCCGAAGCGTTACGCTGCCTCAGCGTGAAAAATTTTAACCAATCACAGGATCCAATTAGTCCTCGTGTAGCTAAACACGAACGGAGCGCTTTCAACCAATCAGCCTAAACCAATCACAGAGCTCAATTCATTGACCACGTGATAAGTCAATCCAATCGAAAGTGGTGTCAACAATCTCGGAGCCGACTGAGTAATGCAACGCAACGTAACGCATCGCAATAGGGCCTGTTCACATAGAATCCGTCAGCTTCAGCGTTACTCGTATTGACATATTTTAAACCAATCACAGGCCTTAACAATTTCGTGGATAATCGTTTGGAGGTTTGTAATTGGTTAAATACATTTCAATTCGAGTGACGCTGACGCTGACGGTGACTCTGGCGTGAACAGGCCCAGACTCCATATGCAGTGTGAACAAGGCTCAACAATTCAACAAGAATTTGAACCACTTTCAACATCAAACCAGACACTGGTGTGTCAGTTTCACAACCAAAGTAATAAATATCTCACTGGTATTATCTTTAAATTCTAGTATTATCTTTATCTTGTAGTATCATCTTTATGTTAATAGAAAGGAAGTTTTGTTACTTTTATACATTAACTATATTTTATAATTTATAGGCTTCACAAGACAGTGCGTCGTAACCAAACCAAAAACTTGAACGTCCTTGCTATAGAGTTTTAGGGATCAAGTAACAGGTTATTACCTGGGAAAAAAATGAACTCTCGTTTCCAAACCTGTGAATGTTATTAAAGGGCTACTCTGACATTTTTTTTAATTTACGTATCAATGCGGTTTTAAATATAGTTCAAAATGAAATAGTTCAAAAATGATGTGGTTCAAAAAAATGAAGTAGTTCAAAATGATGTAGTTCAAAATTAAGTGAATTTTTTAGTCTGTACTTCTGTATATAAACACATTGTACACAAAATTGTGCTGTAGAATTCAACTGAAAGCTCTAAAAAGCATCTTATGGGAACAAATCCTTGAAATTAGTGCTAAAATAATAACGTTCTTGATAGTTTTATCGGAAACGTTGATAGTGGTCTCATACCTGTCAATTTTTAATTTATATGTCACTCATTCTGTACAACTTACCGCACAACTGATTTGAAATGCAATAAATTGCTTTACTATAGATCTAATTTAATGTACAGTTAAACCGGATTAACTGGGACCATAGGGAATCCGGATAATCCGGGTAATATGGGTAATAAGCAAAACAAAATCCTTAAATAAGCAGACTTACCGTTTATTACGATAAAAAAAAACGATGTTTTGTAACTAAGTTACATAGTATTGTTTAAAAGACATTAAAAAATATATAAATAACTTTTCCCATCATTTCTTAACAAAGAATTGGTAAGTCTAGTAAAGCTTTCTTAATCTCAACAAAAAGCATTTTATTATCACCATTTATTGTACAATCTATTCAGGAACTGTTCATTGAATCAAACTAGAAAGCGAATATATGGCGTACTTGTAGTTACGTTTTAGCTATCATAGTTAAAAAATTGTTATCTAATGTGAACATTAAATAAAATAATGTCTACAAATCTGATCCGTATTATCCGGAGATCCGGATAAACGAACCTTTACTGTATAACGTTGGGACTTATTCCAGCTATTGTTGTTATTATTTTCAGTAGCATTAGAGGTATCTTAATTGCTGAAAAAAACTGCCATTAAATTTTCCATTTTTAATTATTTCAAATCAAACAAATAAAATCAGTTGCAGTGTATAATATTTCTCATAATAGTAGTTTCATGAATATTACGACTTACACGTATTATATTCCAAACACAATAATAATGTTTTATTTGTTTAAATTTTAGTATTTCAGTCATAATAACTAGTTTTCAAAATGTCGTTTGCGAAAGCTCTGATAGTAAAACTCTCGCTATCATAAGTATAGTGTAGCATAAAATATTTTGAATACAAATTCTGTTATTTGATTTGAAGTTGTTAAAATACTCAAAACACGCGTAATAAGGGCTGTGACACAATGAATATTCTGTTTGTGACTTATTTATTTCACTCACATGGCGTAATTATATTTCTCAGCTCTCCTAAGTATCTTCGTCTCGTGTTCTCAATTAATACATATTTAAGGCTGTCGTGTACTAACCCTATTGGAATCACTTACCTCAATGTAAACCTATATAGAGAAAATTTGTTTACTATTTACAGCTACATAAATGCTGATAATTCAATAAAAATGGCATTTTCAGATAAACCTGAACGTTTATGCACCTCGCAAAATGATTCATTTTATATACACTCATGGACAAAAAAATTAGCGCACCAAGAAATAATTGCGGGATCGTAACGAAACTTGCAATGAAGGTACATGTCGGGGAGATATCCAAATGATTAGAAATGCAGCGTGATTGCGCATTACATATAGCCGGTAGAGGGCGTTGAACATCGTACTCTGTGGAGTATAAAACAGGTAACCAAAGCTTGTTTGAGTGTGCTGAATCATTTACAAAGGAAGAGATGAGATAGACATGCCATTACGCCGTGTTCGAAGACAATATAAGCAGTTGTCGTAGTTTGAGAGGGGTAGAATCGTTGGGATGATGGAAGCTGGGTGGTCAGCTAGGCGAGTAGCTCGTCAATTAGGCCACTCTGATTGTGTTGTGAGGAGGTGTTGGGACCAGTGGACCCGAGAGATGTCATGTACACGAAGACCAGGCTCAGGACGCCCTCGACAGACCAGTCTTCCAGAAGACCGCCACATCGTAAGAAATGCACGCGTACAGACAACTGCTTCATCGGCCGCCATCCAGGCACTGGTAGCACCTTCACTAGGGGCATCTGTGTCTTCTCGAACCATGCGAAGGCGCCTGGCTGAAGGACAGTTGGTATCGCGGCGCCCATTACGTGTGCTGCCCTTGACGCCCACCCATCGATGCCTCCGTTTGGAGTTTTGCCGCGCACGAGGAAACTGGACAGCAGCGGAATGGAACCAGGTCGTCTTTAGCGACGAATCCAGATTCAATCTCGGCAGTGATGACAATCGTGTTCGTGTGTGGAGAGCCCGTGGTAAACGCTTCAATCCTGCCTTTGCTGTACATCGACATATCGCTCCCACAGCTGGTGTGATGGTATGGGGTGCCATTGCCTACAATACACGGTCACCTCTAGTATTGTTCCGTGGCACCATGACAGCCCAGCGGTATGTTCATGAAATCCTGCAACCATATGTGTTGCATTAACTCCTATTAACTCCTCCGTTCTTTTGCCTTTTTCTCTGAAATAAATTATCCTTTTTCTTTGATTTTCTTATCATTTACTTATATCAAAAGTAGTCATTACGTATATAAAATTTCGTTTCATTTTGACGACTCCTTCTTGGTGCTCTAATTTTTTTGTCCATGAGTGTATTTCGTCCACCAAAGGAATTTAGGAGCGTTTAAAACACCCTATACCTGAATAATTTAAATTTTAAAATATTATTTGCATTAAAAAGAAAAATGCTCCAACGTGTAAAATTTCTCTCTCTTTTAAGGAGTACAATTTTTTTTTAAATCTTTCTTTCCAAGTCCGCAATCCTTGGACCCATTTTCTCCATAGGTTTACATTGAGGTGAGAGAATCCAATAGGGTTAGTTCACAGCACCCTTAACATGGCAAAATGTAAATATTTGTGAGTTTTGATTTAAAGTTTTTAAATTACCCAAAATACTCACAGTAAGAACAGTCAGGTATGACATACATTGCTCATGAATCCTTTTATTTCAGACAAGGTTCTTAAAGTTCTCAGTGAAATAGTGATCGGATAGTATTTCCATTTAATACGCATTTAAAACTGTAATATGTAAATCTTTATTTGCTTTTCCTGTCCTGAATCACGTTTTCTTTCAACACTTCACAAATTGATCCAAGCAAGAAAAAGAAAAGCGTGTGATTCATCTCTTTACCTTTAATCTATCGCCAGATTGTTTCTTAAGCCCTTTGCAAGGAAAAACGGAACATATTTCTTACTTCTAAAATAGGATTTTTTTTCACCCAAGGGTATCAGCAATTACTTTACGCTACATCTGTCTTTAGAACAAAAACTTTCTTTCCCTCATAAATACTGCTTATCTACAACTTGTTTTTAGTAATTATAAAACTCCATCGCAAAAGTCGCGAGACTTTTAAAATTAATCGCCTAACTTTCCAAAGTAGGCATAATCAGAATTGTTTTTTTTTCGGTTGATTTTATCTCTACAAATTTAATAATTTATGCTCCAATATGCTCTTGAGTTAAAGATAAATTTGCGTTCCCTTATCCTCAGTTTATATTTTTGGGTGTTTTATTGCACAAAAGCATAAACTGAGGATATAGGCGTTGTCTCGATTCAAGAAACTAGGAAGTTATTTTTTTGCAAAACTAGGGGCTTCGCCCCTAGGCTCGCTGCGCTCGCTCGTCTGTTATGTCTAATAGCGAGATACATAGGGGTGATTCTCGGGCAATGTAACAGGTTCCATCCATTTACTGTTGTCACCCTTAATGCGAAGGGCGTTTCATCACTGTTGAATTATCAGCTTTAAAATTCAACTACAAATCGAAAATTTAAGATATAGACTTGAAATGGGGTTTATATGAATAAGAAAGCTTTCAACTTCCAGATGATGTAAATATTTACTTTGTAAGATAAAAACTCGAGGAACATCGATATTGCATCCACATAGGGGACAATATTTCTTGAAAAACTGTGTTCCATTTTTTGATGAAAATATTAGTCTGTTTTAAAATATTTTTAAACAAATGAGGTCTAGTTTGAAAGAGAAATGTCTGTAGTCTTAGACTGTAAACAGATCAAAATTCTACGATCATTTTTTGGCGAGTTATCGTAATCTGAAGATGAAAAAGTCAATATTTTCCCACAAAACATAAAATTAAAAAAAAAATTAAATTCCGACTGAGATCAGACATGTCTTACTTTGATCCCCCATTTTTCTGTATCCATTGGTATCGCTCTCGACCCCAGCGGAGGAGGTATCGTGACAAGATTTTGACAGCGGCAGTGGGAGTTGCTTTTTTTTAGAATAGAGAGATATTTGAACTAGTACAGATAGCCTAACTTTTCCGGGGAAACGCAACATTATATTATTGTATTAATGTCCATTGGAAACAAGATTACAATTATTTGATATCTAGCTGTGTGTGAGCTAAGCCTTGTTGCTTCCGGAGCGTAGCGTAGCATCAGCGCTAAAAATTTTAGCCAATCAAAGAGCTCAAGGCAATGACTACGTGATATATCATACCAATCCCAGGTTCTGTCAACAATCTCGGACGGAGGAACGCGACGCTGTGTTCCAGATGTAATGGAAACAAAAAACTTACAATCCGTACTTTTTGAATTTGTTTAAATTATTCTCGCAGAAATCTCTAAACTGTTTACCGTAAAATCTTGACTACGATTCGCACACGTGTATAATACGCATGCTTTCTCACAAAATATAAAATTAAAAAAACTTAAATTCCGACGAAGATCAGACATGTCTTACTTTGATCCCCCCATTTCTCTGCATCCATTGGTATCGCTCTCGACCCCAGCGGAGGAGATATCGTGACAAGATTTTGACAGCGGCTTGATTTTGCTCGAAATTTTCGGAAAAAAATTGAAATTCGACTATAATACGCACCCTTAAATTTTCAATACTTTATTTAAAAACTGCACAAATACTTACTAACATAAATAAAATTTGAATTTAAAAAAAACGAAAACGTCAAATTCGGTAGCAAAAAAAAATAACTTAAATTTTTAATTCAAAACAAGCAATACTGCCATATTATCAGTCTTAATCATTTTCACTAGAATACAGCTCATCTATTGTTTATCGTTTATTCAAAGTTAAAAACTACATTTTTTGTACACGAGTATAATACGCACCCTCATTTTTGCAGACTAAAATTTGAAAATAAAGTGCGTATTATACTTAATATTTTACGGTAATTTCATTACATATTGCTCCCTTCTAAATACGTGCTTAAAACCTTATCTGATTTCAGTCTAAATACTACAAGAAATCTGTGGTTGACGAGCTCATGGAAATTTTTTTCCCATGTGTAGCTGAAACTGTTTGTAGCCTGTACAGAAATTTTCCGGCAGATAATGTATGTGATATGAAAGAGGAGTTTGTTTGAACAAAATTGAAAAAAAGGGAGAACGATACCTAATAATTGATAAAGGGGTTCAAAAATAAAGAACGGTGAAATTTCGTAATTCGTTTTTCCTTTGTGATTCCCTGTTCCTTGCAATGTCCCTAGCAATCTCTTCGACTTGCTATAACAGGAAACTATCCAAGATCTAGAGCTTTCAGAATCGTGATGCTGAAGAGTGAAACATTCTATCATGTCATAATCTTTCCTAACGACTTTTCTATAGCCTCCTGAAAATTCGGAAAGGAGTGAAGCTTTTGAAATTCATTTGTTTAGGCATCCATTTGTCACTTTCTTTCACGCATATCAATTTTTAATTGCTTCAAATATAAATCAATATTTTGGTAATAAAGCCCGAAGCATTCTGCTATGCACATAAGTTTACAGTTAATCGTATTTCTGAACTATCTGAACGGTTTCATTAATGAATCTAAAAAGTGTTTTCTCTAATAAACCTAAAAATGTTTTCACTAATAAACCTGAAAACGTTTTCACTGATGAATCTAAAAATGTTTTCGCTATTGAACCTAAAAGTATTTTCACTAATAAACATAACAATAATTTTACAAATAGACCCTGGGCCTGATTATACTAGCCTAATTATTTATTAATTTTAGAATCATTTTCACTTATGAGCCTATGAACATCTTAACTGAGCCTAGTTCGTGTTCACTAATGAGCCTAAAAGTATTTTCACTAATGAGCCTAACAGTGTTTTCACTAATGAGCCTAACAGTATTTTCACCAATAAGAACTGAGCCTAATTATGCCTACCTAATTATTTATTAATTTTAGGAATATTTTTACTAATGAGCCTAATAATATTTTTGCTGAGCCTAGCACATTTTCAAATGTAAGCCTTATGTTATTCTTCTGTTCCTCTCATGTAATATTCCTTTGAAATTCAAGTTTCCTTTGTCAGTTGAGATTTGCGTATGTTTACCTTTTTAACTAATTTCTTCAAAACATCCGACCGGGCGATGACCGGATGGCTAGGGCGCTGGCATTCGGTAACATTTCGGTACCGATCGGTACCGCTCGGAATAGGCTTTAAGCAGTAAGTCCCGGTCTATTTAGCCTTCGTGTAGCAAAATCTTACTGTAGCGCTCCAAACCAAACCAAACATCTTCAAAATATCCAGTCCCTTCTACCATTAAACCAAATCAAAACTTTTCACAAAATTAAGTTCTTCATGGTATCGCAACATTTATTTATCAAACAGAATGTCAGTGACTTTGAAATCGTGATTCAAAATTAAAACTTTTTTTTTGGGGGGGGCAAATATCTCCTTGAAATGCATGATTTCTCATTTGATTGCTGCGACATACATATCTGTACCAAAACACTTAAAAGAGACAAAATTTCTGAATACTACGTGTAAAAAAAAAAAACTAAGCCCCAAGTCAATTATCCAAGAAGCTTTACCCAAAGGTTTGAGTCAGCGTTTCCGTCAGACATCATTTATTTTATTAATTACCTCAAAACACGGGCCGTGCTCGAAAACTTCAAACACGTTTCCGCTCAATTACCCGCCAAAACTCGAACTCGACTTCAGTTGGCCCTTCAAAAATGCGCCACTTCTTTTAGAAAACTTGCTTCATCGGGTTTTCGACGGCGGACTCTGAAGCGTTTTGGGAAGATGCATTTCCCCAAGCGCCGTTTTAAATGACAGGTGGTACGGACTTACAGACCGTGAAAACTGCATTTCCATAATTTTCTCGCTCTCTGGGTAAACCTCTTGAATAAAATAACAAAAAAAAAGATGTTAAGATTTTTTAGAGCTACTTTTAGAAGCAGCGCCTTTTTAAGGTGGAATCCATTATCGAACTTTTGATTTCTAGTCAACTCGAAATAATTAGACTCAAATTTATCTCTCATTCAATCTTCCAGCATTCATTGCAAATCCTTTATTATATAAGTTTTTGATAAACAAAACAATCTATTTTTCTTTTCGTTTTTGTTTATAAAGTTATGTTCTGTTGTACACAGGAAACTGGAAAGGTTTTTAATATAAAGCGTATATAATCAGTTATTTATTTGGTTACTTCCCTTTTAAGATGGAAACTATTATCTAACTTTTGATTTTTTGTCAATGCGAAATAATTAGACTCAAATTTACATCTCATTCAATCTTTCGATATTCGTTGCAAATCCTTTATTACATTAAGTTTTTAATAAACAAAACAATCTGTTTACTTTTCTTTTCGTTGTTGTTTATAAACAAAGATATTCTGTTTTACATTGGGGACTGGAATATATTTAAATATGAAGCGTAAAAGGCTGCTTATAATCAATTATTTTATTGGTTATTTATCTTTTAAGATGGAAACTGTTATCAAACTTTTGATTTCTTGTCAATGCTAAATATTTAGACTCAAATTTCTATCTCTTTAAATCTTCCGAGTTCCGTTGCAAATTCTTTATATCATAAAGTTTTTTGATAAAAGAAACCAATCCAATTATTTTCTTTTGCTTTTTGTTTATGAAAAAAATTCTGTTGTACATTGGGAACTTGAAAAGCTTTAAATATAAAGCGTAATAGGCCCTTTATGATCTGTTATTTCATTGGTTAGTTCCTTCTTAAGATGGAAACTACTATCAAACTTTTGATTTCTTGTCAATGCTTAATAATAATTAGACTCAAATTTATATCTATTTCAATCTTCCGAGTTCCGTTGCAAATTCTTTATATCATAAAGTCTTTTTGATAAAGAAAACCAATCCAATTATTTTCTTTTGCTTTTTGTTTATGAAAAAAATTCTGTTGTACATTGGGAACTTGAAAAAGTTTTAAATATAAAGCGTAATATGCCCTTTATAATCAATTATTTCATTGGTTAGTTCATTCTTAAGATGGAAGCTACTATCAAACTTTTGATTTCTTGTCAATGCTTAATAATAATTAGACTCAAATTTATGTCTCTTTCAATCTTCCGAGTTTCGTTGCAAATTCTTTATATCATAAAATTTTTTTATAAAGAAAACCAATCCAATTATTTTCCTTTGTTTTTTGTTTATAAAAAAATTCTGTTGTACATTGGGAACTTGAAAACTTTAAATATAAAGCGTAATAGGCCCTTCATAATCAGTTATTTCATTGGTTAGTTCCTTTTTAAGATGAAAATTATTATCAAACTTTCGATTTCTTGTCAGTACGAAATAATTATATTCAAATTTATATCTATTATTATCTATATTTATATCTATCTCAAATTTATATCCTTAATAACATAAAGTTTCTGATAAACAAAACAGTCTATTATTTATTTTTATTTTCCTTTCTGCTTATAAACAAAGATAATCTGTTGTACATTGGGAACTGGAAAGGTTTAAAGTAGAAAGCATAATAGGCCGCTTATAATCTGTTATTTCAAGCTTATTTCATATGAAATGAAGAATTCAATCTAATATCCACTACTGTCCCTATTTATTTTGAAGTAATTTAAATAAACATCCCTTTCTATCGACATTATAATCATAATTTCACTTTCAGAATTAATCTTCTCTGTGTTCCCATAGAATGCTTTCAGAGACATTTTCGAATCATTTGCCAGTTTTCGAAAATACTCTGCAGAAAGACAATATATAAACATCCACAAATATTTGTATTTTGTCGAAGAGTGAATATAATATGTAATAAGAATTCGGCTCAAAGACTGTAATTTTGTGAGGGAGGAAAGAGCACGTTTCGCCTGAAAAATGTTGAGATGTCCAGTCTCCAGTTTTTACAGAACGTTCCAACGACGCAACACGTGGAGAACTTCAACGGAAATCAAAAGGAAGAGGTACTGAACAAATTAAAAAGCAAACTGGAATTATAGGATGTTGTTAAATTTAGAATTATTGTGAAAAGGTAAAGTACAAACTAAAGGAAATCGAAGTCATATTTGAAACTGTTGCATTCGAACAATTCTTAAGGCTGCTATGTACTAACCCCATTGGATTCATTCCCCTCAATGTTAACCTATGGAGAAAATTTGTCCACGGATTGCCGACTTGGATTCAAAGATTTTTTTAAAAAAATTGTACTCCGTCATAGAGAAAGAAATTTTACATTTTTCGTTTTTTAAAAAAATGCAATTAATATTTTTAAATTTAAATTATTCGGGGAAAAATCTGGTATAGTGTGTTTTAAACGCTCATAAATTCCTTCGGTGGACGAAATTTATAAAATGAATCCTGTAGCGCTTTGCAAAAAGTTCAGGCTATCCGACAATACTAATTTTATTTGGATTGTCAGCATTTATGTACCTGTAAATAGTTGACAAATATATTTTTTAAATAAAAATTTTGGGGGCAGCGCTTAATCCCCCTATATATAGAGAGAGCCATTACAATCCCTCAAAATGTCAATCCTAAGGGGGTGGAATTCTCGAACTGTCAACTGGACTCCTCCCACCACAAGAGTCTGCAAGAAGAGGAAAAGGGAAATACGATTTTTTTCTTAGTACATAGCAGCCTTAAGTTATGAGCAATTCAATATAAATTCGTATTTCACCAAAATAAAGATTTATTTTGAAATAATAAAATACAGTTGGCTCTCTGTTTAACGACGCTCTACTTAACAACGATCTCTATTTAAATACGATATTTCCCAGTCCCGGCCCCTCCGACATTATGGGAAATGTTATGTTTTCACAAATTCTGTTTAAGGGCGATCTGTACTTAAGAACGATTTTTCACGGTCCCTTGAAAGTCGTCAAACAGAGAGCCAACTGAATTTTATTTCATCACAGATAATTTACAGTTAAAAGTTATTTGTAGTTAAAATAAGAAACAATTGCACTTAGACAAATTAATTTGAATAAAAATAATTGCGTAAATAAACAACGAAATATTTTTAATAAAACTAGTTGTGTCGTTCACTACCATGTATCTGAATCTTGTCTGTACAGCGCGTATCTGTGATCAGTTTAAATCTTAAAATACGATACTTGTTGTTTTCAAAAATCGGGAACTCGTTGAACTATCGGGAAATTTCCTCCCAGTATTTTCCTAATTAGAAATACTCAGATTAGAAAACAGATTAGCAAACACCTAATCCACAGATTAGCAAATACATATCTTTGGAATCCGTTCTCAATTTGAAAAAAAATAGATCTTTAAATGCGTTGATATTTCAAAATGTTTTTTATATTTTTTTCAAGAACAATTTTTATTTTGTTTCAATAGACATCAATAGTTGTAAAAAAATATTCCCTAAAAAATTAAAACTGAAAAAGCAACCCTCTCAGTATTTTAGCGTCTACCTTCATATCATAAATTAGAATTAAAAAATTTTCACTTGCATACCTGGGTTTTAAAACTACAAAGAGAAAAAAAAATTTCATTGCTACTAAGAGGAAAACATGAGATGTGAACTGATGCGGCGCCATAAATTATACCTTAACAAGTATTCATTCATTATCGTGTAGATTTTTATTTCAGTCATGCCCAAGTACAGTGTGTCTGAGCTAAAGGTATCCAAAAGTCATGACTTATTTTTACGAAACTACCCATTTAGAATTTTTTTAAAAGTTATTTAAATAGAAAGAACATCTCACCAAGTTTTAATATCAGTCATAGACTTTGATCATAGTATCATAGATTTCGATGTGTGCACCATTTGTAGCACTACTAACGTCTAGATCAGGGGTAGCCAACCTTTTTGGGAAGAGTGCCACTATCTGCAAAAAAAATATTATGCGTACCACTTCCAACTTTTCCAACATACAAAAAATATAAAAAGGTGCGCTGTTATAGGGTAGCTGTTATAGGCTAAATTGTGCATATATTTCTGCGCTGTTAATTTCAGTAGCGTATGAGTAGGGTTTTTACAGATTTTGACAAATTATTTTTTCAAATTTCTTAATTTTTCAATAAGTCTCCGCGTGCCACTGTTAAAACACCGCCGTGCCACACTGTGGCACGCGTGCCGCGGGTTGGCCACCCTAGGTCTAGATAGTAGTCCAGTTCTCTCCAAGCGTTTTTTGGGGAATTTTTAAAGGTTAAATTTTAGAATTTAATTTATTAAATGCTGATCACGTGATTTCTTTTTCTGGTACTTTAAATTAATTTATCGTCACGTTCATAAGAACGAAATAGACAAAAAAAATTCATTCTAATGAGGCAGACAATTGGACATATCCAAAAAAATATTAAAATACAGTAAAAGATATGTTTCCCAAACTGTACTATATTAACTGTACTATATTCTTTGGTATGTCTTATTAGATTTAATTTGAATATTTTCTTCTTTTTATTTTGTCTATAAAAATATCCCTTACGATTTTTTATAAATATATTTCTTTTACATCAATTGTATACATTGATCGTCGTATTTACTATATATATATATATATATATATATATATATATATGTATGTATGCAATGTATGCATTGCATACATTGACCTTTATATTTAATTTGAATGTAATCCGTAGCGAAGTGCGGATTTTCAGCTAGTTATGAATATTCAATTCCCATATCTTGTAAAAGATTTGTAAATTTATACGGCAATAAATTTTCAGATTCACTAAAACCTTTAAGTGACCATTTAAGATGTGAAATATTAAGGTAGTTGACGTAATGGGTTCGCTCACCGGAATGTTAATCACTGGAGAAAATGTTTGTTATGATTTTTGGCTTGGATTGATTTTTATTATTATTATACGCCGTAATAGAGAGAAATTTTTTATTCGCGTAGCTTTTATTCTTTTTTTAAAAGCAACGCAAATATTTTTAAATTTGATTTACAATAAAATTCTGACTACAATATGCACACTTGTATAATACGCATGCTTAATTTTTCGCGAAATTTTCGGAAAACATTAAAATTCGATTATAATACGCACCCATAATTTTTTTTAATATTTTATTTAAAAATTGCACAGATATTTATGAACAGAAATAAAATTTGTAATAAAAAGAAACGAAAACGTTCAATTCAGTAGAAAAAAGAAACTTAAATTTTTATTCAAAACGAACAATACTGTCAAATTATCAGTCTTAATCACTTTCACGGGAATACAGCTCATCTATTGTTTCTGCCTCCATGTCATAATTATTGGTGCCGTCGTAATATATATCGCCATCCTCATCCTCATTTGATGACACCTGCCCATCCTCCTATAACATGTCGTTCTCACTGCCGTCTCACGCTTAATAACTGATAATTTTTCTGCTGCCGTATAGAACTATCTTGAAGAAATTTTGAAGGAAATAAATAAAATAAAATAATAAATGTTTGCTCTTGCAACAACTAAGAACTATCACTATTTCAAGGAATGTGTTATTAAAAGAACGCGTGTGCGATACGAACTGTGAGTCCCATTTGTTTAAAAGGAACACCTGCTTAGTAAACGGATGGATGAATCTCGGAGTGCAGATGCGCGCGCACCCGTGTTGCGACAATGTCTTACAGCTGCTGTACGTTCGTTTATTCAATGTTTCAAAATACTTTTTTCGTACACGAGTATAATGTGTACCCTCACTTTTGAGGACTAAAATGTGAAAAAAAGTGAGTATTATACTCGAAATTTGAACGGTATTCGAGGAGAAAAATTAGGAACACTGTGTTTTAAACGTAAATAATTTCCTTTTAGAGGCCAAAATTTCTAAAATGAATAAGCAAGCAGACTAAAAAATTTCCATCTCTATTACAGAGTAATAGAGATGGAAAAAAAAATTTACCATGTTTTTATTAACTCGCTTTCTTGTTTGTGTGTGTGTTTGTCCAGTAAAAATCTTGCAATCGATTTTTAACTCCCTTCCCGACTAGCTAGACATTTGAAACTTTTAGAATAGCGCAGAACACGATGACAATGCCTTATTTTAGTACTTTTAACCATCTTTAACCAGAATCGAATTCATTTTCAGTTAATTTTGTTTTGTAGACTGGTGCAGCCATCCATCGACCGGGACGGGAACGAAAAGTTAAACGCAAGTTAACTTCACATTCCCGAGCTTAACGATTGATTACGCATTTTATACCTCTTTATTGCGCATTTGATCATTTTCTTTCAAGTTGAAGGGATAATTTATCAAAAAAATATTAAAAAAGTATTTATTAATACATATAATTGTCAAGTTTATATGATTCAACAGAAATTTTAAAAACATGGTATATAAAAAGTTCTTTTTATCTTGTAATTATTTAAAAAAATCTTTAAACCCAAGTCGACAATCATTAGAAAAATTTTCTCCATAAGTCAACACTTATCTCAGTGAATTCAAAATAGCTACTATTAACAGCCTTAAGCACGCAAAATTATTTTTTCCCACGACACGAAACATCTATTAAAAACAATTTCCTCCATCTCTTTTACAGCTATTAATGCATTGCTTCGCACTAATCATTAAAATTTGACGCTGTTTCATTTCAGTTCTCGCATATTCATAGTCTCTCCCATACGTTGCTAATGCATTCCCAGAGAAGAAAATGGCCGCGGAATAATAGCCCGATTATAATTCCTGCATTAGATGACAGATGGCAGAAAGTTTTCAACCATGAAACACCGTCCTTTTAAATTCAAAAGAGCGCCCCCCCCCCCCATCCTCCCGCGTAAAAAATTTGCAAGCACAAATAGCAATTTTAATGCTTTTGAGAATCAGAAATGAAAACGATTATCGGAATTTTCGCTTTCACAAAGAAGGAATGAAATTATCATTTAAAAAGCAATCATCGACGTTTCGGGCGTTGATTTATTTTTGTTTCGTTCGTATGAATGAACACCGACCGGAATTAGGCGGTGCAGTGGAACGTTTTAAAGGCGACGTTAATGTCGTTGGTGGAAAAACACGGATCCTTTTGATACGCGCTTGTAGAAAATTTTTCAAAAATTGTTTGTTTTTTTTTGGATGCGGAGCCGCGTCTAATGTACATTTATTTCACTTTAATTAAGTGTAAAATTAATTTTTCGGGAGACTCTATTGTACTGTTTAAAGAGGTGAAATGTTTCTCGTCCATTTACACGTCGTTTTCTTCTAATTAATTTGCTTTAATCAAGATGCGGATTCCCCCTAAATTATGTGCCTGAAAATTTTGTCTATGTAAGATATTATCTATTCCACTTAATTTTTTGTTCTCTTACATATATGTAGATAGATATGTATAGATGCGTGTATGTGTGTATATACATATATATGTGTGTGTGTATAACGAAAAAAGGCGTCCTCCTATTAAATTACATTTAACGCGTATTCTAAATTATCCTTTTAATATTGCACGACCCCTCAATAACATCACCATACATCTGGTCCGAATCCGAAGGCCTCAGTAAATTTGTATATAACTAACTAACTAACACTAACACACATACACACACGCGTTCCGGTAAGGATAACATTCAAGGTCATAGGTAAGGTTTATGATAAAAACCCTTACCCTTAACCATCACTCTTTATTTCTTAACCCCCCATTGATTCTAGGGCTTGCAATCAAGTTTCAGAACCTACCTTGGTATATAATACTTTTTTTCTAGGCAGACCAATATCGCAAAAATTGCATTAACGTTTCACGATGCGCATTGACTGTTTTTTTCCTATACCTACCGATCATTCTCAAATTTGTAATGAATGGAAAAGATAGAATTTTCGTTCTGAGTTTTTGCCTCTGTGTATTTTCCCCATTATAAAAGCAGCGTTATTTTTTATTCATTACAATGCCATACTATCGTAATGTCAAGTATGTATGCATTTCTACAAAACATAACAAAAGAAAATACCCATACATAGCCCTATAGCAAGAAAATGAATCATCTTTATCATATTTTATCAAAATTGTTTTGACGTTCGGAGCGTGATAGAACACTTCTTTCTTCTAAGAGGCTTATAATCTTTGAAGAGAGGCCATCGATTTTTTTTCTAGTTCTTCCATAAATATTCCTTTTTCCACGATAAGAAATGGTTATAGCCTAAGTTTCATACTTCCTTGCTTTGGTTAGAAAAAAAAAAGCAATTTTTGCTTTCTTGAGTTGTAATTGTTATACGATCGAAATGATCAATGTAAAGCTATATATATATATATATATATATATATATATATATATATATATATATATTTACAAGAAAGATATTTCCTAGATTCGGCAGTGCAATTTCGTAGCCAATATGGTCGAAATATTCGTTTTCCGTAATGGAAAGGAAACCTCTAGGGGCACTGATGGCGCACGTGCAATTCAGGGTACAAAATTTAATGGATATTTATAGAGAAATCATGGACTGCATTATTCATTATTTCTAAGAAAGAAGCAAAGGCTCGTAGGAGGCGTAAAGAGTCTTTTTACCACGTTTTTATTAACTCGCTTTCTTGTTTGTGTGTTTGTCCAGTACAAATCTTGCAATCGATTTTTAACTAACTTCCCGACTAGCTAGACATTTGAAACTTTAAGAATAGCTCAGAACACGATGACAATGCTTTCTTTTGATACTTTTAGCCATCTTTAAGCAGATTTGAATTCATTTTCAGTTAATTTTGCTTTGTCGAGAAAGTTAGTTCGGAAAAAATCCGCAAGGTGGCACTTCCATCGAATTCAATGCTTGCACTTTTGCGTAACGGCCTTTGACGATTTTGAAAACAGAATGCATGTGAACTTTGATTGTTTGCAAAAATATTGTGCGAAGCATTTTTAAAAAATTATAAAAGTTAGCAGTTTATAAAGTCTGTGGATAGTGGAAACGACTAAAAAGTGATTAAAATTCAATAAAAGAAAGTGAAAAACGTGGTATATAAAAAGTTCTTTTTATCTTGTAATTATTTAAGAATAGAGTGAGACAATGAAATGTCCCAAAATATTTGTAGGCAAATATTTTGAGGTATTAATTTTCTACCGATATATACTGATTTTCTACTAAAGCCTGCTAATTTTCTGTTAATATATTTTGTGTGATTCATTTTCTACATAATGTTAAGTTCTAATAATACCGTTTTAAATTCGAATAATAATTTTTAAAAAATTTCAGGGCTTTTTTATACTGAAATCTATTAGCGATAGGTAACTGGCACCTACCTTTTGACTTGCTTGGGCCGTGATGAGTGAGGAAGAATTGTCTTGGGCCACATATAAAATATTTAATTTAATAAATATAAGTAACAAAGCTTCCTTTATTTTTCATTTTTATCATAACTTTTAAAAAAGAAGGCAGTATGAATATAAAACTAGGGATATTTGACGTCTATTTTGCAAAAAAAATTTGTAATTTTTTGGGGGAGGGGGATATTTGGTTTACTTAAAATTATATAAAAATGTTTACGACTTTTGGGGGGCCACATTACTAGCTGTAAAAGCCCGCATGCCGAGGGTTGGACACGCCTGCTCTTGAAGAACCCTTGGCATTTACCGCGCTTAGGATTGCGTGCACTGTTGACGTAACTGAAGAATGTTTATATATTGTTATGAAAAGCTGCCACATTTTCTAAAAATTTTGTAAAAATGCTTTATTTCTCCTTATTTTGTATTTGTTTGGTGCGGAACTCTGTTTATTTACCGTCATTGAGCATTAAAATTCAATGTGTGACCCTTTGGCGAATTTTTCGAGAATTGTGGAGAGCTTGGTGAAAAATTTGGCAATATTTGGCACTTTTGTGAGTCTCCGGAGAACTAGACAACCTACATTTCACCTAAGGGACGTGTGTTACCGAGTCCTGGAATTTTACATTTCCAGAACAAACGAGAATGTCGCCAAGTGTTTACAAGCATACCGAACTCAGCTCCAAAAATTTCCATTCATTCCTCAGTTGACTCTCAACTGCTCTGTCAATTGTTTGCCTGTTATTCTGCCCATGTATCGTGTGTATTGTGCCAAATCTTTTGCTGAATTTTGCTGTGGACCTAAAAGCCACTGTTTGTAAATATTTGTGACCTGGTTAAAAAGGAAAAAAAATAACATTGTGTCGCTGTTATATGGAGTTTTCATCCACAAACATCGTGGAATGAAATGGTATGATATGTTATTAAAGGCTGGTCTTGGGACGCCAAGAGTTTATGTTCATTTTCAACCGCAGACGATAAAAATAAACTTCCCTAGAAAGTGAGAATCACGGCTGTTATGTTTAAAAAATTTTGTATTGTAAAGACAAACACGCAGACGTATTGAACGATTATAAAATATGTCAATATATTAGGTGACAATTGAAATTCGAGTCAATCCGATCTTAACTAATCAATATTCTGCTTTAATATTTATAGAAAGTTCAACGGATACGCCTTAATCAATACTTCTATACATCGCTTGGCGCTACCTCTGATACGCTTGTCTGTCTGTCATTTTGGATTATTTATCTCTTTGCTCCTAACGAGAAAGAAGTTGAGAAAACAATATCTTTTGAAATATTGCCGCTTCTCGAACGAGAAATTGGAAGATTAATATTGTAGATGCGAAATCAATTTCATGACAGCTCTGTTCTCCTTTATCGTCTACACTTAATCAAGTCTTCGCGCCAGTTACGCGTTGGGACTGTCTCATTTGAAAGATTTTTAATAAATTGGATCCTAGCACTTCTTCGCAGATCGGATCAGAAAATTAAAATGCAAGATATTACGTCCCAACCTTGCAATATATTAATTGCGAATGAAATCTCTCGAGGATTCAAGTGTTGATCGCTTTAATGAGATTTCATTCACTTTACCTTTTGTTATGAAACGTAATGGATGGAACGTGTGTGGGATTTGATTTGGTATATGAACTTAAAACACTTAATGGTCAATCTTTAGGGAATTTGCTCTTTATGTTTGAGCGCTGCATTGTGCAGATATATCTTCATGTTTGCAAACAGAAATTGAAAAGCTTGACGTATTACAACAGTTTCTGTTATTCATTCTCAGAGAGAATTTAATGAGGACCTGACGTAGCCTAGTAATAGCGCGTTGGCTTTCTTAGCTCGGTTCTAATCCCGACAAGCGACATTTAATACCTTCGTGTCTGGGTAGGATATGGGCACATTAAATCCGTTGTCTTGAAAGTCCTTCTATGAGATCAGAGAGAGGGGTGGAGAAGGTACGTTACCCCTAGATATCGCCCCTGGGGATGCTCGGTCGAAATTGAGATGGCACCTAGCGAAGACGGACTCCGACCTATGTAGTGCTACTGTAAACCAGAACTGCTCAGACAACAAAGCCTATATGATCCTTGTCCGGAACATTTCCGGCCAGGGGGTGAGGGAATTATCAGCAATAGAAACAACAGAGTTTAATTGCATTTTGATCCCTTAATTTGTTATAATAGCCTTTTAAACTCTTGTAGATTTTTTAAAACCCTTGTAGATTATAACAAACATTTTCTGGCATCAATGACTATCAACTATTATCCTATCAGGGCTGAGGTGTTTGAAATTAAACGTGCGCAATGGACTGCCTATTTTTTACGACAATGCTCATGATGGACATTATAAGTAATGTTGATGGAATACCTATGGATCGTGCCTAAAGTGACATTCCGAGAACTCGCAATGAAAAAAGCGACTCAACTCTTCTAACAAATGCGAAGTAAATGCGCGTAAAAGCTTCATGGACAGAGTGTCCGTTATTGGGTTTAAACTCAATGGTTTGTCGATATAACGAAAGAGCCAAACTTTTTTAAACATTTTTGGCAACATACTTTGGTAGACAAAATAACCACTCATCTAAATGATTTTAGAGTTGGAGAAAAAGTGATATATAGTTGGTTCTCGCTCGTATCTGTTCCTGGTATAGCTGGTATTTAATGTTAATTGTTATGTGTTTAAACGTTTGATTTCTTGTAGGTACATGCATACATATTATAACCGCTCCGATAAAATTTTTCACAAGTGCCCAGTTTGAAAAGCAATTGTACTGTTTGTTGTAACGTCAGTATATCCCCAGATCACTTTGGGGCCACTCCATAT
This sequence comes from Dolomedes plantarius, assembly GCA_907164885.2. NCBI lineage: Eukaryota > Metazoa > Arthropoda > Arachnida > Araneae > Dolomedidae > Dolomedes > Dolomedes plantarius. The sequence continues at coordinate 22,147,424 of OU015502.1, read as the reverse complement.
AAAGGGTGACATGCGACTCCCTTGTACACACCTGTTTTCTAACCCCTAGACCCCACGGGGAGGTCAAACGTATGAGAATGATTCAAACTGGGGAATTTGGAGAGACGGGTTATATACATATACTAGTATTATTGCCCGGCGTTGCCCGGGTAGATATAGATATAAAATTTTTCATGCATTCCATCAAAAAAATACTGGGCTGCACCCCCCGCAAAATAAACACTTCGTCCTCCCCCCCCCCATCACCCCCAGACCAACTCTCAAACCACCCCTCAGAACAAACCTCTTTTCCCCCGCGTATCGAATTAGACTGCTTGTGGTGAAGGGGCTGTATCCACATTTAAAAGGTGCCCTAAAGGGCACAAAAATCATTAAAAAATTAATTTAAAAAATTAATTTAAAAAACTAATTGAGCCCCAAATTTCGTTTTTCCTGATTTAAGTTTCTCGGGTCCTAAACATTAACTGTGTCGAATTTGGTCCCGGTGGGTGAAACAGTCTATGATTCTATAGCGGACAAACAAACAGACAAGCTCTTTTATATATATAGAAGATGTACAACACATATATATACATATATATATAAACATATACACACACACACACATATATATATATATGTGTGTGTGTGTATTCCGGAACTCGGAGCACCATACTGTTCGGTGCTTCGAGTTCGGAAGGCGATTCCGGTGTGGGCAGATCAAGCTGCCCAGATGATAATTGGTGGCGATCCAATTATCGAAAATTGAACCTCTTGGGATAGCCTTTAGCTTACGGAGCCCATTTTTCTGGTTCTCTCTTTAGAACGGGAAATTTTCTACCCTCTTTGTAGGAACGGCCATTAAGGGGTTATATATATGTATATATATATATATATATATATATATATATATATATATATATATATATAATATATATATATATATATATATATATATATATATATATATATTCATTCTTCGGCTCGTATTCTTGGGATACATGCTATCCCACCCCGTAAGGATAAGGTTAAGACTAAAAAGTGCTCTTGTAAGCATATGTTTAAAATTGTATATAAATTGCATAATAACCCTTTATATAGTGAAGGCTGTAAACGTTTCTAACGTGTTAATTGATTGACGGAGAACGCTACTGTGTTTTGCTTTTATCTCTAGGCATACCACGGTTTGGTAACACGCTGTTGTATGCTTTAATAGCCCTAATTGAATAATCGCGTGCGAACACATAAATGGGTCCATAGGCCACGGAGAACGATTTTTCGGAATGCATGTTTGGGTTCATAGCGCTGAAAGGATGTTGTATGTCTAGGAACAACTGAAACATTCTTGTCTTTGAAATATTGACAATGTTGAACTGCAGTAATGATAATTAAAGGAGAAAATTTCTAAATGTTAAAAATGGCTTTCAATAATTTCTTTCAAAATTAAATAAATTGGGTTGTTTGTTTTACAGGGTCTGTTCAGAAAGTAATCACACTGATTCCATAAAATTCGTCTATTTGAAGATAATTTTGCAGATACTTAATAGTCTTCAAAATAGCCTCCTCCTTCATTTATACACCGTTGCCAATGACTCTGCCACCCATTGATGCCCGCCTGAAAGTCTTCAACTGGAATGCTGTTCAGAATGCGCGTGACGCGCATTTTTTTTTTTTTTGCAATTTCTCTAGATTGTCAAAACGAAGACCTTTGTGTCGAGCAGCGATACGACATAAAGTTTTGTGTAAAAGTAAACAAATCGGTTACTGAGACGCTTGCCATCTTATAAGAAGCCTACGGGAAGGATCTTTGTCCCAGGCTCAAGTGTTTAGGTGGCACAAAGCCTTCAAAGGCGGAAGAGAGGACGTCGATGATAATTAACGCGCTGGACTTCCATCAAGTTCTCGAACTTCAGACAATGTGGTTAAAATTAAAGCTCTTTTGGACTCTGATCATCGGATGAGCGTCCAAATGATGTCCTCCGGACAGACAGTTAATGCAGATTTTTACAAGGAAGTGCTTCAAAGGTTGAGGAATCGAATTGCGCGCGTCCGCCCGGTTATCTTCAAATAAATGAATTTTATGGAATCAGTCTCATTACTTTCTGGACAGACCCTGCAACATCCAGCAGAGATAACATACCTCGCAAATGATGTTTCATAGCATATAAAAGTCCCCTTATGATATCCATTATGTGGAAAATTTGTTAAATTGGAATTAACTTAATTTGTAAAAACATTATTTATAAATATTACTTTTATATAAGTGAAAAGAATTGATTGAAGACTTGATGCTTCATTGTACGTGTTTACGACCTCTATTATTTTCATGATATTTTATGTTGTTACAAATTTACCGTGACATTTTTCGTGCGTTTTTTATATAGCTTAATGGTATAAATAAATTAACAAAATAACTCAATTGGGGCAAAAATATCTCTTTTCTTGGTGTCTTAAACACGTTTTCAACTTACCGAATGATTAATGTGTTTGTTTTCTGTCTTTCAATCATCTCTTTATTAAGAAATCTGAGAAAATCCCCATCAACCTATTTGAAATATTGTTACTCAGAGCAGCAATTGAAAGATCAATATCGTAGGAACTGAATCCGTCTCTCTCACTTTCACTTAATCATCTGTGTTTGCAGCCATATCAACGAAGCGTCTGGCTTGAGAGATCTTTCATAAATTGGTTCCTCGTTTTTCAAACACTTGGAGATTAATTTTTAAGATGTTTCACTCGAGCGTTGTCGATTTCTTTCATTTTTCTGCAGGTCTTGTCTGACTTTATGCGTCGACGACATCCAGGGTGTCTATTTGGATAATTAAAGTTTGGAATATGGATTTGGAATGGCAGTGGGCTTGATATCTTAGTTTTGAATGCAGTTTTCAATGAGTCTCTGTTGTCGAACAGAGAATGGGCTCCTGTTAAGTTAAAAAAATGGGTAAAAAGGGTTTTACATAAGACTAAATAGTGCATAGCTTATTTCGTACTGTGGTTTTCATCGGGATTTGTAGCATCGTTGATTCTGGTCAATGCATACTTATTCTACTCATGAAAGTATGAAAATATCGAGAATATTTCCATTTGATACACCTATCTTAGTTTCACTGTGAGTCACATAGGTGTTTCATAGGAACACCTATCATAGTTCGTACTGTGGTTTCCATCGGATTTCGTTTATTCTTAGCAATGCATACTTATTCTACTCATGAAAGTATAGAAATATCGATCATATTGCCATTTGATGCATCTATCTTAGTTTCACTGTGAGTCACGTGTGAGTCACATAGGTGTTTCATAGGAACACCTATCATAGTTCGTACTGTGGTTTCCATGGGATTTCGTTGATTCTTGGCAATGTACACTTATTTTACTCATGAAAGTAGGGAAATATCGAGCATATTGCCATTTGAAACACCTATGATAGTTTCACAGTGAATCACCCGTGAGTCACTTAGGTGTTTCATAGAAACACCTATCATAGTTCGTACTGTGGTTTCCATCGGATTTCGTTGATTCTTGGCAATGCATACTTATTCTACTCATGAAAGTATGAAAATATCGAGCATATTGCCATTTGATACACCTATCTTAGTTTCACTGTGAGTCACGTGTGAGTCACATAGGTGTTTCATAGGAACACCTATCATAGTTCGTACTGAGGTTTCCATCGGGATTTGTGACATCGTTGATTCTCAGCAATGCATACTTATTCTACTCATGAAAGTATGAAAATATCGATCATATTGCCATTTGAAACACCTATCTAAGTTTCTAATACAGTTCCAACTGATCTTTGTTGACGTCGTTGACCTATACAGAACCAATACCACGAGGGATGGAACTTAAATAGTTGCAACACTGTTGTAGATCCCCCACGCAGCCGAACCCATGAAAGCATCTTTTACCACACGTACGCTCCATACCTGCCTTACTTCAGAGCGAATGAGCTTTCCCCACAAACATCACACGCCCGCACAATGACAGGATGAACACAGCCATGTTTTAGTTACCTATCTGTTGTACGAAATAATTTGTTGCATCGTACTGATGGAAGGAAAATGCTTGTGCGCACACTGTGGCTGATGCGTATGCTCTCTGGGGCTGGTAAGTGCTCTACCATCCCCCATGTTCCCCGGACTTAAGTCCCTGTGACTTTGATCTCACCCCCAAGAGGAAGGAATAGATCCGTGGATTCCACCAGAGATTCTGCAAGCTGCAGACCGCTCCATTCGAAGGATCAATAGATCAGGTGCTGCCAACGGCATCCTGCAGCTCCCAGGACGTTAGCAACGGTGCTAAACAATGCTGGCTACTACTTTGAAGGGCTATAAAAGTGTCACCCCTGTATCTCTTCTGTATACTTTGTACATACCTAGTTGCCACTATTGAAGTTTCATCCTATGCAATTTGACTAAAGAAAGTGGAGAAATATGGATTGCAAATGGCTAAATACCTCATAGTTTTCTAATGTGATTTTCATCGAAATTAGTAACGTCGTTGGCTTACCTGCAAGGGACACTTCTTTGGCTCATGAATGTATGAGAATATGGGCTTCAAATGGCAGTATGATATTTTAGTTTTGAGTGTACTCGATATCTTACTTTCCAAGTATACCTTCAAATCAGTTTTGTTACCTCGTAACCTATACAGAACGAATTCTAGTTTTGCTGATGAAAGTGTGAAAATATGTATTGCAAATGGCTAAATACTGGATAGCTCAGTTCTTACATTGATTTTCTTCGGGCTTAGTGACATCATTGACTTATCTACAGTGAATACTTGTTTGACTCATGAAATGAGGAAAGTATGTGTTTTAAACGGCAATATGCTTGATATTTTAGTACTTCATGCAGTTTCAGCTGAGCTTGGTTGAAGTCGTTGACCTATGGAGAGCGGATACTTATTTGGCTAATGAAAGGGTGGAAATATGGATTTCGAAAGGCTAAACACTGGATAGCTTAGGTTTTACTGGGGTTTTCATGGGGCTCTATGAGGTCGATGAATTACATACACTAAATATTAATTTGGCTAGAGAAAATATGAAAATATGATTTATCTAGCAATATGCTCTATGCCTAATTTTCGAATACACCTTTCGGTCAGCTTTGTAAACATCGTTTATATACAGATAGAATGGATACCTAGGAGGCCGATGAAAGAACGGAAATATGAATTGCTAATTCCTGTTTAGCCAAGTTCATTAAACAGCAGTTTTCGTCCAGTTCTGTGATGTTGTGGACTTGCAAAGAATAAATACTTAATTCAAGTGTTGAAAGCGGTGAAACAAAGTTTAGAAACTGCAATAAATAATATTAGTTTTGGAGGCAGTTTTGAGGTCTACAATAGTTTTACAATACAGTCCGGCCTAAAATAACGTGAGATCTCGTGACATCAGAGCTAATTATATTTTTCACCAGCCCCCCCAAAAGCAGTCACTTCAAGATTCGAATTCCTTCAATGTCATTCATTTCCCGAATCATTAGAACTCCCGAAAGTGTCTCGGAATCGGCTTTAAGCTGTAGGTCCCGGTCTAATTAGCCCTCGTTTATAGCAAAATATGACCGTAGCGCTCTCATCCAAACCAAACCAAACCCGCAAGTGTCTCGCACACTGGGACATAATTTATTTAATGAAAAGCAGACGACACTATTCATATAAAACTAATATTAAATGAATTTTAATGCAAACAGAAAGTGGCCATAATTGGTAAGGATGTACTTTTATATATATATATTCTAAGTAAACTAAAATCATTGCGCTGTGGACCAAGGCCGGCGATGCCCATCTCTGCTTTGTTGACGGTGGGTACGGGGTGCCTGACGTGGGACCCCAGAGTTTAGTTCCCAAACATGCTTGGTCCTCATTTTATCGACCCACACAAGGGATGAAAGGCTGAGTCAACCTTGCCCAGTCGCAGTATCGAACCCTGGACGTGGTGTGTGGCAGCGTGACGCTTTAAAAAAAAAAAAAAAAAAATATATATATATATATATATATATATGTATATATATATATATATATATATATATATATATCTACAATGTGTTTCATTTAACCTTCCCCGAGAAATTTTTTTCGGTAGGTCTGCTTCGTGGGGGATTTTCCCATTATGTTATTCTATCCAAAAATAATAAACTGTGATAGTTGAATTATGCAAGTTAATTTTTATAATATATTTCCAATTGCAACAACCCGTTTTATTCAGAGGTTCGTTTATTTGACTCTTCCCAAAAAATAATCCTTTACAAAGCGAGATAAAAATGAACGAGAGACAGATTCTAATTCTCGGAAGAATAAGCAAAACTTGATATCACTCAGCACTCAAGGAAGAGATAACAAAGCACCAAGACCATGTGCAACGGAATCGAAACTGAGGAATTTCCAGTCATTTCCAGGAATTACATTTTCCACCGGGAAAAAAAAAAAGACACAGAGAAAAGCGAAACGCCGCTCAAAGAGCTTTTTAATTTATATCCCCTTATCAAAGAAATGAAAAAAGAGAAATAATTTTCTTTTCGCCCGAAAACGTTCTTCTTTTGGAACAACATCTGTCTCGAGCAGAGAACAGAGGCTGGGGGCGAAAAAGAACATTGGAAAATTGGATGTTACACCGGCTCCGTCATACCACACGTTCATACATCATACCGCCGGGCAAAATTCCCCTCTCGCGTTTGAGAAGTGCATGTGACAGAAGGGAAAATAAAATTAATTTCTGCCGTATAAGGATCACTCCCGCAGCTGCAAATAAGGTGACCTGTCACGTGTGCGATATTTGCTGAAATACTTTCCGGGATGGCTGAAAGATGACTGCTGGAGTGAGGTCAGGCACTTTGGATTTTTCCTCGGCTTTTTTTTTTCTTTTTTTTTTTCAGTTTTCTACATTTCCGACGACGGTTGAAGAATATGCAGTACATAGTTTTTTTTTTCGTTCTCTCGCTTTCTGTATAAATAATGAGCTTAATGCCCGTGCTTCGCTACAGAGTACATTCAAATGAAATACAACGTTCAATGTATGCAGTTTATGCCAAAAAATATATATATTTATAAAAAAAACCGTAACATATTTTTATAGATAAAATAAAGTAGAAGAAAATATTCAAATTAAATCTAATAGAACATACTAAAGAATATAGTACAGTTAATATAGTACAATTTGAGGAACATTTCTTTTACTGTAATTTAATATTTTTTTTGATAATCTACAATCGTTTGCCGCATTAGATAGAAAAAAATTGTTAATTTATTTCGTTGTTATGCACGTGACGCAAAATTAATTTAAAGTATCACAAAAAGAAATGAAACCACGTGATCAGAACCTAATAAATTAAATTCTAAAAATTAATCTTTAAAAATTCACCAAAAATCAGAAAATGGAGTCAAAGATTCGAAAAAGATTTGATTTTAAAGGAATTTTTAGGATCTTTATCGTGGTATAAATTTTATCACCTTCAGATTATTATTTTAAATGCAAACTTTAAAGAATGTTACAAAAACAGCTTAAACATTTAATTTAAAAATATCTGAGAAGAATTTTTCAAAAATCTTTCTTAGTGCACCCCTACACTATAAGAAGAATCGCCATGCAAAATTTTAACCCTTAGGTCTAGCGGTTTGGTCTGTGCATTACCTGTCAGTCAGTCAGTCAGTTACAGAACTGTTTTTTATATATAGATTCGATGATATGTGTTATATTTATGATCTAAAGTCAGGTTTTAATGTAATTTCTTTGTCTAAATCCCAGTCAGATTCTACGTATTTGTAACCTCATTTGAATTAACTGATTTTCCAGCTAATTATTATCATTACTTTTAAACACTTATTTAAGTTTTTTTTTCAGTTTTAATCAATCAAATTCTGTTTCATTGTGCTCTTCTTAGAACTTATTGATTATTAATTTTACATCTTATTGACATTACTTTTAAAGACTTGTTCAAAACAATTTTTTAAATTTTAATCAGTCGAATTCTATTTAATCGTACCCTTCTGAGAAGTATTTATTATAAATTTTACATCTTATTGACATTACTTTTAAAGACTTGTGGAAAACATTTCTTTTCAATTTTAACAGTCAAATTCTATTAATCGTACCCTTCTTTGAATTCATTAAATATTAATTTTACATCTTATTTACATTACTTATAAACACTTAATTAAAATAATTTTTTCAATTTTAATCAGTCAAATTCCATTTAATCGTCCCTTCTGAACTTATTTATCATTAATTTTACATCTTATTGACATAACGTTTAAAGACTTGTGTAAAACATTTTTTTTCATTTTCTATCAGTCAAATTCTATTTAATCTTACCATCCTTAGAACTTATTTATTAACTAGTTGAACTTATTAACAAAAAAAGTTAATAAACTTTTTTGTTAACAAATAAGTTACTAATTTTGTTGATAACTTTCTTGTTAACAAATAGTTCTATTCAATTATTAACATTACTTTGAACACTTTTAACATTACTTTAAACACTTATTGAAAATATTTTTTTTCAATTTTCGTTAGTGAAATTCTATTTAATTACGATACGATTAACGATATGATAAACGAATTTAAATAAAATTCTATTTAGGCAATATTAATTCTATAACCGTACCATTCATATAACTTATTTATTATTACTAATTATCCGACAAATTTTAAACATTACTTTCAAACACTTTTAAAACACTTAAAATATTTCTTTTCAATTTTTATCAATCAAATTATGTTTAAGAGTATCCATCTTAGAAATTATTTATTATTATTAATATGCCAACTTATTTTTAACATTACTTTCAAACACATTTAAACACTTTTTTTAAACATTTGGCCTGGCGTTTTGCGAATATGTAAATGATCCGGCATAAAAAACTACTTATTTATTCTTATCAAAAGGGTAATACGACAACATAAGCTCAAAGAACACGTTGAAAAAAGAACGGAAATAAGTTGAGCGAGCCAATTGAAAAAAAAAGTAGTAATTGTGCACGATATAATACATATATTTAATTTTAAGAGTCCTTAAGCGCAGTCAGTGCAAGGTGTGGTGTAATTCTGTAGGCTGGAAATTGACGTGATGTGACGTAATTCTGCAGACGAGAATTTGCATACGTGTGTTGCCACAATTATTTCTTTTCAATTTTAATTGGTAAAATTCTGTTGAATCGCACCCTTCTCAGAATTCGTTTAATATTATTAAATTTTCAACATTATTTAACACTACTTTTGAACAGATTTAAATATTTCTCAACATAATTTTTCTAATATTCTCTCATTAATATTCTACTCAAAATAAAAAAAAATATTCTACTCAATTGCAATCTCCATAGAATTATTATTACTCTTTAAAAAGTTGTAAGGCGTAATAGAGAAAGAAATAATCGGCATGTGCAAAATTAAATTTTTTCAAATGAGACGGGAATAACGTTTTCAAATTTAAATAATTCATGTATTTTAAAAGCAAACAACATCCTTCGACAGACGAAACTCAAATTGCAGGAAAATATATCAATGTGTAGAAAATTTCAGGCTCTCCAAAAACACCATTTTTAATTGATTATCTACATTTTTTATAGCTATAAAAAGAAAATTTTTCTTTTAAATACTCAGATCTCTTCGAAAATTTCGCCTTTTTTTAATGTGTTTGAGGGGGGGGGGGATCGATAGCTATGTCAGGACCGTTTTGAAATCCGCAAGCTCAGCCGGTACCGTCCGACTACACAGCACCCTTAAGTGTCATATGGCCTTATATAGATTGCCGAAGACAAAGAAAATTGTCGAATTTTCCGTGTTTATATGGATTTGTGATAGATGACTGGAGACATGTAAACTAATCCCAAAGTTTCTATGCAGGATTTTTGCAGATTTTTTTATCCACTGCGTGGATTTTTCCACGCCTTTACGTGATAGTATTTAAGTAAACACATAATACAGCTTGAGTTACACAAAAGAAATTTTTTTTTAACTTCAATGTTACAAGATTGTTACTTTACTTAACTGATAGTTTAATTAAAACTTAAGTAACAGCCGAAAGATACATTTGAAAGGCACACAATTACAGGTTAACTTTCCTGCTTAAAACGGTAGGACTATTCACCAGTCATGGCCGCGTAAAATGAAAGCTTGTGCGAACAGGTGTTCTACATATCTCGAACTCCGATCATGTCAAGTCCCTGACGAACGAACTATAATACTTGAGGGCTCAGCACTGAGTTGCGTACGCAACCCCTCAGGCTGCTTCTTATCGAACGCATATCGAGTTCACCACAGATTCTTACTTGAAATATTTGCATAACATTTCAATAAATATATATTGAGCTTTATGCTTTTCATAACGCTCAGTAATAGTGTGTTGAGCTTTACGCCATGCACAAAGCTCAATAGACTACTCTCAGACAATCGATGTTTCAAAAGTTAGACTTCTGTGTTTTTATGTGTATAATCTATATATATAAAACAGTTCCGTAACTTACTCACTCACTGACTGACTGACTGACATACAACGCACAGACCAAACCGTTGGACCTAAAGGGCTGAAATTTTGCATGGCGATTCTTCTTATAGTGTCGGGGTGCACTGAGAAAGATTTTTGAAAAATTCTTCTTAGATTTTTTTAAATTAAATTTTTAAGATGTTTCAGTAACTTTTTTTAAGTTTGCATTTCAAATAATAATTTGAGGGTTATAAAATTTATATCACGAGAAAGATCATAAAAATTCCTTTAAAATGAAATCTTTTTCGAATCTTTACCTTCATTTTCTGATTTTTCAAGATTAATTTTTAGAATTTAATTTATTAAATGCTGATCACGTGATTTCTTTTTCTGGTACTTTAAATAAATTTATCGTCACGTGCATAACAACTAAATAGACAAAATATATTTTTTTTCTTGCTAATGCGGCAGACGATTGGACATTATTTTGTCTATAAAATATCACTTACGATATTTTTTTATAAATATATATTTTTTATACATCAATTGTATATATTGATCGTCGTATTTATTATAAATATATATATATATTTGTTTTTTTTTTATTAATTGCATACATTGACCGTTGTATTTAATCTGAATGTACTCCGTAGCGAAATGCGAGTTTTCAGCTAGTATATTCATATAAATAAATAATTACAAGATAAAAAGAACTTTTTATATACCATGTTTTTAAATTTTCTGTTGAATCGTATTAATTTGACAATTCTATGTATGAATAAATACTTTTTAAAAAATTTTGAGGAATTATCCCATCAACTTGAAAGAAAATGAAGTTAATTGGAAGTTAACTTGCGTTTAACTTTTCTTTCCCGTCCCGGCCGATAGACGGCTGCACCAATCTACAAAACAAAATTAACTGAAAATGAATTTAATTCTGCTTAAAGATGGCTAAAAGTATTAAAATACTGCATTGTCATCGTGTTCTGAGCTATTCTAAAAATTTCAAATGTCTAGCTAGTCGGGAAGTTAGTTAAAAATCGATTGCAAGATTAGTACGGGAAAAACACACAAACACACAAACAAACAAGAAAGCAAATTAATATAAACATGGTAATAAACTTGCTGAATATCCGTGCTTCGCTACGGAGTACATTCAAATTAAATACAACGGTCAATGTATGAAATTATTGCCAAAATAACGAAAAAGTAAATATTTATAATAAATACAACAGTCAATGTATGCAATTAATGCCAAAAAAATATATATTTATAAAAAATTCGTAACGGATATTTTTATAGACAAACTAATGTAGAAGAAAATATTCAAATTAAATAACGGTCAATGTATGCAATTCATTTGTATGTTTAATATCCATAAAACATACAAATTTGAATTAAATTCTTTAAAAAATCCCATCTCAATCAGTCTAGTGATTAAATTTTATCTTTTACTGTACATTTTAATATTTTTTTGTCAATTTATTTCGTTGTCATGCCCGTGACGCAAAATTAATTTAAAGTATCACAAAAAGAAAAGGAGCCACGTGATCGGCATTTAATAAATTAAATTCTAAAAATTAATATTTAAAAATTCACCAAAATTCAGAAAATGGAGGTAAAGATGCGAAAAAGATTTCATTTTAAAGGAAGTTTTACAATCTTTCTCGTGATATAATTTGTATAACCCTCAGATTATTATTTTAAATGCAAACTTAAGAAAAATGTCACAAAACAGCTTTGAAAATTTAATTTAAAAAATCTAAGAATTTTTCAAAAATCTTTTTTAGTGCACTCGTACACTATAAAAAGAATCGCCATGCAAAATTTCAGCCCTTTAGGTCCAGAGGTTTGGTCTGTGCGTTGGCTGTCAGTCAGTCAATCAGTTAGTCTGTCACGTAACTGTTTTATATATATAGATAAATAAATATATATATGTGTGTGTGTGTGTGTTTCCTATGAAATAAAATTGCAATAAAAATTATTTACTTTCAACTTTAAAAATGCAAATGAAAAAAGCATACCCAAATATTTTCGATCAGCGAAATGGCATTTTTTTTTCCATAGGATTTATTTATTATTCTTCAAACTCAACTGAACCTCACTCTTTAAAGAAAAGAAAATTCCCTTCAAAATGTAATGTCCAATAAAACAGAAAAAAAGGAAAAAAAGTATCGAGAAAAGATTTTTTTTTCTTTGACAATCACTGTTAATCTCACATTTTGATTTTATTGAAATTAAATAAGAATAAAATCAAATTACGTAAACAAATAAATGTCAGTAACTTGGACGTAAAAAGTTAATGCAGAATAAGAAGTCTGAAATGTGGCAAGTGAGAGAGAAACGTAAAAATTGAATAAGATTATCTCAAATCTGTTTTGGGACAAAAAATATCTTTTTTCTCGATCTTAATAAATAAAAAGGGAGAAATAAAAGATTTTTTGCAAAATTGTTCTTAAATGGCTTTATTCACAAAATTATAATCTCCTATCGTGTTCGAAGACTTTTTTTCCGTTATGCATAATTCGATTTTAGGGTGATCTGCACCAGATCTTTAAGTGATAATAGATTGGAAGCATGTAAAATCTGATGAGACTAAAATAATTTGCTTGGGTTTTTTTTCTTTTTAACGAGTGATTGCAAAAACTGTTTCGTTTGGCAAAGAAGCCCGGGATATTTGATAATTGCGTTTGTGTTAAAAGTTTGTGTGATATCGAATCACTCTAAGTTTGTCAGAGTAATTCTACATTTCTGGCCTTTTTCTGTCCGTAAACCACTGGAGGTAAAACGGCCCACAAAGGAATCAAATTTGCAAGAATACAATATACCGTATTTTTCAATATAGCATAAGACGTACCTTTTTACTTGAAAACAAATCGACTTAAAATTGGGTCTTATGGTCCGAAGATAACATTAAAATAAAATGAGTATTTTATATATATATATATATATATATATATATATATATATATATATATATATATATATATATATATATATATATATATATATATATATATATATATATATATATATATATACAGGTAACCCTCCAATAACACGGTAGATAGGTTCCTAGAAAATGCCGTGTTGTGTGAAACCGTGTTATATGAGACCCAGAGCCAGTACAGAAATGGGGGTTACGTTCCGAAAACTTATTAAAAACAAACATTTTTTTTATTCCATATAAGCAACTTAATTTTTATTAAAAATATAAATGTAAGTATAACACAAAAGAAACAAAAATATTATTTCCATTTAATGCAACCTTAATTAAATAAATTTCTTCCTCATCACTGCTCAGTAGAATCAAACGAGAACGTTTTTCGGTTGAATGATACCACCTTCACTTTCAGAACTTTTTTCTTCCTTTAGATTTTTTGCAACTTTTAATTTGTTTATACATTTTCATGTAAAGCATAGTTCATTATTCCTTCCCGTCATTATTTTAAGGTAATTTAGTTTTTAAATGTGTTAAGCATATTATATAGTGCTGTAGAAATACAATGTTGTACAAAGGTTTGCGCAATTTTTTTAATCGTGTTAGAGTGAAACTGCGTTACAGGTTGTAGTGTTATACGAGGGTTCCCGCAATTTATCCTATCGTGTTAGAGCGAAACCGTGATGTAAGATGCCGTGCTGTAGGAGGGCTACATGTATGTATATATATATATATATATATATATATATATATATATATATATATATATATATATATATATATATATATATATATATATATATATATATATATATGAATAATTTATTATACATATTTTTATCTTTATTATGTAAAAAATTGAAACTATCTTTACATAGCTAACAAAATACAAAATATTCTTTTCTAAAAATCCTCCCATAAATCTGAGGTACGTCTTATCGTATGGTCCGAAAAAATACGGTACCTGAAACTAATTGCAGAAACTTCCACTTAAATCCAACAAGACAGTTTTTTTAAGGCTTTACTTTCGATCAGCTACCACTTGGCGGTGTTTTAAGCTTGCACAAACTTGGCGAATAAAAAGATACCATCAAATGAACCTGCTTAAAAGTATAAAAAAAAAGTTTGTGACATTTGACGCGGAATCGCCCCCTTGAAGACATAAAATTATAGAAAGTAGCCAGTCATAGCTACAAAAATCGTTAATTAAGTCATTATGATCAAAATTAATTATAGACAGTTAATTTAGGTAAAAGTTATACTTTTCTAACAATTTGCCAACACTAGCTAATTATAGAAGAAATCTGCAGTCCAAAAAGAAAGATTTTAACTTAACTCAACTTTATGTTGTTTAGAAGTTGGAATTAAAGTTGGAGCATCTTGTAATTCAGGTCCGTGTATTTCATCCGTCTTAAATCGTACACTCAAGTCGAGTATCAATACGTTTTGGTTTGTTGTATGGAATTATAGTTCAAATTTTCTTACCATTTTAAACTTTGTTATTTCTTTACCGAGATATTACCTTGTATATTGGTTACGGTCAACATTTTTATAAAAGGTATCTTTTTTGTGTTTTTTCTTGTGTTAGGAAGAGTCTGTAAATGTTGAAGTCCATATGATGAATAGATTTTTTCTCCAGAAAGTCCTAAATTTAATGTAATGATATCGAATCAGTAGGAGATTTACTTAAGTAATAATTTTGCCCTTTAAAATCCATACAACAGTTCCCCTTTGTTAATTGATAAATCGGAGTTAATTATTCTTGATTATTATATAATGTAACCTGTTTGTAACAAGGAAAAGTTACTATTTTCTTTATACGGATCTCGTTTGTAGATCGCTGGACAAATAGGAACAGATCGCATGGCTTTCAACTATAAATATAGATTTATCAAATCGGATTTATTTCCAAATTGTTAATTACGATAAAAATTTCAATAAAAGCCCGAAAATCCTGATATCGAGCGTTGCAATTTTTACTTTAGTAATTTAATGGTTATTCATCCATTTTATTCATTAGTCAGATATCTGAATTAATTTTTCCTCGTTATCATAAAAAGTAACTTATCTGCAACCGAAGAGAATGACTGTTTTTGTTTTTTAACGTAGGATTACGTTCCTCCATAACGGTCCTGCGGAAAGGAAAATTTCAGACACTAAAACTGTCCGTCCATCCGTCCTCGCGAGTTATAATTTTGACAGCGCGCCAAACCCAGTCTATCGCTTGGACAAGTCAAACAGACAAGTACTAAGATGCGTCAAAATTTTGATATGCATATATGTATATATATACATGCGTACATATATATAGATACATATATACATACAAAAGAATTAAGCAATGATAAGTAATCCTACGTTAATAACCCATGGTAATTTCGTTAGAAGAGACTACCTGAAAAATTTTTTGGCACTATGATGCTGATGTTATCACTTTCACAGATTTGCGTTTGTGTCTTTTCCAAGCTCACCAAAATTTCCAATACAAAGAACATTATAGCAATTAATGTTTAACAGAGGGGGGAAATAACAAGAAATATAGTATGGGTGACGTGAATGTGGCTCTCTATCACCTTCTTTATGGCGCTTCGCTAGAATTTTGGAATCTTGTGCCAGAATTATGACACCCAAAGAGGGCCACTGGTAGCCTAATATTAGCGCGGTAGGCTAGGATCTGGGGGTGCTCGGTTCGAATCCCGACGAACTCCATTCAATACCTTCCTGTCTAGACCAGATATAAACATGTTAAACCTTTCGTTGGCCATTTATTTCTCTTTTAAAGTTCTCCCAGTTTTTTTTCGTTTTATTATCAACTAGCTGAAAACCCGCCCTTCGCTACGGAGTACATTCAAATTAAATACAACGGTCAGTGTATGCAATTAGTGCCAAAAAATATAAATATATATATATATTTATAATAAATACGACGATCAATGTATACAATTGATGTAAGAAAAACTTATTTATAAAAAAATAGTAAGGGATATTTTTATAGACAAAATAATGTCCAATCGTCTGCCGCATTAGCAAGAAAAAAATATTTTTTTGTCTATTTAGTTTTTATGCACGTGAGGATAAATTTATTTAAAGTACCAGAAAAAGAAATCACGTGATCAGCATTTAATAAATTAAATTCTAAAAAATTAATCTTTAAAAATTCACCAAAAATCAGAAAAGGGAGGTAAAGATTCGAAAAAGATCTCATTTTGAAGGAATTTTTATGATCTTTCTCGTGATATCAATTTTATAACCCTCAAATTATTATTTTAAATGCAAACTTTAAAAAGTTACAAAAACAGCTTAAAAATTTAATTTCAAAATATCTAAGAAGAATTTTTCAAAAATCTTTCTTAGTGCATCCCTACACTATAAGAAGAATCGCCATGCAAAATTTCAGCCCTTTAGGTCCAGCGGTTTGGTCTGTGCATTGTATGTCAGTCAGTGAATGAGTCAGTTACGGAATTGTTTTATATACATAGATTAAACAATGGCACTTAAGGAAATATATTTTATTTTATGGAATTTAAAATTTAAATTTAAATTTTAGAGGTGGGAAGCGAACTTTCAAAGGAACCATCTACGGACATAAAAAAATTCAATTTAATGATGATTATTTGCCATGAAAAGATGAGAGGCATGTTGCAATGCACAAGGGTACGTCACACTCTGCACACATTAAGCGGGTCCTCTTTTCTTGTGCTTTTGTGCTACATTTCCTACTTCTTGTATAGTTTGAAACCAACTTTGGCATATGGTTTCCCACCCTGGCAATCGCACATCATCTGGAACTGCACACTTCTTCGCTTGGAAGCTAGCAACCTTTCCTTTTTCTTGAAGAATATCCGTCTATTAGCTGACGAGCTAATGCTATACGGAATGTTAGCTGGTCTAAACTTCTATTCCGTTTATTTACTTGCCATAATATAGAACTACTTACGATGCCAAATATATATCAACAGAGGTGTCAGGGCAGAACAGATTTCACAAAACCGGCTTCCGAACTTTAATAACATATGTACTATTTCTGTTTCAATTGCTGGAAACTAGATGGCAGAACAAAACTGAAGTGGGAATTATTCTTCCTAACATTATAATAGCGAGACCAATATATTATTGTGGGTTTTGCGCTTCCCGCAGGTGTATTTCCTAAGATCGTGTAGGTGAGAAATCATCTTCCCAAGGCCCACGGAAGGGTTTTAAATCAGTATACATCAAAATCCTTCTATGAGGTCGCAGAAGGTGGAGAAGGTACGACCCCCGCCAACCCCACAGATGTCGTCCCTGGGGTGCTCGGTCAAAATCCAGGTTGCCCCAGGAGGTGGTGTTGGTTCACCTATACGCTGCCCCCATTGAAAGCAACGAACGATACTCGCGGATTGTGTGCGTGTCTTTATTGACAACTGCCCCTCATTGGCGATCAAACATAATACCCAAAGTTAAAATTTATGTTTAATTAGTGATGTGCTGAATAACCTGCATTTTTGGTAGAAACTACAGAAGTGAATTCTTGTATTCTACATTTGGGTTACTAGAAGAAAACAACGATTCATGATTACAAATCAACATTTAACTGAATGGCTACGTACTGCAACAACTCAAAATATGTCATATTTTAGTCACCGGCAAAACAATTGAAGGAAAAATAATTTTTAAACCCATTAAAACTATTTAAGAATTTAGAAATATTAAATTTTAACAATCGAAGAATATTTTTAATAAAAACATTAGAAAAAATAACGCTTAATATTTCTTTCATATCAAACATAATTTTGTTTCTGTTTTGGATTTTCTAAGTATGTTGATCTTTTGTTGTCGTTGTGACTGATGCCCCTTGACCGACAGTATATTGTCAGTTCAAGTCCATAACGGCTATTGGGCGAAGTGGTGCGGCTCCGGTTTTTAATAGCACCACAGGGGTCGATGTCTGACTTGGCTAAAAGACCGGTCCCGTAAATTTG
Organism: Dolomedes plantarius; assembly: GCA_907164885.2. Taxonomy (NCBI): domain Eukaryota; kingdom Metazoa; phylum Arthropoda; class Arachnida; order Araneae; family Dolomedidae; genus Dolomedes; species Dolomedes plantarius. The sequence goes on along the minus strand of OU015502.1, from coordinate 22,129,125 downwards.
AACCGAGTCAAGTGACGAGACCGGAAACACTTGACCCCGCACCTCCAGAGGTAAATTTGAGAACTTAGAGGACATTGCAGCCACGGCAGATTTTTCGTGCACCAGCCGCCATTAGTGTACACGGCGGTGGATTTTGTCAGCGACCGGCATCGAGCAAAAGACGTTCATATCACTAGCTCCCTGCCTTTGCCAACTGGGCCACCACGCCCTTTCTAATTATGTAAACACTCCCAAAAGGCTCTTAAACACTGTTTATCTTGCCCCCCCCCAACCCTGTAGATTAAAAATGCCTTGGGGGCGTTTGACAGAGGAAGAAAAATATAATGAACACCGTAAGGTATATTGAAATCTCTAACCAAGTTTTTACAGTTATTATATTTAATTTTGAGAACTTATCTTCAAAAAGGCAGTGGCGCACCCAGGGGAGGGCAAGGGTCCCTCCCCCCCCCCCCCAAAGAAATAGAAATTACATTATGAATATTGATTTTACCCCCCCCCCATGCATTATAAATATTTTTATACGTTCATCTCGCCTCGCCCCCCCCCCCCAAGAAAAAATCCTGGGTGCGTCACTGCAAAAAGGAATATAATATATCCATAACTCCATGTTGTAAAATTCATACTTGATTGAATTATAAAATATCAAAATTTATCATTGATCTTTACCACTTTCAAATAAATCCTGAAAAACTCGCTTACAATGTTCAAAATCTTAAGAGCTATTTTATCCGTACAACCCATTCTTCATCAAATAATTTCCTTTCGCAATTCGAGACTTCGTGTAAACTTAACTTTGTATGCGTACAATCGATAAGAATGATTCATTTCGGGAACAACCATTATATCAATCCAATAACTCTGTCGGCATATTCTTAACATCGGAGCTTTCGGGGCGTGAAATTTGCGCCTTCTGAAACTCCAAGGACCAGATCGCATAAATCACGATAAAACGTCGGGCAGGATCAATATTTTGACAACCCGTTTCTTAAACACAGATCTATCTACTTAATCTCAATATTGTTTCCCCGTGAGTTTCTAGTATAAACACTGACATCATCTGCTGCACAAAACAGCCTAATGGATGTAAAACTCCAGATCTCTGTCACACAGAACAACGAAGAATAGAAATATGTAAAGCGCAGACGATTCACTTCGGGACATTAACTTTCCGGATTAAAAGAACGCTCTTGCTTTGCCACAATGCGCCGTTCTCTCTCGTCTGCAGCGACTGGATACTTCCTCCGTTGCCGCACAAAGGAAGATAAATTTTTATCTTTTCGCTGAAACAAAAGGACTCCCGAACAAAGAATGTTTTGAAAACTTTCGGCCTGGCGTTAAAATTATGCGCAAAGTAGAGCACGTGACACTCAGCCCCCTAACTTCCGCGGATGCCGTTTTTTTTTGTTTTGTTTTGTTTTGTTCATGATTCGGCGAATGTTATGCTTTGTTAAGTCGCTATTATTTCCGTTACTGTAAATTTGCTTTCACTGTATTCATTTCTCATGTGATATATAGATCGATGTACGCTCGTATTAAACTATCTCCGAGATGCTGTGGATCCAGTTAGAGGTGTTTAATGAAGCGTTGTATTTGAAACGGAAATAAGTGTTTTTGTATTACCGTGATTAAGGGGAATTCACGCCACAAAATTATAAAAAAAAGAACATTTTTATTTTTTTACCTAAATCATGCCAGACTTTTGGGATCAAATTAATTAAACCTCACGTTTCACGAAATTAATTTTGTCGTTGTTGTTCTTGTTGTTTCCAATGCCCTCTGGCTGGAAGTTACAGACCAGGTCCATATACACTATCTGGCCAAAAGTATCCCGACGCCCAGTGGTACGGACTCAGAGAGTCCTGAGGCATAAATTAATATGATGTTGGTCCTCCTTTTGCATCGATGACAGCCTGCACACGTCTGGGGAGACTTTCCACCAGTTTTTGATAGGAATCCATAGGAATTGACTTCCAGGCGTCCATCACAGCTGAAGTGAGTGCTGGCAGTGAGAATGGTCGATTTGGCTGGCTACGTAATTTGCATTCTAGTTCGTCCCAAAGGTGTTCAATGAATTTAGATCGGGGCTCTGAGAAGGCCAACCAGTTTTTGAACACCCATTTCGTCAAACCATGCCTGCGCAAGTCTCGATGTGTGAATGGAGCAGATATCCTGCTGGAAGAGAAATGGGCCTTCCCCGAAATATTGCCATAGAGTTGGGAGAGCAGCATTGTCCAGAATGTCCCCATACATCTCAGAGTTCATGTTTCCAACCACAGGAACTAAGGAACCCAGGCCAAACCTTGAAAAACATCCCCACATCATGATGCTGCCGCCACCAAACTTAACAGTCGGCACAATGCAGTCACGTAAGAGGCGTTCGCCGGGCATCCGCCAAACCCAGACGCGTCCATCGAACCGCCAGATTGTAAAGCGAGATTCATCACTCCAAATAGCATGTCCACAGTGCAATGACGGTGAACTTTGCACCATTGCAATCGACGCTTCGAATTCTGGGGAGTGATGTTCGGCTTGTGAGCGGCTGCACGACCATGGAATCCCAGGTTTTTTTAACTCTCTACGAACAATCCTGCTGCTAGCTCTAACGCCTGATGAACTTAACATACCGGAACTCCTGAGGTATTTCAATCAACCAGGACTTGCGATTTTGTTTCACTACCCTTTTCAGAGTTCTACGGCTGCGTTCACTAATTTTTTTTTTCCGCCTGCTCCTTTCTTTTTCTACAGTTTTACTACCTCGACGTTTCCACCTCACAATTACATCACTCACAGTGGATTTTGACGTCTGTAGAATGTCCAAATTTTCCCGAACTGATTTCACAAAGGTGGCATCCCACTAGAATGCCACGATAAAAGTCACTAAGCTTCTTTGACTTACTCATTGTCTCACAAACGCATAAATATGACCTGACAAACCACTACCAACACTTTTATAGCTTTCGGTTGCTGAAAATGTCGTCACCTGCCAGATCCACTTCTCTAGAGGGGGACTTCCTCTTCTCTCCGGGGACTTTCCCAGGGATCCACTTATCTCCGTATACTTTTGGCCAGATAGTGTAGGTTTCGGACTGAAGTGTGCGGCTCCGGTTTATATAGCACCACAAGGGTCGGAGCCTGTCTTAGCTAGTTGCCACCTCAATTTTGACAGAGCATCCCCAGGGGCGACATCTGGGGGATCGTACCCTCTCCCACCCTCTCTCACCTCATAGAGGGACTTTCCGGTCTACGGATTTAATGTGCCCATATCCGGCCTAGACACTGAACGATAAGGGCCTGTTCACATAGGAGTCCGGTAGCGGAAGCGTAAAAGGAAAGATGACACTGAGACGGAAATAAACCAATCATAGGTTTTAAAAATTTCGTTGCTAATCGTTTGGAGGTTTGTCATTGGTTAAATATATTTCAATACTTTAACACTGCCGCTACCGGACTCCTATGTGAACAGGTCCTAAGACTTTCAATGTAAACGACATTTTATTAAAAGCAGAATACACTTACACGATTCGGCATATCCATGCTGTACTGTCTTGACTGTCGTTGACAGTACAGCAATTTTATGCTGTAATCTATTTGTTCTGGTAATAATATGCTGTAATCTATTTTGTTGCTGGAATCTATTTTGTTTACTTTTCCAATAGAGAGATTTTTAGACGGTTTCTCAAAAATTTTCATCGTTTATTGGCAACGAGATAAGAGAAATCAGAATTGCGGTTTTTCAGTTGTATTCTTTACATATTTTTAGGAATTAAAGACACCCTCTATATTTAAAAGAGATGTAGGGGAGCATACTAATGTTATTAACTGAAGACCGACAAAACAAATGAGCCGATAAGTGTAAGTTAAGGTAGTTTAAGTACTAGGTATGAAAACAGTGGACAGAGATGTGTATATGGAGAAGAAAACTGGTATTTAATCTGTAATCAAGGAACTGAGATGTGTACACAGATGGATATGGCATGAGTAGATGGAAATAGTGAACAGAGATGTGAATATCGAAAAGAAAACTAGGAAACAAGCTGTAATCAAGGAAGTGAGATGTGGACAGAGATTAATACAGCATCAGTAGATGGAAATAGTAGACACAGATGTGAATATGGAAAAGAAAACTAGGATATAAACTGGAATCAAGAAACTGAGATGTAAATAGAGATGAGTATGGAAAGTGTAGATGGAAATGGTGAACAGAGATATGAATATAGAAAAGAAAACAGGGATTTAACCTGGAATCAAGGAACTGAGATGTGGACAGAGATGAATATAGCATGAATAGAGGGAAATAGTGGACAGAGATGTGAATATGGAAAAGAAAACTAGGATATAAAATGGAATGAAGGCACTAAGATGTAGACAGATATGGGTGTAGAAAGGATAGATGGAAATAGTCAACAGAGAGATGAATATGGAAAAGAAAACTGGGATATAAACTGGAATCAAGGAACTAAGATGTAGACAGAGATGAGTATAGAAAGTGTATATGGAAATAGTGAACAGAGATATGAGTATAGAAAAGAAACAGAGATTTAACTTGGAATCAATGAACTGAGATGGGGACAGAGATGAATATAGCATGGATAGATGTAAATAGGGGACAGAGATGTGAATATGGAAAAGAAAACTAGGATATAAACTAGAATCAAGAAACTAAGATGTAGACAGATATGGGTGTAGAAAGGGTTGATGTAAATAGTCAACAGAGAGATGAATATGGAAAAGGAAACTAGGATATAAACTGGAATCAAGGAACTAAGATGTAGGCAGAGATGAGTATAGAAAGTGTAGATGGAAATAGTGAACAGAGATATGAGTATGAAAAATAAAACAGGAATTAAAACTAGAAATCTAAGAACTGAGACGAGGACAAAGATACGTTTAGTTCAGATCTTGGGGAAGACCAAGATTAAGATAGCTTGTCGGTGTAGTTTCCGGCTTAAGGAAAATGAAAGCAAAGAACTTGAAGAACTAAGTGGGAAAACTTTGAAGAATGGAGTCCTGCACCAATCAGGTTCTAAAGGGATTGTGAAACTTTTAAGTAGTAGTAGAAGTAGTTGTTTTTGTTACTACTAATGTTGTACTAGTGCTTCCTGGCTAGACAAGCCCTTACCAGAGCCACTGAACTCTGCAGGGTGAAGAGAAGCGGCTCCTATTCAGCTCACGTCTACCGGGTACCACAGGTGACGGAGGTCGACTTTTCGCCCGGTGTCATCCCCAATTATGACCGAGCATCCCCAGGGGCGACATCTGGTGGCCTCATTCCCTCCTCCCACTCCTACAAACCCCACGGAGGGGACCAGAGATTTCTGGTCCCCTCCGTGTGGTTTTTAGGAGTGGGGGGTTTATCGTGTCCATGCCCGACTTAAACACGAGAGCTGTTGTCGATTTGAATAACCAAAAACAAATGTGAATTTATAGCAGCGGAGTAGTGTGATAATTAAAGCTTTGATATGTAAACGTTCAAGGCTTGGTTCAATCAGTTTATTCTGGCGAAATTTATTAACTCCCATTTGTCTGTAGTTGATCTAGAGAGGTTTGTTTAAGATGTAGTACTTTCTGTTAGAATAGTTGTGTAATGTTATTTCTGCTGATACAATCATCAATCACTATTCGTAAAATATCTGATATACGATCTCTGCAGAAATTTTCTTTCTGCTATTAAAAACTAGAAGAAAGAAAACTATTTCTGTAAAGAAGGCATATCACATATTTTGAGAACAGGGATTGATGTAACACAAGAAATAACATTAAGCGACCATTCTAACAGAAAGCACTACATCTAATTTAAACAAACCTCTTTAGATCAACAACAAACAAAAGAAAGAGAAAGCTTTCTTCGGTAAACGCTTCTATAAGTACACTTTGAATCATAAAAAGCAATATTTATTTATTTTTCTGAATAATACCATGACTCTGGGGGGAAATGTTAAAGCTGAGTTGAGTCTTCTCGCTTTGTTTCTACTCCTTCTGCAACTCATTTTTTTTAAATTCCTTTTTCGAAAATATTCTCCAACCATTTTTTATCGTCTGAATTCAGAATCTTACAGAATAGATTTTTTTTCCTTTTTCAAATATCACTGAGTAAACAATTCTATTTCTGCTGATAAGGAATAAAATAACCTATAAGGAATAAAGTAATATCAAAATTTTTCTTTTCGCAGCTATTTTTTTAATAATTTAATGCTTTTTGTGTAATGAGTTACTTCTTATTTTCCAAAAGATAAATATCAGGTGAATATTATTTTGTTTAACGTTTCAAAGGAGTTTTTTTTTTCACTCAGTAATTTAAATATCTTTACACTTTATTTACATTTATATTCTTTTTTATCGTTTTCTCTTTATTAAGGCTTGTTTTTAAGTCGAAATAATAAGGAAAATTTTTTGGCGTTGGCAGCATTGTTTTTGCTCAGAATAAAAAATATTTTCAACTGAATAAACAATGATTTCCTGGTGTGTAAATAAATGCTTTAAAATTTGAATTATGATGCACTGTTTACGCTAGGAGAATTTAAACAAAAGGTAATTAATATGTTTTTACTGAGATAAATTGAAAAAAAAAAACCTGATATTTCCGGAGCCAGAAAATCGCGATTTGATGACTCTATATGTTGTTTGTCGTATTGTCTGCTTTGCAAATGGCTGCTTTTAATCTACCAGGTTCTTTTACACGTGTAGCGGCTTACAGTCTATATGAGTGCAGGTTATAGGCAAGAATATTTCGTCCATTAAATGTTTGTAATTAATTGCGTTAAACTTTGGTATTGTAAAATTTGATAAATTTTGATAGTAGGATGACTAGTAAAAGTCGATTCATTGTCTACCTGATTATTTCATATGTACGTAGATGGACATTTTGTACAGTTTCAGATTATAGGCAAGAATATTTCGTCCATTAAGGGACCTTCAACCTCGAATTTTTTCAAATTTCCAAATTTTGAATCTATATACAGAAGGAGAATAATTAGTATTCTTTTTTACTAAATTGAAGAACCAAAGAATTCAAAATAAGGATTTTATATCAGAATAATACCTATTTTTCAAAAAGAATTTAAAAAATGCTACCCTTTTTCAAAATGCTCCATGCGTATTCCATGCCATTCAAAAACCTTAAATTATTTAATACGTTTACCATATATATATAACACTGAATTTTTTGGTTGTACACTGAATAACACATAATTGTACACATAATTGTACACTGAATTTTTTTGTTTAATCTAAAACCATAAATACTCGTATATATAATTTTATGTTCCTGATTTTTATGTTTTTACATGTTTTTATTAATTTCATGGTCTATAAACTTGAAAAATATTTGTGGTTTCAAAGAATGATGCACAGTTTTGTGACAAACACTTCAATTAACAATCCTTAGAAATTTGAAAAAAAATCAGAAGAAAAAAATGCACATGGAGCATTTTAAGAAATTCTAACATTTTTGAAGAATTTTAAAAATAAACAGGTCCTATCTATATATAAAAAACAGTTCCGTAACTGACTGACTGACAGATAACTCACAGACCAAACTGCTGGACATAAAGGGCTGAAATTTTGCATGGCGATTCTTCTCATAGTGTAGGGGTTCACTAAGAAAGATTTTGGAAAAATTCTTCTTAGATTTTTTTAATTAAATTTTTAACCTTTTTTGTAATATTCTTCTAAGTTTGCATTTAAAATAATAATCTGAGAGTTATAAAATTTATATCACGAGAAAGATCATAAAAATTCCATTAAAATCAAATCTTTTTCGAATCTTTACCTTCATTTTCTGATTTTTGGTGAATTTTTAAAGACCTTTTAGAATTTAATTTATTAAATGCTGATCACGTGGTTTCTTTTCTTTTTATGATACTTTAAATTAATTTTGCGTCACGTACATAACAACGAAATAAATTGACTTTTTCTTCTTTCTAATGAGGCAGATGATTGGACATTATCCAAAAAAATATTAAAATACATTAAAAGAAATGTTCTTCAAACTGTACTATATTAATTTTACTATATTCTTTAGTATGTTCTATTAGATTTAATTTCAATACTTTCTTCTACATTATTTTGTCTATAAAAATATCCGTTACGATTATATATATATATATATATATATATATATATATATATATATATATATATATATGTGATAATAATCACATTTGGAAAATTTTAACACAACTGGGAGATGCAGTCGGTACGAGGAATGATGCAGTCGGGCTGAGTGTGGTTCAGGAAAACACTGATGATATCTAGGAGATTAACACACGCGGAGCCATAGAAGAGGAATACACAATTCCGACAATATCCAGGAAATCACCTATTTTCAATTAGTAGGCATTACGAAGGTATTAGCTGCAGTGGCCACATGACTTGTCCGGCGTCCCTGCCAGGACGGGACGTAAAAACAACAGTGCTTACATTGGAGAGTTAGAAACGAAGAGCGTATAATGACCGGACTGTGGACAGTAGGTCCGACAGCAACAACAGTTAGAAACGAAGAGAGCGGAAAGTCTTCCGTTCATGCAATATTAAATGGGTGTTTTGCGATATTTTCGCCAGAGGGCCTAAACTACTAAATTTTTAATTGGGTGACTTTAGATTCGTGGAGTTCACGTGTCCACTTAAATTTATCGGGGACTTTACTGCTAGATACCGCGCTTGTTAGAAACTGCGAACTGTTGACCTGGGCGTAGGGATAAGTGGCCATAAAGTTCTTGCAAAGTGGGGTTTTGACGTTATAGAGACATAACTCTAGAGTGATTCGAGGGCTCTTCAAGAATTTTGACACTATACTGACATTCGGAATCTCATAAACTTCGAACACTCATATCTGGGGATGTTATTGAGTTCCGATACTTCACATGCCTGCTTAATGATCTGCAGGGCTAATATAAATTACTTACTTTTACTTTTAGGTAGCAATTTTTGAAAAGGGGTCGTGCTTTATTAACAAGAGAATATGTTTTAAAGTAAAGTAATTTAGGAAGACGTGTTTTCTTGTTATATATATATATATATATATATATATATATATATATATATATATATATATATATATATATATATATGGCATTAACTGCATACATTGACCGTTGTATTTAATTTGAATGTACTTCGTAGTGAAGCACGGGTATTCAGCTAGTTCTTCTACAAAATACTTAATTGGGAACTCTGCCTGTCTTTAATGCAATAGAAGAGAATATTATTTTTTCTAATTTTTTTATACACAATAAAGCATTCAAAATTTTAAAAACGAGGTTGTCCCCTTAAACGTTATAAATTGAGTATGTAAGCTTTGGCTGTGTTAAATGCAGTAAATTGTCATAGCAAGATAAAAGGGGTGAAAAATGAACCTCCTCTAAGACGACATTTTTAGACTTACAGAGGACGTAGCTTCCATTTTATTCCTTTTGCCGTCACATCATTATTCTAATTTACCTCTTAATTCAATACACTGTTTCACCATTATGACTGTATGTTAAACGCAAATATCAGCTAAAAAGATCAACTCTACATAATGCAGATGTGCTAAGTCACTTCCAGTATAGCAATTATGTTTTAAGAATAGCAGCTAGAAGTTCAACTCTAAAACGACTAGGAGTTAGTTAAGAATTAATGCTTTTTTACCGAGATAAATTACAAAAAACTGAAGCCTCAAGATCAAGATATGAAGATGGCATATGTTATTTATCGTATTGTGTGCACTTGCCAACATAGGCGTAGCGTGCTTCAAACTTTTTTTGGGGGGAGGCACGAATGGAATTCAGTTAGGGCCCTCCTCCGCGCATCGACTACCGGACGGTCCTTAAAATATGAAATATTATGATTTTTTGAAATTGAATAACAACAGAATTGATGTTTGATTAGTATTCAAAAGTTATACTATGAGAAAAATAAATATAATATATATAAAATGAGAAAAATAATATAGCATCGAATTTTTGCTATGGATCATATCATTGTTAAAAACTGTGTTAAGGCTAAAGACATAATCGGAATGTAAAAGTTTTCTACAATTTTCTGATTTTAACTGAACTTCTATCAATATTTTAATTTGTTTCAATTTAAGTTGTGGGGGCACGTGCCCCCGTGCCCCCCCCCCCGACGCTACGCCTATGCTTGCCAATGTCGGCGCTACGTTTACCGTTTTGTTTCACCCACATACAGATAAAAGTTCTGTAAGGTTGCAAGTTATATGCAAGGATATTTCGTCCATTAATTTCAAGGGTAGAAACTGAATTTTAAAAAATTGCATTTGCTAATTTGTGATAAGAAAGATACACATAGATATCTGGAGGAGCTGCCTTTAAAACTGCTGTGTACTAACCCTATTGATTTCACTCACCTCAATGTTAACCTATGGAGAAAATGTGCCTACTATTTGCAGCTACATAAATGCCGATAATCCAATAAAAATGGTATTCTCAGATAGCCTGAATTTTTCTGCACTGTGCAACAGGATTAGTTTTATACATTTCGTCCATCAAAGGAATTGATGAGCGTTTAAAACACACTATACCAGATTTTTTCCCCGAATAATTTAAATTTTAAAATATTATTTGCATTTTTAAAGAAAACGAAAAATACCCCAAGACGTAAAATTTCTTCCTCTATTACGGAGTAGAATTTTTTCAAAAAATCTTTCAATCCAAATCGGCAATCCTTGGACACGTTTTCTCTTTAGGTTAACATTGAGGTAAGCGAAACCAATAGGGTTAATACACAGCAGCCTTAATATTTTTCCCGGACGAGAATAATACTCCCCCTTCGGCCCTGAAAAAGAGTTCTTGCCGGACTGCTAAGTCTTGACCCAAATTAGGGGCCCAGTAAGTTTTGATCTTCTCTCTTCTCCCCGTCTCGCTGGGTCGGGGATTTGCCTATCTATTACGAGCATTATAATCATCATATATATTTAATATAACTATTATCCTCGTAATCATTATAATCATTATAAGTATTATGTATCATACAGCTGTAAGAGTTAGAATAATTATTACTACAACTCTCGTGAATTTCTTTCATTTGTTGTAGATGTATCTCGTAATATTGCGTAATGCCGCACAGTTAAAAGCCATAGTAGTATCTGAATAAATTTATGTAGCTGTCAATAGTAGATAAATTTACTCCATAGGTTAGCATTGAGCGAATCCAATTGGGTTAGTACACAGAAGCTTTAAAGCAGAAAATTAAACTTGCGTCTGACCTTATTTTTCATCGTTTTCTTTGCCGTAATCAGTCTAAAGAACGTCGGAAAATATATCCGTGTAACATGAAACCTATGTAATTATTTCTGTTAATTGATCTAAGAGACCGTCTTTCTCTTTTCAGAATGGAAAAGTTGTATCGTACTACTTAAACTTGGAAAACTCAAAAGTATTCAAGCTCCTTAACTGGTTTAAAATACAGAGGTAAGAAAAATTTTCATTCTATTTGTTATTGTTACTTTTCCAGCAAGTGTTAACCAAACTTAATTTTTGAATCCCAGGATGGCATACGGAAGAGAAACTGTTTGAGGTTCGATTAAGTAATTATAATTAAGTACGATTTAATTTATCTGTACTGACTTTAGGATAGCCAGATATCCGGGTAAGAAGGCATAGTGATTAGTTTCTAAGTTTATTGTTGGACTCGAGCTTAGACGGCAGAAATGTAGCGAAAAATAATTAAAAGATAAAAAGAAATTTTATATACCATGTTTTTAAATTTTCTGTTGAATCATAAATTTGACAATTCTATGTATTAATAAATACTTTTTAAAAAATTTTGATGAATTATCCCATCAACGTGAAAGAAAATGAAGTTAATTGGAAGTTAACTTGCGTTTAACTTTTCTTTCCAGTCCCGGCCGATAGATTGCTGCACCAGTCTACAAAACAAAATTAACTGAAAAGGAATTAAATGCTGCTTAAATATGGCTAAAAGTATTAAAATAATGCATTGTCATCGTGTTCTGAGCTATTCTAAAAGTTCCGAATGTCTAGCTAGTTAGTTAAAAATCGATTGCAAGATTTGTACCGGACAAACACATACACACACAAACAAACAAGAAAACGAGTTAATAAAAACATGGTAAAAATTACTACTACCTTTTATTAGCACATTTTAACTTCCACTCTCCGATAAACCATTTTATTCTAAGCTTCATTTCCCTGACTGTCTGGAGAAACTTGCACACTCTAGCTCCTTTGCCATGCGACGTGAGAAGCATGTGCGAACGTCATTCTTTCTATCAGAGCTCCTAAACCCCCAGCCGGACACATAAACCTCCATTTTGTTTCCGCATTTTGCCAAAATACACGCCACGTGCCTTTGTTTCTATGTCCTCACCAGTTTACAAAACACCGATACTAAAATTTCACTATTCGATTACTTTAAGAACTCGATGATTTCTCTAAGCTAATGAGATGCACAGTTTCTTAAAAGCATACATTTATTCACGATTGAAGGAGGTATAATTTGAATTTGAGTATACAGTTTTAAATTTTCTTCTCCAAAGAGTTTTAAAAACTTGCTGAAATTTTTATATTTTCGACAGAAACAGGTCATAAAAGCAAAAAAAAAAAAAAAAAAACACAAAGGGGAGAGAAAGCTTCTAGGAGCACAGGATCAGAATGGCGACTTAACTTGGTGTCAAAGGGAAACAAAATGCCCGATGCGTCAGATCGAATATTTGTGAGGCTTATTATTGCCTAATTTTGAATTTCTTTGCTCCACTTTCATTATGGAATTAGAGAGTACGGTTATTGAAAATTTTACACGCTCATTTCGGCAGTTAGAAGTGAAGTTTTAAATAAAACAAAAAGCTTGTTCAGAAGCCAAAAATTGGAACATAATAAAAAATCAGCTTTTTAAAGTTGGTAGTAGAAAGTTCATGGAGAGTATAATGTAAAATTAAATTATATTACTACGTATCAAAGCGAATGGAAAGTTTTTAGAAGTTGTTCTTATTAATTTACTCTCTTCTGCAATATAACCTCCATTTACGTAATGATAACGTAATACCTAACAAAGGTATTAATTTGACACTAAGTGTCCTATTACGTCAATTATCCTAACTTGTAATCACTGTATTTAGTTATGACCTTGGTCAACCCGTCATTAGCAATCTGAGTGAAAAAAAATTTTGGTTTGAAGTTTTTAAAACACATCAAGTTCTGATTGATCAAATTCATTATTTTTACCGTGTTTTTATTAACTCGCTTTCTTGTTTCTTTGTGAGTGTGTTTGTTACCATGTTTTTATTAACTGGCTTTCTTGTTTGTTTGTGTGTGTGTTTGTCCCTTACAAATCTTGCAATCGATTTTTAACTAACTTCCCGACTAGCTAGACATTTGAAACTTTTAAAATTGCTCAGAACACGATGACAATGCATTATTTTAATACTTTTAGCCATCTTTAATCAGTATTGAATTTATTTTCAGTTATTTTCAGTTAATTTTGCTTTGTAGACTGGTGCAGCCATCTATCGGCCGGGACGGGAACGAAAAGTTAAACGCAAGTTAACATCCAATTAACTTCCTTTTCTTTCAAGTTGATGGGATAATTCATCAAAAAAAATTTATAAAAGTATTTATTAATACGTAGAATTGTCAAGTTTATATGATTCAACAGAAAATTTAAAAACATGGTATATAAAAAGTTCTTTTTATCTTGTAATTATTTATCTTCCTCTGTTAAAAGTCGCCAAGGCTTTGCTATGTCTTTTGTTTTAATGAAAATTTTGGCGAACTTGAAAAAGACAGAAACGTAAACCTCTCGAAGTGATAACAACACCTTAGTGCAAAAAATATAATATAAACTTTTCAAATCACTTGGTTCGGGAATTTAAATGCTTTCCAAGGAGTTATGCATTAAATTCTCCATTTTTCTTCCTCTGTTACACGTCGCCAAATACATTAAATTATTTATTTTCTCTTTGTTAAACATCGCCAAGGCGTTGTTATGTCACTTGTTTTATTGGACAATTTGGCAAACTCGGAGAAAAAAGGTAAAAATGAAAATTTGTGTTAACAATCTCACCTTAGTGCAAATAAATGCTTACGATTACTTAAGGCTGCTGTGTACTAACCCTACTGGATTCGCTCACCTCAATGCTAACCTATGGAGAAAATGTGTCCAAGGATTGCCGACTTGGATTGAAAGAATTTTTTTTTAACTGTAATCCGTAATAGAGAAAGAAAGTTTTCACCTTGGCGCATTTTTCGTTTTTTTAAAAAATACAAATAGCATTTTAAAAATTAAATTATTCGGGGAAAAAATCTGGTATAGTGTGTTTTAAACGCACATCAATTTCTTTGGTGGACACAAATTATAAATTGAATCCCGTTGCAAGGTGCAGAAAAGTTCAGGCTATCCGAAAATACCATTTTTATTGGATTATCAGCATTTGTGTAGCTGTCAATAGTAGACATATTTTCTTCATAGATTAACACTGAGCTGAGCTAATCCAATAGAGTTAGTACATAGCAGCCTTAAATTCGAGTAGAATTAAGGTGAAACTTGAATCGTATTTCTGCGGTAGACTTCGCGTTGTTTCACGTTACAAAAAAATGTAATTTCAGTCTGCTTCTCATCTATCTGAACTTTGAAATTCTCGAATGATGAATAACTCTTAAATTTAATGAAAAAACCATACTTTCTCCTGACTTGTTTTATCCCAACACATCTCCATTTTTTCATGATTAATGGTATCCCAGACCTTCACAGTCGATTAAAAGTATAATAATTTCTAACCTCCACGGCATCCTGGCACCAGGCGCGTTATCAAATTTAATTTTTTTTTTTTTACCTTTATTGCTAAATTTACCCAAAAGCGAATTTTCCGTGCCGCTTGTCCTCAAGTTCATCCATCAGAAATTTTCCCCAATCGGTGGAATGTTTTTAATAACCGCTACCCTTCGGACCGCCATATTTTTTTTTTCCCCTGTCGAGTGAACTTCCGTAAATAAAATCATGTCTAGTTTTAATGAAGTCCCACTTCATCAATCTGACAGAACACCCTGTCTTTTACGGTTAGGCTGAACTGCCCTTGTTTGAACATCCAAAAACTCAAAATGCTCTACAAATGCTCGGCATTTTGATCAGAGCTTCATAATTTCAAATGACTGAAAATCCAAAACGTTTGCGACACTCGAGACATTTGGCTTTATCGACTTTTATGGGCTTTTCGGGGTAAAATTCTTACTGAATCTCTCTTTCTATTGATTATCCCATTTTTCAAAGGTGTAATCCACGCCGGACGCTATGAACAAGAAAAGCACAGTAAGCTCTATGATATGAAAACTTGCTCAGAACTGCTTTGCACAAAACGTTTTTGAATTCAGCGCAATACACAAGGAATGTGAAAAATTGGTATATTATAATGATTTCTTTCCTCACCACTAGAAAAGAAGAAAAAACAAGTAATATATAAAAAAAAAATTTTTAAATCAATTCCTACTTAGGTCAACAAAGAAAAAATTGAGTGTGAACTAATAGTAGGAATTGAAAAAAATGATTGCCTGCCAGAACCTTGCCTACTGTGCGAGATTAGGAGGGGGGGGGAAGAGAGAGAAAAAGTTTGTCAGGTTGGGGATTCGATCTCGCAACCTACAGGACGGGAGAAGCCCGCGATACCGCAGTGCTACCGTTTACACAGTAACAAGAGGGAAATTACTATTCAAGAGCAAGAGACGCTCTAGGTCTAAAACTAAAATTGATTAATTAAATTTAATTAATGAATTAATATTTAAAAAAACTGTATTAACATCAAGTGTCATCCACTACAAGTTTTAAAAAATGTATTTGAACTTGAGTGGATGAATAAAATGTACTTTTATTAACGATTGAAAATTTGAACAAGATATATATGGTCTAAAACTAAAATTGATTAGTTACATTTAATTAATGAATTAATATTTGAAAAAAACTGTATTAACATCAAGTGTCATCCACTACAAGTTTTAAAAAAATGTACTTGAACTTAAGTGGATGAATAAAAAGTACTTTTATTAACGATTGAAAATTTGAACAAGATATATATAGAGAGAGTGTGAACTAATAGTAGGAATTGAAAAATACCGTATTTGTCGGACCATAAGACGCACCTCAAATTTATAGTAGGATTTTTAGAATATTTTGTATCGTGTTAGGTACATTTAGAAATTTTTATATACAAAATATAAAAAAATTTGCCGATATATGGACCTCTAGCAGTCGTTCCGTTCAACCGATCGAGATGAGATTTCAGATATAGTTATTCAGAGGTATGAGCTCGGGATTCTGTGAACGGCAACAAAGTGGCGCTCGTGGTTACGGCTATAGGTACAGAAAATCGAAATTTTCAAATGCCAACGCCCTTTTTTTTACCGTCGCAAAAAACTCAGCGCATGCCAAAACCCTAAAGAGAGTTGTAACGGTACGTATATCACAAAAAATGGACGCGTTATGCACGCACGAAAAACAGCTCTGCAAACGGCCTGTGATGGCATCCATGTGGAAAATGTGTAATCCAAATAAAAGTTTTCTTTTATCCGATCTGCGTTGTCAGCAGTGATTGGTGTCTTGCCTCTGTCATATGCAAATTTCCTCCGTACACCCCGATCGTGTTTTTGTTGGTCGTTAACAAAAGGGCATTTAAAATATCGTTTGGATTTAATTTTTGCTTGCTACTCCGTAATATTCTATTTATTATTTAAAAATGGCTCGTAGTCGTAAAGAAACAACAAACAGCATTCGAAAATTGATTATTTTTCATCATAGTAGTGGTAAATCAGTTTGGAATATTGCTAAATTACTTAATTTATCCCATTCTACTGTGCAGTATGTGATAAAACGCTTTAAAGAAGAAAATCGGATCGAAAACAAGGTAAGAAAAGGTCGTCCGACAAAGTTAACAAAACGGAATCAGAGATTTATAATTAGAAAATTTGTGAAAAATCCACGTTTGAGTGCTGTAAAAGTTTCTGCAGAATTTAATGAAACATTTTCTACTTCAATTTCACCTGAAACTGTTCGACGAGTTCTAAGAGCAGCTGGAATACATGGGCGTTCTGCCCGTAGAAAATTTTTTGTGAGTGAGAAAAACAGGAAGCATAGGCTTTCCTTCACACTATCAATGATAAATAAGCGCCAAACGTATTGGAATAATGTCTTATTTGCCGATGAAAGCAAGTTTAACATTTTTGGTTCCCATGGACGTATAATTGTATGGAGAAGAAAAAATGAGGAACTTAATTCCAAGAATTTAGTAGGAACAGTTAAGCATGGCGGTAGAGGTGTCCTTGTGTGGGGGTGCATGTCAGGACTAGGTAATTTGGTATTTATTGATGGCATAACGAATCATACTGTTTATATAAATATTTTAAGAGACAATTTACAATTATCAGCCCAAAATTTGGGTATTGGAAACAACTTTGATTTTTATCAAGATAACGATCCTAAGCACACGGCTCTCAACGTTCACCTCTGGTGTCTCTATAATTGTCCACAAGTTTTGAAAACACTACCTCAATCACCAGATTTTAACCCTATTTGGAGAGAACTGGAGGTTCAAGTACGAAAACACGACATTCACATGAAAAGCGAACTAAAAACAATTATGATGGAAAAATGGGTGAACATTGGTGCAGAAATTACAAAAGAACTAGTCCAATCTATTCCCAGACGTTTAAAAGCTGTTGTGAATACTAAAGAATATCCTACTAAATTCGAACTTAGCAAAAAATTATAATATTTACTAATATGTAGAGATTTTGTACAAGTGTACGATGACTTTTGTGAGATAAAGTTTTTGTTACTTTTTGATTACTGGTTTCTTAAAAATAAAGTTTTACTATGTTTTTAAAGTATTTCACGTAGTTTTGTTAAGAATAGACTATAGATCTTATTATTAAATACCCATTCTGAAATATTCATTTTAATTAATGGATAGACCCCTATTTCATTGAAAATCGTAAGTGTACGAACCCTTTTGGGAGCCACTGTATATGGACTTTCCTGTCTGAAGATTTAACTTGCTCTTATCCGGCCTACGGATAAGAGCTCTTTAGACACGGAGGTATTTAATTGGATTCGAACCGAGCAGTTCAGACCAGTTTGAGCTTCTTAAAACAGCTGGTAAACTAATATTTTTCCCATGATTCTTTTCTATCTGCTTTTTCAAAATTGAGAACATGGGAAACTCTAGCGGAAACCTAACATCAAATGATTAGCAGGAAAAGGGCTATAACTTACATATACTGTAAAATCTCAAAAAATAGATTAGTTAATTTTTTTCCATCTGTAAAGCTTTAACTATAAATTTACTCCAGAAATAATGTAAGTCGCCTATTTTGTAAAAGTCAAGGGACAATTACTATTCAAATACGAAAATGACTAAATCCTCAATTAGTGGCAGTATATTTCTGTCTGTATAATTCCTTCATTGTGTACGTTATATTCCTTTCACTCAAGATTTGAATTACAAAAGAATGGGCGAATCCATTACAGCAAAGACTTGTAGTCTGGAAAAGTCTAGCTTTATTTCGAAGGGAAATGAACTCATTTTGATTGAATTCTTCTATTATATTGAATTTGTTTTTTTATATATATAACAGAGAATTGCGTTAATTTGCATGTAGTTAATGAGAGGGTTTATTGACGTTTGGTTTAGAATTCTAAAAAAGATGCGTTTGAAGAAAATGCCGAATTTAAGGAAACATAACGATAATGGTAACGTTACGGAATTACCCGCTTTTACATAATCATTATTATTTTAAAATTTATAACAATAATCTTCATAAATAAATAATTTCATGCTATATGTGCATATAACCATAGTTATTCAACTGAATTATTAGTAAATTTTATTACATATATATATATATATATATATATATATATATATATATATATATATATATATATATATATATATATATATATATATATATGAGGCGGTGAAAGGCAAAGTGGTGTAAGTCACATTTTCAACTTTTTTATTTGAGGGCAAAAATGTAATCTCCATGTTCAATTTATAGTGGAATTGAAAGTAAATATTATTTGCAATATAATAATAATTATTATGAGTTATAATTTGCTCAATTTATAGTGAAATTTTCTGCAGTTTTTGCAGTAAAACGCTTTAGATTTATACCACATAACTCACTGACTTAACACTACTTTGCCTTTCACCGCCATATATATATATATATGTGTGTGTGTGTGTGCCTGCCCTTGATTATGTAAGTTGTCTAAGGACCTGTTCACATAGAATCCGTCAGCGTCAGCGTCACTCGTGTTGAAATATATTTAACCAGTTACAAACCTCCAAACGATTAGACACGAAAATGTTAAGGTCTGAATTCTGTGTGAACAGGTCCTAAGTCATTGTGCCGGTGATTACGAAAGTGGTGTAAGTCAAGAATCTAAAATAAAAAACGAGTTTATTAGCTTTTTCATGTTGCATTCTTTTACATTACCGTAATCTGAAGCAGTCTTTGCAAAAATTTAAAAACTGAACCGTAAATATATTTTGAAATTACAATGACTTAGACCACTTTCAAAATCAAGGGTCAGACACACACACACACACACACACACACACACATATATATATATATATATATATATATATATATATATATATATATGTACAGGGTGGTCATAAAAAAACTTTGCCGATATATGGAAGTCTAGCGGCTGTTCCGTTTAACCGATCAAGATGAGATTTGATATATCGTTATTCAGAGGTATGAACTTGGGATTCTGCGAACAGCAACTAAGTGGAGCTCACAGTTACGGTTATAGGTACAAAACTCGAAAATTTCGAATGGCAACGACCACTTTTTCCCGTAGCAAAATACTCAGCGCACGCGAAAATCCTAAAGAGCGTTGGAACGTTACATGTATCACAAAAAACGGACGCGTTATGCACGCACAAAAAAATAGCTCTGCGAAAAACAGCTCTCGTATACATATAAAATATGTGATGGCATCCATGTGGAAAATATGTAATTCAAATAGAAGTTTTCTTTTGTCCGATCTGTGTTGTCATCAATGATTGGTGTCTTGAGTCTGTAATATGCAAATTTCCGGCTTCTCTAGCCTGCCACCACACTAAATGGTCCAATCTTGTTCAGAACCGATAACATTGACTATAATGAAAGACTTCATTATAGTCAATGTTATGAAAGATACTTCTTTTCGACGGCCACCCCTCAAGTCCGCTACTTTTTTTTGGAACCATAACTGGCCGCCATAGAGGAGTTTCACTGTTTGTATGTGTGTGTGTATATATATACCGGGTGTTTCAAAAGTCACACACATCAACCTTTGTGGTTGAGTTTTAAAGACAGATGAATTATGCTAACAAACATAATAAAGGACAAACAAAGGCTGAACGATTATCTTTATTGTCAGGTGTCAGACATGGTCAAATCACAGTAAATGTTCAAAATTATGTCCGTTTTCCTGGACACACAATCGAACTCTTTTTACCAGATTAGTCGACACTTTACGAAGTGTGTGAGAAGTAATGTCCGATATTTCATGAAGGATGTTACTCTTAAGTTCATCAAGCGTATGGGGATTATTGCTGTAGCAACATCCTTCATTCACACACTTCGCAAAGTGTCGACTAATCTGGTAAAAAGAGTTCGATTGTGTGTCCAGGAAAACGGACATCATTTTGAACATTTACTGTGATTTGACCATGTCTGACACCTGACAATAAAGATAATCGTTCAACCTTTGTTTGTCCTTTATTCTGTTTGTTAACATAATTCATCTGTCTTTAAAACTCAACCACAAAGATTGATGTGCGCGACTTTTGAAACACCCGGTATATATATATATATATATATATATATATATATATATATAGATATAGATATATATATATATATATTAATAAATAATGTAGATAATTATTAAAATTAAAATTAAATTATTGTAATAAATTATAATAATTTAATAATTATTGATACGTATAAAATATGAACCGTTGCATACATTTGCTTATATTCTATCTGATTTGCTTTTAAGCAGCTCCCTCTTTTACATTAGCGTAATGGCCGGCAAATTTCTCGTTTACTTACACACAGTGAGTGATAAGAGGCAATTCTCCTTAAATTTCGATACTTTTGATGAGTATAGATTCTAGTTGCAAACTGGGAAAACGATATGTATTTTTTTTTTTCCGGGGAAGGGAAAAACATTTACTCATCGAAGTTCGTATCCCCTCCCAGATTGCTCTATTCCCCCGCCAGACGTTACCTATCTATTCGCACAGGATATGATGACAGCGGTTTATCATTGCGTGTGAACGTTATTAGAGCAGAGATGCCTCGTTTTCTCTTCTACTGGGGACTATTTGATCGATTCTTCCCCATTACGGACTTGTCAGCGATAGAACCTTCATTTCCTCGACGGGAAATTCCGCAGGATGGATTTGTTTTTGTTCGGTCCACCCGCTTGACCCACGCGTCACCCACCCGCCCTCTTCCCCCGAACCCATAATTCGACATTCTAATGTGGAAGAGTCTAGAAACGAGGGCATAAATTACAAAGGAAAGGCTGATAAACTCTTCCTAGTAAGGAAAATGTCGATATATTCCAGTCAAAACTACTATTTGATGTCCAATTGCTCCAAAGGAACTCGATATGTATGGGTGTGGGTGTGCATGATTATGTGTAAGCATGTATATGTATGAGTACCGTATTTTTGGAACGATAATACTCACCTCGGATTTATGGGAGGCATTTTATAAAAGAATATTTTGTATTTGTTAGGTAAGGGGCTTGTGACGGCCCTGTGGACGACGCGCTAGTTTTCGGTGCTGAGGGTGCTCGGGTCGAATCCCAGCATTGCGCCACGAAAAATGCCTCCGTTTATGTCGTCCCTTCATAGGGGGTAATGCTGTCCGCCTATATGGTGTCCCAACAACAAAATGATATTAAAACTACGGCGTAGTATAGGTGAATGTTTGACGACAAATGCCTCCGCATTAGAAAAAAAAAGTATTTGTTAGGTACATAACGATATTTTCAATTTATTACTTAATAAAGATAAAAAGTATATATAATAAAAAATACATAAAATGAATAATATATATATATATATATTAAAATATTCGTTTATTTTGATGATACTTTATATAGGTTGTCCGAAAAATAAGGTATATATATATATATATATATATATATATATATATATATATATATATATATATATATATATATCCGGTGATCCCTCCTACTTTTTTCGGTTATAGTAAGAACGTTTTTCACATTTTGCGGGAACTGAAATTCGACTATATATAAGTTTTTATTAACATATTACTGCCCGGCAATTTAATTTAAATAATCTCAATTTAAGCGCAAGTAACCTGCTAATACTGAAATTTTTGAATAAAGAAAGGTGTTCTTTTGTTATTTTCTTAAATCTTCTTTCTTTATATGTGGAGGTTTGAGAATCATAGTTTAAATTATAAATTAAGTGGATTTCCCTGAACCTTATTCAGTTCATAGTAAAGGTGGTTTAAAAGTAAAGGACAGTTCAGTTAACCACAAATTTCTCCAATATGACTTTCCTTTATCAAATCAATGTTAAAACATTTGCGTGTAAAAAAAGTCGCGTTTATTCGGATCCGGCGAACAATGTGTTAAGAAATCACGATAACTTGTGGCGCATGTTTAGCAAAATGCTATCTGACTTCCTCTATCCAATTTAGTTTAAATGTTTTTTTTCTCACCGATTCATAAATTTCCGTACGTGATTTTTTTTTCTTCTTTGGTAACCTTTTCCCTCGTGCTTTGAACAAATTTAAAATTCACGACAACACTCACTGGAAACACTTTGAACTGTGCGACTTTTATCCCAGGGCCCTATGGACCATATGGGTAAAGGATATGAATGTATGGTATATATGTATGGTATATCTGATACATTAGACAGGATGCAGAAATTAGCATAGCACACCATATCCTAAAACGGCTCAGGTGTTCAAACGGGAGCAAACCCTTTAGCCAGGTATTTAAATAATTCCATGTATCGGGTTATTTTTTTCCCACGTGGGGAGGAAGTACTTCAGCAGGATCTACTAATTTTACGTACTTCCTGTCCTTTGTACAATGGGAAACAAAGATATTGTGTTTCCGTTATGTTTTGACTACGGTTTAGAGTGAGAGCCTGCCCAAACACCGTGACTTTAGAATTAACGGCCCCGTATAACAAGTGACGGAATAAATATAACCATGCTAAAACCAAAACATAGCTGTTTAGAAAAGTTGATTACTCAGATGCTAATAGATACAGTGAAACTTTTTCAGCCGGCCACCCTTCTAAACGGCTATATTTTGTTCAGAACCGATTAAAGACTACATAGAGCCAATGCAAGGGCGGCTCCAGAGGGGGAAGTAGGGGGAATTGAACCCCCCCTCAAAAAAAAGCCTGGCGTATTTTTTTTTCATAGCCCAAAACTATATAATCGTAGACCTAATACTAAAGGAGTTTAAATTTAAAATGCGAGGATGTTTATTTCTTATATATATATATATATATATATATAACCCTAAGAGCCGAAGTTGCCCGCTCCCAAATCTCTGGCTTGGAGCCGCCGCTGAGCCAATGTTATGTAAAAAACCTCTTTTTGACGGCCACCCCTTGAAACGACCAATGTTTTTCGGTGTAATTACTGCCTGCCATAGAGATATATATTTCACTGTATCGTTAAACCACTATTTGGTCCTTTTTTGAATAACCGTGACAATTAAGAAATAGCTGAACTAAATTAATCCAATATAGTTGTCCGGCTGAAATGGAGACCTAACTTTTTAGAAATATTGGCAGTTTTGTTCTCAATAAATATCATGAG
This sequence comes from Dolomedes plantarius, assembly GCA_907164885.2. NCBI lineage: Eukaryota > Metazoa > Arthropoda > Arachnida > Araneae > Dolomedidae > Dolomedes > Dolomedes plantarius. The sequence continues at coordinate 22,105,291 of OU015502.1, read as the reverse complement.
ATCACAGGTTGAGCCCGGTCATTACGTCTGAATAAATCACCAGATACCACGAATTAACAATGTTTTTCTCTAAATAACCATGGCAGTTAAAACCACAAAATATTATCCAGTACAACAATCATTTAAAAATTGAGCTCTAACTCCGAAATAAATTGGAACATTAAATCATGGTAAAGATCGAGAGACCATGGATTCACGGTGTCAGTCTCTAAATACCATTCCAGTTAGAAAAACCTTACTATTACAAAAATTACTCTTTCGGTATTAATTCGACCCAAACACCGTGACATTGGAATTAATGATTCCGTATAACAAGTGACTGAAAAATTTTAAACTCAAGTTAAAACCGAAACCTAACAAATTAGTGTTTCGTGTTAGTAAATATCGAAAACCATTGATTAACTCTGCTTGCTATTGAATAACCGTGAAAAATAAGAGATGGTTGAACTATATAAATCCAATACAGATGCCCTGCTGAAATGGAGACCTCTTTTAAAAATATTGGCAGGTTTGGTCTCAATTAATATCGAAGGATCATGGATTCAGCCCGGTCTTGAAAGTCTGGGAAAGTATCGAGATACCATGGGTTGAAAATGTTTATCTTTATAGCCATAACAGTTAACAAAACAATCAAATAACATCCACTGCAGCAATCATCCTAAAATTGACGTCTAGCTCTAAAATAAATTACATCTTTAATCTTAATGAATATCCAGATAGAATGGATTTAAAATGTGTTTCTCTAAATAAAATAGTAAATCCTGTTCACAACTGGAATCTAAACTCTGAAAAATATCGAAATTTAGGGAGAGTTGCGTCTTATATGTATGTCAACGAGAAATTTGTAGACCATCACGCTAATGCAAAAGAGGAATCTGTTCATAAGCAAATTAGATAGAATATAAGCAAATGTATGTAACGATTATATGTATCAATAATTATTAAATTATTATAATTTATTAAAACAATTTTATTTTAATTCTAATAATTATCTACATTACATACATATATATATATATATATATATATATATACCGGGTGCGTCATAAATTCGTGCAAAGTTTAAAAATTCGTAATAAATGAAGTAATGCTCAGAAAAATTTTCTGTTTGCGCCAATAGGATCAGAGGGACATTGGATTTTTTTCCATGTAAAAAAAAAGTTTCCAAAAGTAACCGAAAGAGGGCGCCCACACGTCATACTGAGACTTTTATACAAATCAGGCAAACAGAAGCAGAAAAATCAAACAGATCACAATAACATGAGACTGTGCTTTCTTTTTAACGTAACAGATATTCAACATTACCACCAGCACAAGGTAATAGGCAAGTGAGTCGCGTCACTAGCGCGTCTCGTCTGCCAAATCTTCCATGACACTTTATACAACATGGACGCTGTCTGTGTTCAAGAATGGTCTGCCACTTCATGGTTGATCCTCCAAACTCCCCGTTTCCTCAAAACGTCGTACTAAATTCACTATCCCATTCAATGAAATAGGACTTTTTTGCCTTCAGTCGTTTCTCCGTGCGAAAGTTTCGCAATGCAACAGTTGTGGATTCACCATTCTTGTAGAAAAGTTTAACCACCAACTCTCGATCTGGTAAAGAAAGCATGCTGCTGGCTTCGAATGACGGATCCATTTACAGCCAGGTGTTTTATTGATAGCCTGATTTGCATAAAACGCCTCAGTATGACGTGTGAGCGCCCTCTTTCGGTTACTTTTGGAAATCTTTTTTTTTTTTTTTACATGAAAAAAAATCCAATGTCCCACTGATCCAATTGGCACAAACAGAAAATTTTTCCGAGCTTTGCTTCTTGTATTACGAATTTTTGAACTTTGCACGAATTTATGACGCACCCGGTATATATAAATATATACACAGTGAAACTTCGCATAACGAGCATAATTCGTTCTAGAGTCTTACTCGTAATGCAAAACACTCGTTAAGCGAAACAATTTTTCCCATATAAATTAATGTAAAATACGATAATGCGTTCCATGCCAAAAAATACTCAAAATTTTTTGATGCAACGTTTATTATTTAAAGAAAATTACTTATACATAAATTCTTAAGGAGCAAAATCATCCATATGTAGTTTATTATTTACGAATTTATGACACATATCTAATGTTTTTACAAGAAAGCTATCTAGCGACAATTGTTTTTCTCGGCGCTCCAAAATTTGCCGAAATTGTGTCACTGTATTGTCATTGAATAAATTTATAGCGCGCATAGCCACCGTCTTATCAGAGTGATGCTTTGTAACTTACGATGCATCAGTTTCCCATACTTCATCATTTCTTTTATTGCGCCTGAAGATTGTTTCTTTGCTGTTCTTCGTCCTTCTCCACTGACAAACTCTCCTCTAGAACTGGTTGCTGTGAAAGACACTGCAATTCTATTAGCTGTTCGGCGGTCAGCTCTTGGTTGTGCTCTTCCACAAGCTCCTCAATATCATTGTTATCCTCCAGTCCCATCATATTTGCTTCTCGAACCATCCATGACTACCCTTAAATACTTATCTTTTGGCCGTTGATGATCCTGGTGACGTGAAGATCCGAGTGACGTGAAGAGGCGTCACTCGTTATGTGAAATTTTGCTCGTTAAGGGAGCCATTTTTTTACGATTTATTTTGCTCGTTATGCGAAATACTCGTTATGCGAGGTGCCCGTTAAGCGAGGTTCCACTGTATATATATATATATATATATATATATATATATATATATACAGTCGATTCCGGTTAGTTGGACCACTCGTTAATCGGACAAGCCGGTTACTAGGACCAAAATGATCGTATCCCGATGTGGTCCAATTAACCGGAATCGACTGTATATATATATATATATATATATATATATATATATATATATATATATATATATATATATATATATATATATATATATATATATATACATATATATATATATACATATATATATATATATATATATATATATATATATATATACACATATATATATATATATATATATATATATATATATATATATATATATATATATATATATATATATATATATATATACAGTGTTACCTCGACTTACGAGTTTAACTCGTTCCATGACGGAGCTCGTAACTCGAAATCCTCGTATCTCGAATCAATTTTCCCCATTGAAGTGAATGAAAATACCATTAATTCGTTCCGGGCTCCCCCCAAACACAAATTTTTGGTTACATGTTTTTAAATAAGCAAAATGTGTTTATAAATGACTAACGTTGTATAGAAACGCAATACAATAGAAAGTACTGCAATAAACTTGTTTTGTTAAGTGTAATGTACAACATTTACCTTGGAGATCAGACTTGAAGATGCTGATGAAAGAGGAGAAGAAAAGCTGAACTGAAAAATTAAATCTTATTCGTTGATTTTTGATCTTTTCGCCACATTTTCCTCTCTTTCGTTTTTATTACGAGCTACCCTCTTAAAGTGAGACACTTAAGCTGGGCGGTTGTTGCATCGTTCACTGGGATGTAATGTCCAAATTCCTCTTTCTGAGAATCCAAAGGTCGTTTAAGAATAATATGTATAAAATAAGAATAATATGTATAAAATTGTATAATAATTGTACATAAAGGTTGTAGATATTATATACTTCTCATGTTCTCATTTGATGAGCACATGGCGTTCATTGCGCAAACTAGCTGTGGGGTATCTGAAGCTTGCTCGTAATCCGAATTTTAGCTCGTAACTCGAAGCAAAAAATCTGCCGATAGAATGCTCGTATCTCGAAAAACTCGTAAGTCGAGACACTCGTAAGTCGAGGTACCACTGTATATATATATATATATATATATATATATATATATTCATTCAAAACCCACTATCGCAAGCAGGAATGCTATACTTAAAATCCAATAAACATAATCAGCGATCTATAATGTACGGGGATATATCAACTTATGATTTGATTTGGATGCCATCTTTTTCTGCTCATAAAATCAGCTAAATTCCAGTAAGAAAGTTATCAGTGAATTGGGATCCAATGCCAAGAAGTACACGAGGAAGCAAAATGATTAATACATTGATGGGATAAATGATGATGATACGAGATGCAAGCCTATACGTAACCCTCATTCATATACTAGTAATAGAATGTGGCCTTTTTCCGCGCTGTTCATTCTTACGCAGATGGAAAAAGAAGAAGAGAAATTAATCTGACGTCAGGTATCATGAACTGAATTGATCGGTCCACGAAACGTATCTGTCAGTGGCGGTCACATCTGTTGAGAAATAAAGAAAGGGGCGATAGTCCAATGACATAATCAGAGAAGAAGAAGATACAGGTGTACTTTTTTATTATTATTATCTCTGTCTCAAAATAATTACTCCAGATCTGTGACGACTTTATTCACGTTTATTGTGTTACATATTTATAACGTTTAATCTTCCAGCTAACGGGGGGGGGGGGGGTAGGCCCCAAGGGCGTAATCAATATATATATATATATATATATATATATATATATATATAGGGTGTTGCCGAATCTGACCGACAAATTTAGAGGGGTAATAGGCATCAAGACTAGCAATAATCACATAGGAATTCGCAGGAAACGCAAACCTGACCGGAAACGCAACCTGACGCTGGAGGGCGCTGTTTACTTAATCGGACCATACCTCTTACCAACTCCACTGGATGGCCGGAAATATCACATTTTTCTGGAAGATGTAGAAAACTTAAAAACAAAATAGAATCACATGCGAATGTATGACCGGAAACGAAACCTGGTCAACTAGAGGATAAAAAAAGATGCAGAAATGTTGACTTTTCATTTCAGCTTCTTTGTTTATCCTCTAGCTGATCAGGTTTGCGTTTCCGGTCATACATTCCCATGTCATTATAGCTCATCTTGATGCCTACTATCACCCCTCTGAATTTGTCGGTCGAATTCGGCAACACCCTGTATATATTGTATATACATACACATACACACACACACACACACACACACACACATATATATATATATATATATATATATATATATATATATATATATATATATATACTGTTCAAAAGTTATATACACTGTTCTTGTTAAGAAAATTTTCCCTTTTTGTGGAATTTCTCGAAAACTAATGGGGGCAGATTTGAAAGAAATTTTGTATGGATACTCAGTTATATAAGAGGAAAAAATCCAGCTCCTGGATGGTTATCAGAGGGGGAGGCCAAGCTGCAATTGACCTCCCAAGAGAGTCCCAGACATGTTCAATATGGTTTAGGTCTGGATACCTGGCTGGCCATTCCATCCGGTGAATATCAGCACTTTCAAGATAATTGTCGACTAGGTGAGCCTTATATGGACGAGCATTGTCTCCAGTAAAAATTAACCAAGGGCCAACTGCGGCCCTGAAAAGTCGAATATAGGGGTGCAAGATCTCATCCCCACACCTCTCACCAGTGAGAGGCCCACTGTTAAACACATGGAGTCAAACAAAACGATGCCTTCCTAGGCCATGACACCTGCACTGCCATAGCAGTCCCTTTCTCAAATGTAAGAGGAAAGGTATCAGGTCCCAGATTCTTTCCAGTTGAAGGTACGTCGAGAGTCAGTGTCCAGGCTGAATCTGGACTCGTCTGTGAAGAGAAGTTACCCCGACTGCAGTCTGGTCCGAGGCTGATGTTGTCTGCACCATGGTAAACGGCCGCACATCTCTCCATGTGTTTGACAGAGGGTCTCTGACGGGTGAATGGTATAGGGATGAGAACTTAGAGCCCAATGTTCGACTTTTCAGAGGCGTAGTTGGCACTCGGTTCATTTTTATGGACTACAACGCCGTCCACATAAGGTTCACCTAGTCGACGATTATCGTGAAAGTGAGAATAATTACCGGATGGATTGGCCAGCCAGATGTCCAGACCTAAACCATATTGAACATGTCTGGGACTCTCTTGGGAGTGCAATTGCAGCCCGTTATTCCCCCTAAGAAAACCCTCCAGGTGCTGAAAATTGCGTTGCTGCAGGAGTGGGACCGACTGCCAAAGGAACTCATCAAACTGCCCCTTTTCTAGTTTGGTATCGCGCTGTGAGAGCTGTATGACTGTGAGAGGGGTCCTACCCCATATTAGAGTTATTTCATGTTTAATCTTGCAACCAGGGTTTTGGACATTCCTGCGCTGTTGAGCTTAACCGAGGATCAGGAGTGCGTATCATGACTGTTGTAAGATATAATTTTTTTTCTCTTATATAACTGTGTATCCATACAAAATTTCATTAAAATCCGTCCATTAGTCTTCGAGAAATTCGATAAAATATACTGTGTGCGTATATACAAGGTACGCCCATAAAGTAACCGGTCAATTTTTTTATAAATAAGAAAAATATGACTCACCTTCAAATAAATTTATCTCCTTCAAAATAATCGCCAAAGGAGTCTATACAATTTTTCCAACGTTTCTCCAAGTCATCGAAACACTGTTTATAGGCGTTGGAACTAACCGTTCGCAAAATACGCGTAACATTTCATTTAATATCCGAGAGTTTTCAAATCGCTGTCCTTTCATGAATTTTGCATTTTTTGATTACAAAGGATTTATTCACCACGAATTTGTTCCTGAAAACCAAACAATTAATCAGTATTTTTACGAGGAGGTGCTTTTAAAATTAAGAAAGGATAAGGCGAGTTAGGAAGGAACTGTTTGATTCTGGGCAATGGTTTCCTTTACACGATAATGCTAGGCCCCATACAGCAATTTCTGTACAACAATATCTTGTTAAGCATTCAATTTCAGTGACAAATCACCCACCCTATTCCCCCGACTTATCGCCAGCTGATTTTTTCCTTTTTCCAAAGCTTAAGATGGCCACGAAAGGACAGAGATTCGAAAACGTCTCGGATATTAAATCAAATGTTACGCGTATTTTGCGAACGGTTGTTTCCAACGCCTATAAACAGTGTTTCAATGACTTGGAGAAACGTTGGAAAAATTGTATAGACTCCTTTGGCGATTATTTTGAAGGAGATAAATTTATTTGAAGGTGAGTCATATTTTTCTTATTTTTAAAAAATTGTCCGGTTACTTTATGGGCGCACCTTGTATATGTATGTTGTATGAGTATGTACTTTGTAACAGCACTTAAACCCCTGTGGGACATTCACTTGCAGCAAGGGATTAAAAAAAAAACTGTGATCATTGATTCCTTCCTTCGAATTCTTTTGGTTTGGGGAATTTAGCCCGCGCGTCTCATCTTTCCCGAACGTTTGGGAAAATCTGTGTGTTAAAAATCATCGATTACCTTGGGGACTCCTACAACTGTCACTTGGTAGACGTTATTCAGAGATTTTGACGTTACAGAAGCCAAAAGTTTTCACTTAACGACACATCGTACCGATCCAAGACGTAACCTGTCATCGGGAGATAATCCCACGTCCCTTCTCGAAAACAATCGTTTTCTCGGAAGAACCAAACACGGCGCTGTAAAGAAATTTTCAGCAGGATATATATCCAGACTCTTTGTTTTGTCGACAGAGACCATTTAAGATCCGGACATAGCGACCACACGAAGTTCTGCCTCCCGGAAAACTTATCTAGTCGGGGAGAGAAGACGCTCTTAAAATATTTTGTAACCAGACGTCTCTTTCAGCTGTTACTCGTTCGAATCAACGTTAAATCTGTTAAGTTTTAGTTCAGTATTAAATTTGTTAAGTTTTAATAAAATTCTAGCCTTTTAATCTTCAGAAACCACTCGGACATTGCTTACTATTTGCCACGAAATCAATCAAACGCCTTTGTTACTCGCCAGAAGTTGTTACAACGTATACCTATATGTATGTGTGTGTACATAGATAAAAATATTTCTGAATGTATATTTTTTAACCATTCATCAGTGTAACCAGGCGAGTTTAGCGGAAAATATATCTTCGTCAGGGATCATACTTTGATTTAAATAACTGAAACCCCCTCCATGCATTTTCCCCCCTTCTAAGACTGGTTTTGATTTTATGCTCGCCCGTTGTTACTCAAATTTATATTCAGTGAAAGGTCACACCATTAAACTCGATTCATATTTTCATTCCTGAAGGCATAACCTTTATTTATTTTTCTTCTGCGCCACTCTTAAGAAGTTAATGTGTTCGTTGAATGACACGCAAAAAGCTTTTTTCCAGACATGTCTGAAACCTCTGTGCATCGGGGAAAAATGAAAAATATAATGCAGCTCTCTCTCTTAGAACTACAGCTGATGTTAACTGGTTTAGTGGAAGGTGCGATGTTCGATGACTCAAGTTGAATGATTTATGATTTTCCTCGTGGAATGCTGATAGCCTAAAAAAATGCTAGCAGTCTCGACATTATTGTAAATGGACTTTAAGTGTGATCTTCAAAAGAAATTTACGAGTATGAATAAAAAGAGAAATGTTCAACAACTCCCAGTAAATATGTATGTATAAAAAAGTGAAATATCGTATGCTTCACATCAGTACTTGTAAAGGAAATTCACTGATGCAATTTGTAATTTCACTTGTCGCACAGTGATTGTTGTTGGGACATATGCCTCCTGTGGGGAGCAATCCAGACCAGGCCCATAAAGGTTGAGGGGTGAAGCTCCGGTTTTTAATGGCACCACATGGGTCGGAGTCGGATTTAGCCTAGTGCCACCTCAATTTTCCCCGAGCGACCCTAGAGGCGACATCTGGAGAAGGGGTGAGTAATTTCTCCCACCCATCTATCTCATAGAAGACTTTCAGGTCTACAGATTTAGGCCGTCCGCACACGGAGCAACTCAAAAGAAACTGATAACTGACTCCAATCACAAACCAGTCCGTGATGAGTCGTAACCTATGTAATTGAATGGAGCAACGCACACGGCGCAACTGGTTACAAACCCGTCAGCAACGCGTTTGTAATCAGTCGCAGGCAACTCAACGTGTCGAGTCGCTAGCAACTTCAGTCGCCATTTTCTCTTGCGTTGTGCGTGTTATTACACAATCTATGTTACAGCCGCTCTTTTGGCAAGCTGCCAAATGACGTACACGAGTCACGTGACTTCTGCCTAGCGATGAAATGAAATTCTAACTTTTTTGTTGTATGGAGTATGTGCGTCCATATATACAGTCCATTTTTAAACGATTGATCAAAGACAATCTATTATGCGATTTTTTAAAATAAATTAATTTCTGATAATAATTTAACTAAAAATAATGCCCGGAATAATGATGTTCTTCTTTCCACGACAGGTCGCAAACTATTGATTTGAATCACTTTTGAGTCGGCCCGTGTGCGGAGCCGCATCACTAATGAGTTTGCAACCCATAAGCAATTTCAGTCGCTAACCAGTTGAGTTTCCTTTGAGTCGCTCCATGTGCGGACGGCCTTAACGTTCCCATATCGGACCTAGCACGTGAAAGTATTTAACAGCGTTCGCCGGGATTCGAATCGAGCATTCCCTGTTCGAAGGCCAACGCGCTATCACTAGGCTACCTCGGCCCCGCACTGTCTTAACTTCATCGATTTGTCATGATGGGTAAAATCAGTTAGATGGCAGGGTTTCGTTGTACGCAGCTACCCATAGTCATAACTGTAACGGAAAGTTACTAAGGATTTTAAGGAATAAAAGCAGGGAAATGACGAACTGCCATTTCTTATCTAAAAAGTTGTGTTCGTTATTCTTTGGGGGATCTAAATATGAATGTATATATGAGACGGGGAAAGGCAAAGTGGTGTAAGTCACATTTTCAACTATTTTTATTTGAGGGCAAAAATGTAATCTCCGTGTTCAATTTATAGTGGAATTGCAAATAATTATTATTTGCAATATTATAATAATTATTATGAATTATAATTTGTTCAATTTATAGTGGATTTTTTTTTGTAGTTTTTGCAGTAAAATGCTTTGGACTTACACCACTTGACTTACTGACTTACGCCACTTTGCCTTTCACCACCTCATATATGAAACTCCAATTACTTATCTTGTAACGATTATGAAAATTTTTTGCTAGTTTATAATGACTTCTGCAGTAAGAAATAAATATTCCCGATATTTCGAGGTGAATTAATTATCTGTAAATTTGTTCTACAAACAGAAATTTTTAGCCTTCCCAAGTAAGCTTTTACTGCGAAGTATATTATTCTGTAAGTGCCTGTTTCTCTTATCCAACTCTCAAAGATACCTCTGATTAAAATTTAATAAAAATTTATCTCTCGTTCTGTCCTAACTACCATTTCCGGAACAGGGTTTTCTTCCATTTGTTTCTTCCGTTCCTGTAAATCGAGATTTTATTCATGGAAAAATCACTCCATTAAACTTTGCGGAATGCTACTCCGCAAAACAACCAACTTTTTCTTCTCTTATAAGAATCCAAAAGAATTAATTCCATCATCGAGTGACACATAAAAAGATTTTCCCGGACACGCCTTTTCGTAATGGCAGGGGGAGAGGGGGAAACATGGTACATTTACTTTCAGGGTTATGTCTAGTGGAAACTGGCTAAGACGAATACATGATAGTTAGCGAGACAGGTTAAGTGATTTATGACGTCTTTTCGGGTCACTCAAATTGGGTGTTATAGTTTCAAAAACTAACGATTACAGATTTTTTTTTTTTTTAATCACTTGGCCTAATTGTGGATGCTTGTTTAATGTTATAATGGTCAAGTAGTTTTGACGTAGGATAACGTTCCTCCATAACGGTCCTTCGGCAAGGAAAATTTCAGACGCTAAAACCATCCGTCCGTCCGTCCGTCCTCGCGAGTTATAATTTTGGCAGCGATCCAAACCCAGTCTATCGCTTGGACAAGTTAGACAGAAAAGTACCAAGATGCGTCAAAATTTTGACATACGTATATGTATATATATACATACGTACATATATATAGATACATATAAACATACAAAAGAGGTAAGCAACAATTAGTAATCCTACGTTAATAACCCGCGGTAGTTTCGTTAGATGTTATACTACCTGAGATGAGACCACCTGAATTTTTTTATGTGTATTTTCTAGCTTTTATGCAGTCTCTGCATTGCATACGCATCGAAGGCCGCGTTAACCCATATGCAAAAGAGGCAGTGGCTTGGACCCGTTGAAAAGTGGTGCCCGAAAACGCCGAATTACAAATTTATTTTTTTTCCAGTGATATGAATTAGTACAACGTACAGTTAGAAGGAGGTAAATCTCTCAGAGCTGTGTTTCCTGACCTTTTTCGAGTGAGAATTATTAAGAAATTTGTAAGTGATTGAGAACGTTAAGCACCATTCATCCTTCAGTCAAAGGTATGTAAAAGCAAGAACAGAAGAGAACATTAAGAAAAATAATGCACCTACCGTATTGATTCAGAATTATCTATGTATATAAAACATTTAGGTAACTGACTGACGGAAAACGCACAGACCAAACCGCTGGACCTAAAGGGCTGAAATTTTGCATGGCGATTCTTCTTATAGTGTAGGGGTGCACTAAGAAAGATTTTTGAAAAATTCTCATTAAATTTTTTTAATTAAATTTTTAAGCTATTCTTGTAACATTCTTTAAAGTTTGCATTTAAAATAATAATCTGAGGGTTATACAACTTATATCACAAGAAAGATCATAAAAATGCCTCTAAAATGAAATGTTTTTCGAATCTTTGCCTCCCTTTTTTGATTTTTGGTGAATTTTTAAAGATTAATTTTTAGAATTTAATATATTAAATAGTGGTCACGTGGTTTTTTTTCTTTTTGCGATACTTCAAATTAATTTTGCATCACGTGCATAACAACGAAATAAACTGACAAAAAACTATTAAAATATACGGTAAAACATAAAATTTAACCACTAGACTCATTGAGATGGAAGTTTTTTAAGAATTTAATTCAAATCATTTGTTTTATGGATATTAAACATACAAAATAATTGCATACAATGACCGTTGTATTTAATTTGAATATTTTCTTATACATTATTTTGTCTATAAAAATATCCGTTACGAATTTTTTATAAATGTATATTTTTTTGGCAGTAATTGCATACATTGACTGTTGTATTTATTATAAATATTTTCTTTTTCGTTTTTTTTGGCAATAATTTCATACATTGACCGTTGTATTTAATTTGAATGTATTCCGTAGCGAAGCACGGATATTCAGCTAGTGTGACAATAAAAATAGAAAAAACTCTTTCTGACCTTAATGAAATTGTTATGTTCCGTCTGGGAAACCACAACAGTGATGCCAAAAGTGACAACTGATGAAAGGCAAACTAGCGTTTAGAATTTGTGTACTGTACCTGGCACGTAACCGCTATTTTCATTGACCACCCAATAAAATCGGTAGATTTCTAACGAACTGAGTTTCAACATCAAATGCGACTTTTCTGTAAAAAAAACATCACTGTCCTACAGTTTTCTAGTAAATTAATATTGACACATTTTTTAAGGTGAGATTCGGTGAAAAGTTATTTTGATTTATTAAAACCATGACGACCGCCTCCCCCCCCCCCCTAGAAAACATGTCGCGACCTACAGGTTGGGGACCGCTGTCTTAGAGTAAACATATTTTTTACCGTTTGTGATAGATTAGTGACCGATGTGTGTAGAAGGTGATGTATACATAAAGATATAAATAATAAATTTAAATCTGTATATGACTATAGCGAAGAAGCATTCATGCACTGTGAACTTTATATATCGAGGGAATTTATAGTAAAGATGTAAATGTTAATGCTCTAAGGACTTTACCTTAAATAAAAGACAGCCATTTTGTATTTTATGCTTTAATTGTATTTCTTGACTAAATACAGGCTATTTACAATATATATATATATATATATATATATATATATATATATATATATATATAATTAAATTCGTGGTTTCCCGTCATCGACGAGGAAGGTCAGACTTGAGTTGTCGCTGCTCTCATTCAAATCTTTCTAGGTCTGGCAGTATCTCCTTGTTGTCCGGCTCCAGCGTCACTCTGACTAACTTCATCTCTGAATCTCTGCATCCGCGTTCGGCGACTTTATATACCTCCGCTGAACGTTCTCGAAACGCCTGGAAAACGCCTGGAAAACGCCGCCTTTCTTTATTCAGTTACATTCCCAGACGATTAGGCGCCTCCGGTTGGCAACTCCCCTTTTGTAGCTAGTTAACTGTTCCGCGAGATGTCGGTAGCACTTCCGGTCTTTATGTCGCCAGGCGACTGTCTGTCTGCAGCCGTCTAAATCAATTTTGTGCACAAACCGCGCGTGGGTTGGTCTTCCCGGAATTTTTGCGCACAAAATATTAACTACAGTACGGGAGGCGTTACAATGCATTGAAAGTGGAAATGGAGCAGTTTAATGTATTAAGTAAGGGTGAGAATGGGTTCACTGCTCCTGAAGAACTGAATTTTATATTTGAAAACAAAATTATATTTACGTATCCTAACGTCAATATTATAACAATTTTAAGACTGTTTGTAACAAGGCCAATGAGCAATCTCGAATGAGATTGTCCCACTTTCCGTACCGAAATTGGTAAACAGTTATTGGCTCAGCACTCCCTCGGAACAAAATATTAACGCATTGGCAATACTGCACACAGAAAAAAATATTTTTAAAACTATATGTTATGAGGATAGTATTAATAAATTTACAGATGTCAAAATTAAAAACAAAAATTTTTAATTTTTAAAATAACCTAAAATGGATTTTTTATTTTGATTTTATATTTTTCTGTAACCTCAAGATAACGATGTAAATTAACACAACTTCAAAAATTGTAATTTTTTTCCTTTATAAATATCACTCTCATTCTTGTATGAGACGGGCTTCGACACTTTCGTTTGTTTGCCTAGGGCCCGAAAAACCCTCGACGCAACCCTGTATACATCACAGTTTATTTTCTTTTCCGACACAAAGCTGTAGTGAAAACTTAACACTACAGAAGTTGACAGAAATAGAATTAATATATCTTTTTCGAAATGAAGGAAAAAAACCAGTTTACTTATCTCTCCTTGAGTTATATATGATGTAACTAGATAGTGATACAAGTTCAGATCTTCGTAATTTCTAGTTATACAGTGCCAGTTTATACTAACTCTATACGGAAAAGGAGTCTTTGGCGCTTACTTACCCAAACTGGGTGAAAGCTATTTTTTATATGAAACGAAATCGTGTACTAGGGACTTTTATATCAGTTGCAAAGGAAAAAAAATATTTTTAATGCAATTTCTATTGATAACATTTCAGAATAATCTATGTACATAAAATAGTTCCGTAACTGACTGACTGACTGACAGATAACGCACAGACCAAACCGCTGGACTAAGGACTGGAATTTTGCACGATGATTCTTCTTATAGTGTAGGGGTGCACTAAGAAATATTTTTGAAAAGTTCTTAGATTTTTTTAAATTAAATTTTTAAGCTGTTTTTGTAACATTCTTTAAGTTTGCATTTAAAATAATAATTTAAGGGTTATAAAATTTATATCACGAGAAAGATCATAAAAATCCCTTTAAAATGAAATCTTTTTCGAATTCTTTAACTCCATTTTCTGATTTTTGGTGAATTTTTAAAGATCAATTTTCAGAATTTAATTTATTAAATGCTGATTACATGGTTTCTTTTCTTTTTGTGGTACTTTAAATTAATTTTGCGTCACGTGCATAACAACGAAATAAATTGACAAAAGAAATATCAAAATACGGTAAAAGATAAAATTTAACCACTTAGACTCATTGAGATGAAAGTTCTTTAAGAATTTAATTCAAATGAGTGTGTTTTATGGATATTAAACATACCAATTATTAATTTCATACATTGACCGTTGTGTTTAATTTGAATATTTTCTTCTACATTATTTTGTCTATAAAAATATCCGTTACGATTTTTTTATAAATATATTTTTTTTGTTTGTTTTTTTACATTAAATGCTGATCATGTTTCATAGTACATTAACCGTTGTATTTATTACAAATATATTATTTTTGACATTAATTCCATATATTTACCGTTGTATTTAATTTGAATGTACTCCGTAGCGAAGCACGGCTATTCAGCTAGTAACATATCAAAATGATTTAGGTTTTTTTAGGCTTTAACCCGAAATAAAACGTTTTACAGAGCACTTAGAATCAGACAACATATATCTCGTCTCTATGCTATGATACTCTCTGCATATCCCATCGTTCATCTGTACTGAAGTGTATATACCTCGGAGTAAAATCTTCATGGCTGCCTCTTTAGTAGCCGCGGGCGAGTTTCCCGTTTTTCTCTAGAAAATTGCGGGTTATAAATTTACATCTCTTACAGGCTTAACGAAAAGAAGACTTGTGCAGTACGGGCCCAAAAAAAAAAAAAAAAAAATTAAAAAATTAAAACGCGAAAAAGCTGTTTACAAATCCCTCCACCCTACAATAGCATCGGATTTGAAAACTTTGTTTATCTTCCCGAAATTGAGTTCAGCGGACCTCATCGCTGGCCTACGTCTGGTCATTTCACGCGCAGTCCGGCCATCTGGCAATCACTTTGCGTGGGCGGGGCCTCTCCGGGGTCCCCGGACGTCAATCAATATTTGATCGCTGACAACACCTGCCACGGAGGGTCACGTGACACGCGGGTCATTTTTTATTGCTCCCTCTGCCAGTTTCGGCCGCTCTTTTTCCCCTCTCTTCAGACGGGTTCTTCGCATCATGTGGTTTTCGGAGTACGCGCGCGAGAGAGTGTCTCCGCGAGATGTGATAAACGCGGGCGTTTGTTTTTCGGAGGTTTAGCGCGCAATTTGCTCTCTGACGGCGCGGGTTGATGCATGTGCCCTACGCCGCGCCGCCATCAGTTGTTATTCATGCGGCGATGGTCTGTTTTGAAAAAGCGGAAGAGTTCGTTGGTTCGGTGCATCTGTCAAACGCTCCCAGCACGTGCTTGACAAGCATCGCGTATTCGCCTGGATACCGCTCTGCGAGGGACTAAATAGCGCACACCGTTTCTGGAAATAATGGATGTGAGAGGTGTAATTTTCCGACCGCTGGAATGGATGGAACTGCGTCAAACTGCTATTAAAATTTACGGAGAGAAGTTTGGGAAAGAAAAAAAAATGATCTATAATTTAAAAAGAAAAATGGTGAAATTTCTAGTTGATGCGATACTGTGAGTTGCGGGGGAACTCCCAGAGCAGAAAATTCAGCGAAACGCATCTGGTTTATAAAGAATTTAAAATATTTGCCCAAGATTAATGGTTAATTTTTCAGTATCATAACATCGCCGGCTCTTGATTTTTTTTTTACACTAAGTATTTTGTTTAATTACAAAGATTTTTAACCATAAAAACAATGCTTGTGTTTAATCCATCACTGCGTTGAAAAAGTGACTTCTGAAGGATTTGCATAAATATTGGGGTAAGTAAAGTAAAAAATTTGTTCCGATATCTTAATTTTTCTTTGTACAATTTACTCGACTTAAAATACCTACTGAGGGCAGAGTTTATGAAGCTGCTACTTTTTAATTTGTGTTTATTGCAAATATTTCATGTAATTACCTATATCTTAATTTTTCTGCGCATAATTTACTGGTTTGTAATACCTATTGAAGGCGAAATTTATGAAACTGTTACTTTACTTTGTATTTATTCGAAATATTTTATGTAAATTGCCGTATTTTTCTTTGTAAAATTTACTTATAATATGTATTGAAGGTGGAATTTTTTGTAATACTGCTACCTTGTGTTTAATCTCTATATTTCATCTAATTGCTATAAAACTGTTTTGAGCCTTCTAATTAGAAAATGATGACTTATCTCATTTTAAGCATGGCTTTTACAAACTGCATCTTATTAGCAAAATGATTGTGGCAACAGGTCATTTTCATGATCTTTTAGACCACCCGTGACCTGATTGGTCAACCACGAATCGTAGATTATGGACAATTCACGCTAATTAATAATTGAATTCAATATTTATGATATTTAATTGTTAATCTTTGAATTTTTTAATGGAAATTAATACAACATTCATGTTCTCAGTATATATAATATATATATATATATATATATATATATATATATATATATATATATCGTATTCATGAAATATCTGTTTATAGTTATGAATTTTTAAATTATTTTCGGTAAATTATAAATTATACTCTTCACATTACTAAGGTACTCAATTTATACCCACCGTATGGCGTATATAGAGGGGGTATAGATGACTGCTATAGCCAGAGGAGAATCAGAACTTTACAAAGCTTGTCTTTAGTGGTGATAATTTTTAATTTTTTTTTAGGAAGTCAGTTTTCACAGGGAACTTTAATGTTGCCGAAGTTTAATTGTTTGGTAACACTCCATTACTTAAATTTGGTAGACTTTGGTAACTTTGGTAGACCGCGCTAAATGTCTGCCGTATTTTTCGGACGATAAAACGCACCTCAAATTTATGGGAGGATTTTTAGAAAAAAATATTTTGTGTATTGTTAGGCTTATAAAGATATTTTCAAATTTTTACTTAATAAAGGTAATATATATATAACAAATATAATAAATAATATAAATAAAATATCTATTATACGAGTATATATATACATATATATATATATATATGTGTGTGTGTATGTGTGTGTGTGTGTGTGTGTGTGTCGAATGCTAAACTGAACTTTTAACTATGAATTGCAAACTTTAGTAATGTTATTTGTGAACGTAATATTAAGTCTGGCGTAAGAGGGAACCGAAATCATAAATATTGTCACGACCCCCCCCCCTTTACCCTGTTTGGGATGAACACTAAGACTCCCGCTTCGGATTCCGTCGTAGACGGAATACGTTATTTTCAATTCAATCTAAATAAATTTTTATTTTTATTTGTTCTTTACAATGGTTGTTAATTAGTTTACGTCTGTGGCTAATTTACTCCAACCCTCACGGGCCCCATATATATATATATATATATATATATATATATATATATATATATATATATATATATATATATATATATATATATATATATATATATATATATATATATATATAATAAAATATTCATTTTATTTTATGTTACTCTCGGACCATAAAACGCACCTCAATTTTAAGTCGCCTTTTTTTATGAAAAGGTGCGTCTTATGGTCTGAAAAATACGGTAATCTATGTGATGTTCTGTTTTGACTCTATCGGTAACTCCCATATCAGTGATTTCCAAATAGTGTTCCACGAAATCGGCCGGGGGCTCCATGAGATTTTTATTTATCAATATTTATCTTAAGAGCAGGGCCCTCTTAAAATAAATATTGACATCGAACATTTGTTCTCTAAACACCCATCGCAAGTCTCTCATTAATAAAACAAATCTATTCCTAGTGATTTCCAGCGTAGTGTAATACTGCACTGAATC
This sequence comes from Dolomedes plantarius, assembly GCA_907164885.2. Classification (NCBI taxonomy): domain Eukaryota; kingdom Metazoa; phylum Arthropoda; class Arachnida; order Araneae; family Dolomedidae; genus Dolomedes; species Dolomedes plantarius. The sequence continues at coordinate 22,086,982 of OU015502.1, read as the reverse complement.
TCATGGCTATTTTTACCATGTTTGTTTTAACTCGATTTCAAGTTTGTGTGTGTGTTTGTCCAGTACAAATCTTGCAATCGAATTTTAACTAACTTCCCGACTAGCTAGACATTTGAAAATTTTAGTATAGCTCAGAAAACGATGACAATGCATTATTTTAATACTTTTAGCCATCTTTAAGAAGCATTGAATTCATTTTCAGTTAATTTTGTTTTGTAGACTGGTGCAATCATCTATCGGCCGGGACGGGAACGAAAAGTTAAACGCAAATTAACTTCCAATTAACTTCATTTTCTTTCAAGTTGATGGGATAATTCATCAAAAAATTTTAAAATAGTATTTATTAATGCATAGAATTGTCAAGTTTATATGATTCAACAGAAAATTTAAAAACATGGTATATAAAAAGTTATTTTTGTCTTGCAATTATTGAAACTGTATTAATATATTCTATTCAGGTGTTTGTTTTTTATATCTTTCAATAAATAAGTATAATCAGCAATAAACTAAGTATTTGCACTTAAATTTGGCATGTGTTGATGATGTTGTTGTTTCTAAGGCCCCCTGATTGGAGGTCCCATTCATCAGGTCCTAATACACTATTGGGCTGAAAGGGGGTTCCTGATTTGAATTAGCACCACAAGGGTCGGGGTCGGACTTGGCCAAATGATAGGTCCCGTAATTATGAACCGAGTCAACTGACGAGACCGGTGCACTTGACCCCGCACCTCCAGAGGTAAATTGTAGAACTTGGAGGACATTGCAGCAATGACCTATTTTGCGTGCCCCGGCCACCATTAGTGAACACGGCGGTGTATTTGCAGCGATGAGCATCGAACCAGGGACGTTCAGATCACTGGCCTGCTGCTTCATGCGAACTGGGCCACCGCGCCAAATTTGGCATGTTCCTCATATAAATTCCGTTTTGATTTAATATTTTTAAAAAATTTTAAAAACTGAAACTCCAGCACGGGTGCCCCGAGTTTCTAATCTCATTCCCGAGGGTGCCGCAGACGTAAAAAGTTTGGGAATCCTTTATATTGTAAGTTCCATTGCATGTGTGAAGTGTAAAGCAAAGTTCAAGAAAATTAAATTTCATTCCTCTAATACTAGAGATTTTTTTAAAACGCTGATAAAAGTAAGTACACCTTTTAAATGGGTCTTTTAATATTTCTAGAAAAATTTCGTTAATGATCCTAAACAGTACTGACTGAAGGCTACTGGGCTGTGCCTAATTGGATTCGTAACCTATTTATTGGATTGCTAACCTATAAAAATTGGCCAATGATTGTCGACTCGGATTTAAAGTTTGTTTGCCTGTTTGTTTTTCTATTTGAATTGTACTCCGAAAATTTTTGACTCGGGTATCTTTCTCATTCTTTAAAAAGGAAAGAAAATATTTTTTAACTTGAATGAGTCGAGGGGGGGGGGGGGGGGGATTAGGTGTACTGTGTTTTAAATGCACTTTATTTCCTTCGGGGGATGGCATTTGTAAAATGAAAAAGATAGGGTAAAAAATCTCTTCCACTATTATGGAGTACATTTTTTTTTAATCATCTCTCAATCTACTTCGACAATCATTTGCGACATTTTCTCCACAGATTAACATTGAGGTTCAATAGGGCTACAACCCAGCGGCCAAAAGTTAGAAAAAGGATGAGAATAAGACAATATTTGTCAAAAAAATTATTTTAAAGTCTTAATTAGCACAAATTTTGTGGTTATATATATATATATATATATATATATATATATATATATATATATATATATATATATATAACGGTTCCGTAACTGCCTGACTCACTGACATACAACGCTCACACCAAACCGCTGGACCTAAAGGGCTGAAATTTTGCATGGCGATTCTTCTTATAGTGTAGGGGTGCACTAAGAAAGATTTTTGAAAAATTCTTCTTAGATTTTTTTAAAATTAAATTTTTAAGCTGTTTTTGTAACTTTTTTAAGTTTGCATTTAAAATAATAATTTGAGGGTTATAAAATTTATATCAAGAGAAAGACCATAAAAATTCCTTCAAAATGAAATCTTTTTCGAATCTTTACCTCCTTTTTCTGATTTTTGGTGAATTTTTAAAGATTAATTTTTAGAATTTAATTTATTAAATGCTGATCACGTGGTTTTTTTTTCTTTTTGCGATACTTTAAATTAATTTTGCGTCACGGGCATAACAACGAAATGCTGAATTGACAAAAAAAATATTAAAAGAATAAATATTTACTAGAATAATTGAGATGGAAGTTTTTTTAAGAATTTAATTCAAATTAGTATGCTTTATGGATATTAAACATACAAATTAATTGCATGCATTGACCGTTGTATTTAATTTCAGTGTACCCCGTAACGAAGCACGGGTATTCAACTAGTAAATATATATAAATATATACATAATATAATGTGTGTGTGTGTATATATATATATAAAGTGGTCCTGTAACCACGAACGAGCAGAATTTCCTAATCCAACTTCCTGCTGAAAGATTTCATTTCATATTTCTATATTATATCCACAGTCCTTCTTGTGCTTGAATATTATACAGCACTGATAAGCTGAAGCATATCAACCGATCGTTTGCTGATAAAAGAATATGTTTTGTTTCCTGAAATTACAGAAACCTCGTAAGTGGACCCCGGCATAATAACCCAAATACCCATTGCTTTGGTTTCGGACCCGAAAATAACGTGCCCCGTATCGCGCACATGATTATGACATGTTGCACGACCCCTTGCCATAATTAAGGGCAGAGGCTATGCGTGGAGTGAGTCACGAAAGAGGGAAAATCCGTATTCGAACCTCCCCCAAGAATGAAACAGTACCCTAGATTTTTGAAGGTTTCTCCCCCCCCCCCCATGAGTATCTTTAAATTTTTCCCCTTATTAATGAGCTGATCTAATGAAGTGGCTCTCAAACTTTCGATGGACGCAACCCACTTTCAACAGTGATAATGTTTACGACCCACTCTCTGTTTCGATGTAAAATATGTAAAGAATTTTCTTCGTTTGAAATTTTTCACGACTCTTATATAAATGTAGTAACTCTTATATAATATAGTAACTCTTATATAAATGAATGAAGCTCTGGGAAACATGTTAAGGTAATAACTGCAATTCCGTAACTACGCAGATGAATATGGGTTGCGGGCGCAAGACATGAAAGGCGGGGGGGGGGGAGAAAAATAACACCAAGAAATATAAATCATGATACTGATTTAACGTTTTCAGACTTTTAAAACTATTTTTCTCTCCACTGAGTTTTGAATGCATTAGGGTAAACCATTGGCTTTTAACCGGTGGTACGAACCTTGGTCCGAAACCATTGGCTTTTGACCGAGAATCCAAGAGGTGGTCCGCTAATTGAGCAGTGATTTTTTAAAAAAAAAATTGGTTTCATCTTTTTAAATCTACCGTAATTTTTCCAACTTCAAAAATTTGTTCAAGTTCTAAAAATTCATGGTTTTTTTTTTCCTCCTGATGTTTCAAGTATGAAATAAAAATCCCTGGTCTACTTAAAATTCCCTAATAAATTTTCTATGACACGGAGTCCCTGCGTCATAGCAATTTTACAGTTAGTAGTAAAACAAATGCAAGCTTAAAATTCTCGTTCATTTTAAAGTTTTATGTTTGCTATTAAGTTTAAAGCAAACATTACTTACTTTTGCGTTCAATCTATTGTTATTAAGTGTACCTAACATTTTTTTTAACGTTGTGTATCTCAAATAGTTTGTTTATTCTTAAAATGAACCTATTTTTTTTACTAAAGGTGTTCGTTCGGAGATGTTTCACAACAATTTTTACCATGCTTTTATTAACTCGCTTTCTTGTTTGTGTGTTTGCCCAGCACGAATCTTACAATAGATTTTTAACTAACTTCCCGACTAGCTAGACATTTGAAACTTTTAGAATAGCTCAGAACACGATAACAATGCATTTTTTAAATGCTTTTAGCCATCTTTAAGCAGATTTTTTACCATGGTTTTATTTCAGATAATTTTGTTTTGTAGACTGGTGCAGCCATCTGTCGGCCGGAACGGGAACGAAAAGTTAAACGTAAGTTAATTTCCAATTAACTTCATTTTCTTTCAAGTTGATGGGATAATTCATCAAAAAAATTTTTAAAAAGTATTTATTAATACATAGAATTGTCAAGTTATAGAATTGTCAAGTTTTCAACAGAAAATTTTAAAACATGGTATACAAAAAGTTCCTTTTATCGTAATTATTTTTTCTTATGGCAAGTGGTCCCTGGTCAACAAAAGGTTATGGACCACTTATCTAAAGGAATAGAGTGCTGGGAAATCGGTTAAGACTATAACTGCAATGCTGCAACTGGGTGGGTCAAATGGAGTTCAGGGCAAGAGGGGCATAATATGTATATTATCGCATCCGCTGTGTAAACATAATATACAATAATATATCATATGTGATGAACATGATATATACTATAAATTCATATATATATATATATATATATATACAGGTGTCCGGACTAAATTTATCAAAAGTCATGACTTAATTTTATGGAAATACCCATTAGAATTTATTTTTTTTAATAGAAAGAACATGTCACCAAGTTTTAATATCAATCATAGATTTCGATCATCTATATATATATAACAGTTCCGTAACTGACTGACTCACTGACATACAACGCACAGACCAAACCATTGGACCTAAAGAGCTGAAATTATGAATGGCGATTCTTCTTATAGTGTAGGGGTGCACTAAGAAAGATTTTTGAAAAATTCTTCTTAGATTTTTTTAAATTAAATTTTTAAGCTGTTTTAGTAACTTTTTTTCAGTTTGCATTTAAAACAATTTGAGGGTTATAAAATTGATATCACGACAAAGATCCTAAAAATTCCTTTAAAATGAAATCTTTTTCGAAGATTTACCTCCCTTTTCTGATTTATGGTGAATTTTTAAAGATTAATTTTTAGAATTTAATTTATTAAATGCTGATCTCATGGTTTCTTTTTCTTGTACTTTAAATAAGTTTATCATCACGTGCATAACAACTAAATAGGCAAAAAAAAATTATTTTTTCTTGCTAATGCGACAGACGATTGGACATTATCCAAAAAATATTAAAATACAATAAAAGATATTATGTCCCTCAAACTGTACTATATTAACTGTACTATATTCTTTAGTATGTCCTATTACATTTAATTTGAATATTTTCTTCTACATTATTTTGTCCATAAAAATAACCCTTACGATTTTTTTTATAAATATATATTTTTTTTACAACAATTGTATACATTGATAGTCGTATTTATTATAAATATATATATATATTTATTTTTTTGGCATTAATTGCATACATTGACCGTTGCATTTAATTTGAATGTACTCCGTAACGAAGGCCGGGTTTTCAGCTAGTAGTATCATAGATTTCGACGTGTTCACCTTTTGTAGCACGACAAACGTCTAAATGGTCATTCAGTTCCTTCCAAGTGTTTCGTGGCATATCAGGCGTTATTAGACTTTTTTGCTTGGGGATTCATTAAATCCGTTGTGTACAAACAAAAAAAATGAAACTGGGGATGAGTCGTAAAAGTGTCTCATTCGAGTAATTCGTGTAATAACTCCTGATATGCTACGAAACACTTGGAGAGAACTGGATTACCATTTAGATGTTTGTCGTGCTATAAAAGGGGCACACATGGAAATCTATGATACCATGATCGAAATCTATGATTGATATTAAAACTTGGTGAGATGTTCTTTCTATTCAAATAATTTTTTTATTTCTAATGGGTAGTTCCGTAAATATAAGTCATGACTTTTGTATACCTTTAGCCCGGACACCCTGTGTATATATATATATATATATATATATATATATATATATATATATATATACAGTGGAATCTTGATCTATCGTTTTTTCAAGGGAACGATTGAAATGAACGAAAAATGCGGGAAAACGATAGATGCGGAAACATAACAAAGCAATATGATCGTTGGGACTGGATAAAATGAACGACACATACGGAAAAACGATGGATTCGAAAACGATCGATCGAGATTCCACTGTGTATATATATATATATATATATATATATATATATATATATATATATATTTGTGTGTGTGTGTATATATACACAGGTATGTAAAATATTCGCCCATATAGCGGTGCCCTGTTACCACAACGGGTGGGGAACGTAGACATATGATACGGCGATAACCGATCGTATTTTTACATTTCTCATCTGATAACGAGGGGGGGGGGGAAACCCAATTTTTGATTTTTTGTTACTTCCTCTCGAATAAATACAGTTGCGTACACTCATTATCGTTCTGAATCACGGCGGTGTGGGCAGACACACCCCACCAACCATGGCATATAAATATTGATGCGAAATATGCATTAGTCGAAACAGAGGGGATGTATGGAAAGAGCATATGGCAGTGGACTAACATTACGTCTGTTAGCGTATATCTGTGTCGTGGTCCCTACGTACGTTGCAATTATGCGCATCGTGTTCACACTATGATCACGCTATGCAAAACAAATGTGTGATTAGGAAATAGGTTTTTCTGCGGTTTGTACTCTGGATATAATCACTCTGCTCATTAAAAATGATTCATTTATCATATGTGTATTTATAATATATCCTCGCTTGCAATAATTAGGTTGGGGAAAAACTTACTTTTCTACGGTAGGCCATCCGTGTTGTATTTTGTTGGTAATTATGTATATCCCTTACTTGCAGCTTCTAAATAAAGGATACTCCCTTTATACTAAGAGTTTTAGGGGACAGATGTACCTGCAAATTTTCCGGGTGCCTTAAAATAATATAAGAAATAATTACAAGATAAAAAGAACTTTTTATATACCATGTTTTAAAATTTTCTGTTGAATCATATAAACTTGACAGTTCTATGTATTAATAAATACTTTTTTTTAAATTTTTTTGACGAATTATCCATCAACTTGAAAGAAAATGAAGTTAATTGGAAGTTAACTTGCGTTTAACTTTTCGTTCCCGTCCCGGCCGATAGATGGCTGCACCATTCTACAAAACAAAATTAACTGAAAATGAATTCAAAATCTCCTTAAATATGGTTAAAAGTATTTAAAAATGCATTGTCATCGTGTTCTGGGCTATTCTAAAAATTTCAAATATCTAGCTAGTCGGGAAGTTAGTTAAACATCGATTGCAAGATTTGTACTGGATAAACACACACACAAACAAACAAGAAAGCGAGTTAATAAAAACATGGTAATGAAATGAAATGCGATTAACTGAGGAAAAAATTCTTTTAAATTCTTAATTATCACAAATATTTTGTGAGTATATATAAATATATACATAATATGATGTGTGTATATAAGAACTCAAATACAATGAGATTCTTTGAGAAAAAAAATTCTTTTAAATTCTAAATTACCATAAACATTTTGTGGATATATACAGTCAACCCTGTTTTTGCGCGGTCTTTTTTTATGCGATTTGTTTTGTGCGATTTTTTTTTTATGTGGTATATGAATATGTATCGAAAAAAGTGTAAATTATATATTTGAAATTATTTATTTGAAATTCCAAAAACAGCTTCGACTGTGTATATCTGGCTATCGCGACGTTTAGCCCGTCTGCACACGGAGCAACTCAAAAGAAACTGATAACTGACTCAAATCACAAACCAGTCCGTGATGAGTCGCAACCTATGTAATTGAATGGAGCCACGCACACGGCGCAACTGGTCCCCCCCCCCCAACTTAACTTGAAAGAAATTAAAACGTTAATAAAATTCAGTTAAAATCGAAAAATTGTAGAAAACTTTTAAGAAATTTGGTTTTCTCCCCCTTTTTCAAACTGTGAAACTGAAGATTCCGATTATGTCTTTGACCTTATAGCCCAGTCAAAATAGGTTTTATGGCTAAAAAAAATATGAAAGTTTTGAAAATTGGTGGAGATGTTTGTTTAGGCATGCTAATGAACATACTAAAAGTCCCCACCGATCAGACTTGAGCTTTCGTCGCCATCTTGGAAAATGTGTACACTTTTTTGGTTTTTTGGAAATAACTTTAAGAATATTGATTTTATAAAAAATAATTAAATCCAAAAATTAAAGAGCATTAAATTATGAACAAAAATCATTCATAACATTTTTTAATATGTCTAACAGGAACAAAGATAATTGACTTTGAAAAGAGCGCACTATAACACCTGGGACGCACAAGCGCGGTTCCCCATCGCGGTGGGGGGAAATACCCGCGCATGTGCATACCATAATTAGCCAAATTAGTTTTACACTAAATGGGAAGGTTTTTTGTATTTTTTCAAATAACTAGGGAAATATTAACTGTACGTAAAAAAGTTTATTTCAAAAAATAAAAAAACATTAAATTATGTACAAAAACTATTTTATACATTTTTGTCGTAAACCTAACAGGAACGAAGATATTGACTATAAAATGCGCGTTGATAATGGAGGTAGCTTTAAAGTCTCGTTGCAGGCGCTCTTCTTTGAATTTCTAACCTCTCCCACATTTCGGCATTCTTTAAACACAAGAAAATAGAATTTAATGTTTTTGGCTATGTAGATAATTAATCATTATTAATTTTATACATGAATGTAGTAAACTTTTGGTATTCACTATCAGATTTCCATTGCGAATAATTGTTAAAGCTTACCTACTTCAGGATTTACGTGCTTTTTTCGGTACGGGATTCTCCCCTTCGTCAGGCATGTATAGATCGTCTATGGATCCGTTAGCATCGGCCCATTCATAAACTTCTTTCATTCGATCGTCATCATCAACAGGGCTGATGCCATTCTGACATACCCCATTGCAATTATTGCAGGCCGTTGTGCAGTTGATGCCTGCTTTCCGACATCCGAATCTTACTCCACAGTCAGTCTTACAGTTGCAAAACACCATGTTTAAAACTGAATCGGGAGCTACTGCATCCATAGTTGTGATGGGCACAAGAATTTTCTCTTGACGCTTCCAGCCCCACAGGCAGTTGGGCCTTTCTTTTTCAGGTGCTCCAAAGTCTTCCTCATTTTAATTTCGAGGGCTCGTATTTGATAGCGTGTGTTTAAGGTTTCTTGCGATGGTGGTTCAGTAGCAAAATCTCGAAACAACTCACGGAGATTTTTACATTCCAAATCCGATATGTCCATGCTGTCAAAAATTATTTTTGCTAAAGCTGTTTGGGTCAATAAATGAGCTCGGAAGGCCCTAGCGTATGCATGGCCAGGCAATATTTTCTCTACTGACGTAGGTACATAAATCAAAGTGAGTATTTCTTTTAACCCACTTCCAGCCATTATGTACCCAATGCAGCCTAAGAATGACATTAAAGGATGTAATCCACCAAGCCTCACAATACAACTTGATAATAATGGATTGGATGTTGCTGCGACTATCTCTCGAGCTTTAATATACAGTGGTTGGTCAAACGTGAGTATGCAAGACTTTTGGTGCATTTTAACACACTGTTGGGCAGCATATTTCAGCACAGTGAAAATGGTGCCATACTTGCTTGGTGGTGAATTAACAAAAGGAAGGGGTATTACTTTGGTATTTTCACAAGGCTGGTTTCTGGTTATACAATGGAAAAATCCTTTCAATTCAGGTATCTGTGGAAGACCTAACCACTTAGCACACATCCAGGAGATATCAGATGGCTTAGGCAGTGGTAAATTTTCCGCTAAAGGATTTAAGACATTCAAATCTTCGATAGTAATTGTTTTTAACCCAGGCCCTCGAAAATTTTCAAACGTTTCCAGAGGAATGATTCCCATTTTGCCTACGGTCGATGCGGATGTAAGTTCGGTTAATTTTTTTATCTTCGTCCCGGGTTCCACTGCTGACTCTGGAGTAAAACAAGCAATGCCCCCCATGTTATGAAACGTATTCAGGCCATCGATTGTCGACACATTGAAATCTGCATTGTCAAATACGAATTGGCAGAATGATCCCTCGCGCATTTGGGGTTGCGGATGATTTATGGCTGACATCTCAAGTGTTTGGGCTTCATAGTAAGAAGAACAAAATCCCAAATTCGAGAGCATTTTTATTAAATTCTTGGAACAGAACTTTTTGTAGAAAAATAAAGCAAGACCATTGAGCAGAGGAGACATAAATGATCGTGGCCTTAGCGCTGATATAATGACGTGAGCTATTGAAGTGACCTTTTTTTCGGCCTTAGCAGTCTTTTTTTTAATAATCAAGTGCTCCAAAAAAGATTTTAGGCTTTCTGGAATACCCTTGTTCACATCTCTGAAAAAGTTATCACTTGGAGGGTAGCAATGAGTGTCATAAATTGGTGTCTGGATATCTTCTTTTATTATGGCTGCAGGAGTTTGTACTATTCGTAGACGCTCCTCACGATCATTTCGTATCCTTTTGTCGTACCAAGAGTCTGATAAGACTTTCATTCCAGTATTACGTAAACATATGACAGTAACGTTTTTGGAGTTTGAAGCAAAAATAATGCCATCCCCGTATTTTTGTTTCAACTTATTTCTCAAAGTGATGTCGTCTGGAACTAGCCCTGTAATTTGAGATTTGAGTTCGGGTAGTGAGAATTGACAGTCGTCATTATTATCAAGGAAGAAGGATATTTCGTCTACAGCTGCTGAGACGTAATCCGACTCACGCCGCCCTCTCTTTCTGATTGGTGCAGTGTGTAGAAAAAAGTCATGAAGCAATCTTGGTGATAAATCGCATCAGCTGCAACTAAATCAGCAACGTTTATTATACGACACTGAACTTCCTCTCCCCACTGGTCATGTCTATTCTCTGCAGCTTCAAGAACTTTGTTTTTCATTTCGAGACTCCTAACTTCGTATATAGTTCTTAGTCTGTCAGTTGGTTTTTTCTTTTGTCTTGCTTTGAATTCTTCGTCTATCACTGCCGTACAAAACAAACATTTTGTTCGAAAATCGAACTGAGGTAAAAAAGATCGTAAACTTACCGCGCGCTCTTCACTTTGGGATGTTGACGCGATTTCTGCATTTCTTTTTAAATCAACTTTTATACTTCCTGGTCTGGGTGTAATTTCTCCGACACAACGAATGAACCGAAACAGATTTTAAATGTTCCAACTGCTCATGCTTATTGTCTTTTCTTTGGACACTAGCTCTCTTAAAGCGTCGATCTCCTTTTCTACTACATTCACGAAATCGTCATTTGACATTCATTTTTTACATATAAAGCATAGTTCCGTATCAGCCATTGTTCACAGACGCACACGGAACGGTGACTAACTATTAACTGGCTAGGAAAATACTAGGGTAAGACAGATTTGGCGTATACGGTATGCACATGCGCGTGTCTTCCAGCCATCGCGATGGGCACCCACGCATGCGCGTCCCTGGTGTGATAGTGCGCTCTTTCCAAAGTCAATTATCTTTGTTCGAGTTAGACTTATAAAAAAATATAATATATGTTTTTTGTAGAAGCTACCTCCATTATCAATGCTCATTTTATAGTCAATATCTTCGTTCCTGTTAGGTTTACGACAAAAATGTATAAAATCGTTTTTGCACATAATTTAATGTTTTTTTAATTTTTGAAATAAACTTTTTTTACGCAAAGTTAATATTTCCCTAGTTATTTGAAGAATACAAAAAACCTTTCCATTTAGTGTAAAACTAATTTGGCTAATTATGGTATGCACATGCGCGGGTATTTCCCCCCACCGCGATGGGGAACCGCGCTTGCGCGTCCCAGGTGTGATAGTGCGCTCTTTTCAAAGTCAATTATCTTTAATCCTGTTAGACATATAAAAAAATGTTATTAATGTTTTTTGTTCATAATTTAATGCTCTTTAATTTTTGTATTTAATTATTTTTTATAAAATCAATATTTTTAAAGATATTTCCAAAAAACAAAAAAAGTGTACACATTTTCCAAGATGGCGGCGAAAGCTCAAGTCTGATCGGTGGGGACTTTTAGTATGTTCATTAGCATGCTTAAACAAACATCTCCACCAAATTTCAAAACTTTCATATTTTTTTTAGCCATTCGTCAAAATCGGGTCTATTTTGACTGGGGTATTAACATAGTTTTTAACAATGATATGATCCATAACAAAAATTCGATGCTATATTTTTTTCATTTTATTTATATTATACTTATTTTTCTCATTGTATAACTTTTGAATACTACTCAAACATCAATTCTATTGTTATTCAATTTTTTAAAAAATCATAATATTTCATATTTCAAGGACACCGCCAGGCTGTCAGTGCGCGGAGGACGGCCCTAACTGAATTCAATTCGTGCCCCCCCCCCCCCCCCCAAAAAAAAAAAAAAAAAAAGTTGGAAGCACGCTACGCCTATGCGCTTAAGTTAATTTCTGTTCAACGAATTTCTTTGTTGCGAAATTTTTGTGTAGAACGATGATGTACACAATAAACAGACTCTTCCTTGCATATGTGAGTGAGAGAGAATGTTCAAGTGGAAGTTTCAAAGCAGTATCGGGAAGATTCGTTAAATAGACTCAACATTATGTATGTGAAAGACAATGTTCTCTTATGCGTAAGTTTTTGTGAAGAATGATGAGGTTTCGTTAAACATTCTTCCTTGCGTATGTGAGTGAGAGAGAATGTTTTAGTGGAAGTTTTAAGCGGAATGATGAGGTTTCGTTAAATGGACCAAAATTATGCATGTGAGAGAAAGACAGTGTGTGCACTTAAGCGCAAGTTTTTGAGTAGAATGATGAGGTCTCGTTAAGCAGATTCATCTTTGCATATGTGAGTGAGAGAGAATGTGCCTTATGCGTAAGTTTGTAGGTAGAATGATGAGGTTTTGTTAAATAGACTCAATATTGTATATGTGAGTGGAGCAGAGAGTGCGCTCTTAAGCTAAAGTTTTTGTGTATATTGAGGGGGTTTCATTAAATAACCTCAACATTATATTTGCGAGTGAAACAGAAAGTGTGCTCTTATGCGTTTGTCTTTATATGGAATGATAAGGTTTCGTTAAACAAATCCAACATTACATATCCGACTCCACTCACTCATCAAACTCACTCACGGTGTTTCGTTATAATACTGTTTCGTTCTCAACATTGTATAATATGAGTGAGAGAGATTTATGTAAAAGATTTTAGATTGAATTACTAGGCTTCATTGAATTCATTCAACATGATATATGTCTGCAAGGGTTTAAGATGAATAATGAGGTTTCTTCAGATATATTCAACATCATATAGTATGAGTTATAGTGTTTTTAAAGTGCAAATCTTTAGACAGGATTAAGAAGTTTCTGGAAATAAATTCAATGTTATTTATGGGATGACTTTTTAAGTGGGATAGTGATATATGCTCAATTAACTCATCCTCATGTGTATGAATCAGTGTTTACGTCGAATAACGAGGTTTCGTTATTCGACGATTCAAGATTCAACATATCGTTGTCCTAATTTGCAAACCTCGCTAACCCATGTTTCCCACTTTTTAAAGGACGAACAAAAACTGATTTATGACAGTGAAAAGATAAAATATCGACAGTGAAGACAAAATATTTTCGTTTATTCTTAAAAATAAATGTTAAAGCGATCTTATATATATATATATATATATATCTGTGGCTTGATAAAAGAAGTGCCTAAGTCAATTTTCTCCAAGATGACTTTGCTTATGTCTCTTTAAAAAAATATTATTTTTAATGTAAGAAGCAACCAAATCTGTACAATGGTTTAGAAAACACTTTTAAAGCATCGGACAGATTTAGGTACTTCTTACATTGAAAATATTTCTTTTAAAGACAAGCAAACAAAGTCATCTTGGAGAAACTGACTTAGGCATTTGTTGTACCAAGCCATATATATATATATATATAGGCCACATTGTTATGTAACTAAACATCTTCGTAATTATAGTGGAGTTACAAGGTTAGCAACAGTTAAGTTAAGGAGTTCAATAGTATGTGTTGTTTTTCCCCTTTTTTGGATGAATTAAATTTTTTAAAATTATGAGGGTTGACAGAGTTGTACAGGGACCATAAACCAATGTACTGGCATAAAAATCCAAAAATTGAATTCTTTGGAGTTGGGGGTTTGTTAATTTCTTTGGAGTTGGGGGCCAACCAGATACATATCTGTAAGCGTGTATTTATAAAAAGAGGTGGAATATTTTGGCCTTTATGATCTGAGATTCTTTGGAATAATTACAGAAATCTTTTTTTTTTGTCCATTTTGCTTTTTAAAACGGAAAGTTTATTTTCCGTAAGAAGGTTTGAAAGAGCTTTTGAAAAAACATTCAATTAACAGCTACAAATCATACATGCACAGGCATTGCAAACTGCTGGTCTTGAAAATCACATTTCTTGTGCGTTGTATGAAATGCAAGTATTTTGCACCCTTTTCATTACATTGAAAAAGAATTAAGTCTATATTCAGTTGCAAAATAAAAAGTAGCCTTTTGTTCCATTTCCGGGAATCGTTCTCACGCTTTAGAGCATTCCGAAACTTAATTCTATTCGAAAATTCGGGGAAAGGGGTGAAGGGCGTTTTCATTCACTGAAATTTTTGGTGCATAAAGAAACTTTTTCGGGGGAGAGAAAAGAGATGGGTATTTAAAAGTTTCTCGGAAACTTTCCGTCTGTCAAAAGTTTATTATTAAGCGGCTACGGAATTTTCCATCCTTACATTAGGGATTTTGAAATTCCTTTGTGTTTTGCCCTTTCTGTTGGCGGCAAATATTTGTTTAGTGACGTCAGTCAAAAGAGGCCGTGTTTTTTTCATTTTTATTTTCGTATTTAAACTTGGAGTCAGGGGAGGCATGCTGAAAATGCCAAATTCAGTATCGGATAGCTCGTACGTGTTAGCATTATTTATAACGTATTTTGGAACCGTCAGTAATTCATAAACTCACTCACTGGTACTTTTACTAGTACTTCTGAGTAACTAGTGTTTTTATATACTAACAAAAATCCGGGTTTTGAATGACTCAGTTTCCAGCTAGTCAGGTAGATAGAAACTATGATTTTGATAGATGTAAAGCTATGTAAAAGAAATTGATAAGAAAAGAAGTAATATTGCAAATTGTGAAGTATCATATAATACCATTATTCACTTACGTAGGATACTAGGTAATACACGAATAGACAGGTAAAAGAATACTGGCCCGAAGTAGCCTAGTTGTAGCGCGTCGGCTTTCGGTGCTGAGGGTGCTCGGATCGAATGCCAACACGCACTATTCAATACCTCCGTATCTAGGCCGGATATGAGCAGATTAAATCCGTAGACCGGAAAGTTCCTCTATGAGGTCAGAATGGATGGGAGAGGGAACGATCCCCCTCCCCAGATGTCACCCCTGGGGTTGCTCGGTGGCACTTTGCTAAATCGGACTCCGACCCTTGTGGTGCCATTCTAAACCGTAGCCCCACACGTCGGCCCAATAACCTTTATTGACCTGGTCTGGAATACTTCCGGCCAGGGGGCGTTAGAATCAACAACAACAACAACAATGATTTCGTTATTCGTTTTCGAGTTAAGGCCGTTTTAATTACAATATTGTTTTGACGTTGAAAAACGTAGAATTCGTAAGGGCCCTTAGTCTCTGTCGTGCGAAAATGGCGTCATTGTGAAGTATAGTAGTAAACTAACCACTGACCATTATTGTCAATTGAGAATTTGGCGGGGAGGAAAAGGCGCCAAATGGAGAAAATGCGTGTGTTCGGTATAACTCGACGGTTATTCGTCGCACAT
The DNA here is from genome assembly GCA_907164885.2 of Dolomedes plantarius. Taxonomy (NCBI): domain Eukaryota; kingdom Metazoa; phylum Arthropoda; class Arachnida; order Araneae; family Dolomedidae; genus Dolomedes; species Dolomedes plantarius. Next base: position 22,071,281 of record OU015502.1, on the reverse strand, counting down.
GCTAAAATGTTTTATGAGACAACACGGTGCCCCTGCATCGTGTCTCTCCGGACGAAAATAAAGACAGTCTCACTATTCTCATAGTAGTTTGTGTTCTGTGCGGAAAACCACATATTTCACCTTGTGCTTCCTTTTTTGTGCTTTTTTTTTCACTTCATGTTTACTTTTTTTTCTTTACAAGTCATCATGAGTTCGAAGAAGTTTAGTAATACCTACCAATATAAAAGAAAAAGAGTGAGAACCACTATAGAATAGAAAAAAAGGGATAATAGTTAAGTATATGCGTGGTAGTCGCGTGTCTGATCTCGCTCCTCTACTTATATAACCTACTATCCCATTAGGCCATCGACTGCTTTCAGTACAGGTTGAGTAAAAATCAATTTTATTTCATTTTATCTAATTATTGTTTTAAATTATGGCTGTCTATTTTAAAGGTTTTGTAGCAAAAAAAAAAAAAAAAACAGCCCTATCAATTTATATATTTCCTTCTAAAATGTCAAATTTCTGGCTTTCAGGAACGAGTTATTTCAATTTACATTCCTTTTTATGGGAAACATTCTCTCTGGACTCGTCGTGCCTTCTAGAACCAACTAACGACGAATACCGATGTATCACTGTATATATATATATATATATATATATATATATATATATATATAAGCTAAACATTACTCATTCACTGACTGGTAACTGCATCTCTGCAACCATAAGGCCTAGGAAGCTGAAATTTTGCAATGTGGTTCTTCTAATACCCTTGGTGTTCATTAAGATTTTTTTTAATACAGCATTTAAAGGGGTTAAAATAGGGGCATAAAATCCCAAAATTACAAAAAAATCTGAAATACATATTTCATGCCTGATCACGGTTGTTAAATTACAGTGTGAACTCCTGAGGAATGTCAGCACTGTAGTGATAAATTTAAGTTAAACCAAATGACATAATGGATCATACTCGTGTATTACGTTGTGAAACACGGGTATTCAGCTAGTTAAAATTTATGATGCTCTATAAAATTTGCCAATAGGCGTGGTGACCCAGTTGGCAAGAGCAGCTAGCCAGTGATCTGAACGTCTCTGGTTCAATGCTCGTCGCTGCAAATCCACCGCCGTGTTCACTAATGGTGGCCGGGGCACGTAAAATAGGGCGTGGCTGCAATGCCCTCCAATTTCTCAAATTTACCTCTGGAGGTGCGGGGTCAAGTGTTCCGATCTCGTCACTTGACTCGGTTCGAAATTACGGGACTGGTCATTTAGCCAAGTCGGACTCCGACCCTTGTGGTGCTAATTCGAAACAGGAGTCGCACCTTCATCGCCCATGGCCTTCGGGACTTGATCTGATGTTGCTGTCGATCAAGTGGCATAAGAAACAACAACAATATTTGCCAACCATCTTCCTGTGGAGAAATTATCACGCTTAAAAAATAAAATAAAAATACGTTTTTGTACGGCTTTTTAATAGTACCACTCGTCCACCCCACTGCATTTTGCCGATTTCATCTCGACGGCCTGATTTTTCGTTTATTTACTCGCCTCCTTTCATCCCTCGCGTCCAAATGCTTCGCTTTACAAAGCAGCCTTATCAACGACACTGCATTTAATAAAAAAAAGTTTTTAAAAAAACAACCTTCAAAATTCCCATCTCTTTCTGGGCCCCAAACAAAACCAAAAAAAAGAGAATATTTATTCTCCCAAACACCTGAAAAACATTCATATCGTACGAATGCCGTGCTTTTCAATGTTTATACATATATATAAAGAGAGAGACCCATTGTCCTTCTTCCTGAAAACATTCTCACGCTTTGGAGAGTTCGAAAAGCGGATTTTCGTTCGAAATTCGCACACACACACACACAAAGAAAAAATAAATAAATAAAGGGGGTGCCTCCATTCATTTTCTAGATTATTTTGGGCGGAAGGGGACCTTTTCAAAAGAGAGGTTCTGAAGCCTTCTGATAAAATTTTCGTCTGAGAGGAATCTATAATTAGCTGACAAACGTAATTTCGAATGCTTTGCTTTGCATGTAAACAAGATTTGGAGTTCACAAGCGTAGCGTATGTGATATGGTTTTGATTGAATACATAGTTTAATGTATATTTAGTATTCTTTTTTTAAAACTGTTTCGATAAATAGCCTAGAGAATTAAAAAATATATATATTAAATAATTAAATTTAGAGCTTGGAATACTACGGAATATAAAGAATGTTCAATTTATATCGAGCTTGTCCTGGAGCCTTTCAATAAAACGTCCGTCTGAGTGGAATCTATAGGCTAACAAGCGTAATTAATTTCGCGCGCTTCGTCTTGCGTATAAACACGATTTTGAGTTTACACGCTTAACATAAGTAATATGGCCCTGATTGTGTAGTTTAATGTATATTTGGTATTCTTTATCTTTTTTTTAACTCTGTTTCCATAAATATGATAGAGAATTTTAAAAATATTACCCATAATTAAATTTAGAACCTGGAATACTACGGCATGTGAAGGTGTTTCAGTTTTTATCGAGCTTGTTCCAAAGACTTACAGTAAAATTCCCGTTCTAGAGGAATCTTTATTTAGCTGACAAGCGTAATTTTGCATGTTTTTGCTTTGCGTGTAAACAAGATTTTGAGTTCACAAGCCTAGCGTAAGTAATTTGGTCCATATTGTGCAGTTTAATGTATTTTTAGCATTTTTCGCCTTTTTTAACTCCCTTTCAGTAAGTATGCTAGAGAATTTTTTTTTAAATATTATACACTAGATGGTACCCGTCAAAACTTGACGGTTATTAAGTAAACATTCCAATAAAAAAAAGGGTTCATAACCTTATTAAAATATTAGAAATTCATATGAAAGCCACGTGTGCCGGTAATTTAGAAATATTCAATAAAACACTTCAAAAAAATGTAAGAATATTTTGCGGTTATATTAGGTATTCGCTTTGAAAAGCACGCTACCGTAAAGACACTTTTGAACATATCACTATCCATGCGCCGAGTTTGCAACTTTCCGAAAATACAAAATTTGATATTATTGTAATATCTGGTTAAAATAATCCCTATATATAAAACGCGTAGGTATGCGGCACAAAAATCTACGATATTTCTACACTTCGAATGGCAACGGCTGCAACTACCGGATGTAAACAGCGGCTGTCCGCAATTTAAAACCGCGTGTGTGTAGTGGCCGCATAAGTTACAACCGCTGATCTTTTGACAATACATGTTTAGACCTATCAAATCCATTGTTTAACCATGGACAGTTGTATGTAGGTTTATCTAGAATCCATTCTTTTGATTCTGTCGCTTTAGTATCTCCTACTTTTGAAATACTCAAATCTGTATATCAAGAAGTTTTATGAATATCATAGTTGAAATCCACACTATATTTTAAGTACTTGCTGAATTTTTGCTCCATTTTATAAGTGAGGAAATTTTCCCAAGAATTTATTATTTAATATGATTAAGTGTAGATATCTGAATTGTGAACAGTAATACATACAGAGAGTGATGTAATCAACACTGTATTTAAAATTTCCCCCCAACAATTTCTTATTTCTTGTAATGGTAAAGTGTAGATATCTTAATTTTGAAAAATTGCTGAATTTTTGCTCCATTTTATAAATGAAGAAATTTTCCCAGCAATTTATTATTTAATATGATTAAGTGTAGATATCTGAATTGTTAACAGTAATTCATACAGAGAGTGATGTAATCAACACTATATTTCAAATTTCCCCCCATAATTTCTTATTTGTTGTAATGATAAAGTATAGATATCTTAATTTTGAAAAATAATACATACAAAGAGGGATGTAATTTTTAAAATCATTGATGTGGGCTTTCTCAGTCTTATCTTTAACTCTGTTCTAAGGTAATGGAAATTCACATTTTTTGATCACGATGTTTTAGAATCAGCTTAATAGAGAATACCCCTTAACAACATATATTTATGATGACAGGTAATTGTAACATTCCTTACATATGTCACTTTCAGTTGCGTTGTTTTGCAAAAGGAAATTTAAAACTAAAAGTGACCATGCTGGTCACGCAGTGGCTAGTATGGTTAAAATATAAATAAATATATATATATATAAAAAAAAAAGATGAATGAATGACTAACTTCATGTTTACATTTTCATGTCCCGAATATATAAAATGAATACTTGTTATTAATTTAATTGAAACGCTATGAAAACGTGAAAGGTATCGGAAAATTATAGACTTTTAAAAATTTAAGAAAATTTTGCCGTTATGTTAGGTATTCGCTCTGAAAAGCACACTACTATACAGTACATACCGTAGATAGTACATGTAAAAACGTGATGAATGAATGACTAACTTCATGTTTACATTTTCAAGTCCCGAATATATAAAATGAATACTTGTTATTAATTTAATTGAAACGCTATGAAAACATGAAAGGTATTGGAAAATTTACAGACTTTTAAAAATTTAAGAAAATTTTGCCGTTATGTTAGGTATTCGCTCTGAAAAGCATACTACTATACAGTACATACCGTAGACAGTACCTGTCAAAACTTGATGGTAAGTAATTGAACAGTTCCAATAAAAAAAAGATTCATAACCTTGTTAAAATATAAGAAATTTTTACAGAATATTAGAAAATAATATTCTGTAAAAATGTAAACATGAAGTTAGTCATTCATTCATCTTATAAAAAAAAAAAGATGAATGAATGACTAACTTCATGTTTACATTTTCATGTCCCGAATATATAAAATGAATACTTGTTATTAATTTAATTAAAACGCTATGAAAACGTGAAAGGTATCGGAAAATTACAGACTTTTAAAAATTCAAGAAAATTTTGCCGTTAAGTTAGGTATTCGCTCTGAAAAGCACACTACTATACAGTACATACCGTAGATAGTACATGTAAAAACGTGAATATTAGAAAATAATATACTGTTTTGCAACCTGATGTGTTGCAATTTAGAACATTGAAATTTACTTGAATGTTTGCTGTCTGATTTGTTAATTTTAAATTGTTTTCTAATTTGAAGGTGAAATTTTTTAATACTTTTTTTTATTAGATCTGAAAAATAAAGTAATATAATTCAAGAAAGTGGCACAAAACAAAATAATAAAATGTCCCCTTATAATCACCTGAAATATTGTTTTAAGGTGACTGCCTACATTTGGAGCCAATTTTTTTAAAAAATCATTTTTTAAAGATTTTTTTGTTTTTTATGGTAAAATAGCATTTGAAAATTAAAAAATAAACAAAAACTTGCCAGTAAATACCATACTTTTTTATAAATTGGTCAATTTGAAGTAATTTTCAATGAAAATTAGCTAAAATGCGACACATCTGACAGTTATCTTAAATGACGCACAATCTAAGAGAAATTTTAAAATGCAAAAATGTTGCAATATGAAAATTTCCCCCAATTCATCATTCCTCTCCTTATAAAAACAGCCCCAAACACAGTGGCGTATGCAGGGGAGGGGTTGATGGGGGTTAACCCCCCCCCCCCATTTTTTCTGATTACATATATTACTTAAATAGGTTCAAGCTCTGCACTGATTGCTGAAAACTACTTTTTCATAGTAACCCCCCCCCCCCACTTTTGAAAATTTCGGCGTATGCTGCTGCCCAAACAAAAACTATTTAATTATTTATTATTATGCATCAATTATTGAGCGTCATTTCATTAACAATAGCATCTAAAACATTTCCCGAAAATTTTATCAAATTATATGTATTATTGTGTGAAATATCATGATAACGGTAAAGATTTGTGCTAAAAACATAATTCTGAGAAAAACTCAGTTCAAGTTGTTTGCCACTTCAATTTTGTAGCAGACATTTTTTAAAACAGCTATAACTCTGCTTCTAATTGATGTAGAATGAAAATCAAAACGGTTTTGAAAAGAGAAAAGATTGAATTGCACGATTCCTGGAAAAAATAAAATTGACCAAAATAGTCAAAAAATGAAATTTTCAACGTAGGCAGTCACCTTAAAAGATACACTATCATTGCAATAGAATGCTTTACTAAAAATTATTACAGTGAGGTTTTTTTAAAAAAATATTGAAGTTTATAATTAAAAAACGTTCTTGGAAAAAAAAACCATGCTTGCAGCTGATTTTAAAATCAGACTTGTACAGTCTAACTAATGCAGCCAGATATTTAGAAACAATACTGCTAATTCAATCTATTTCAATGTAATATAAATATTTTATATAATCATGTATTATGCTATATATATGTATAAATATATTAAACAAAAATAAAATATATAAATAAAATCAGATTAAAATGTCATGCAAATTATTCACGTGCAAATAATTTTTGCATGTGTATTTCAATTTAATGTACATATATTATATCTTATGCTATATATATGTATAAATAGGCTAAGTATAAATATATTAAGCAAAAATACAATATATAAAGAAAATCAGATTAAAATATCATGCAAATTATTCACGTGCAAAAAATTTTTGCACGTGTATTTCAATTTAATGTACATATATTATATATTATGCTATATATATGTATAAATAGGCTATGTATAAATATATTAAGCAAAAATAAAATATATAAAGAAAATCAGATTAAAATATCATGCAAATTATTCACGTGCAAAAAATTTTTGCACGTGTATTTCAATTTAATGTACATATATTATATCTTATGCTATATATATGTATAAATAGGCTATGTATAAATATATTAAGCAAAAATAAAATATATAAAGAAAATCAGATTAAAATATCATGCAAATTATTCATGTACAAAAAATTTTTGCACGTGTATTTCAATTTAATATACATATATTATATCTTATGCTATATATATGTATAAATAGGCTATGTATAAATATATTAAGCAAAAATAAAATATATAAAGAAAATCAGATTAAAATATCATGCAAATTATTCACGTGCAAAAAATTTTTGCATGTGTATTTCAATTTAATGTACATATATTATTTTTTATGCTATATATATATATAAATAGGCTATGTATAAATATATTAAGCAAAAATAAAATATATAAAGAAAATCAGATTAAAATATCATACAAATTATTCACATGCAAAAAATTTTTGCACGTGTATTTCAATTTAATGTACATATATTATATATTATGCTATATATATGTATAAATAGGCTATGTATAAATATATTAAGCAAAAATAAAATTATAAAGAAAATCAGATTAAAATATCATGCAAATTATTCACATGCAAAAAATTTTTGCATGTGTATTTCAATTTAATGTACATATATTATATCTTATGCTATATATATGTATAAATAGGCTATGTATAAATATATTAAGCAAAAATAAAATATATAAAGAAAATCAGATTAAAATATCATACAAATTATTCACGTGCAAAAAATTTTTGCATGTGTATTTCAATTTAATGTACATATATTATATATTGTTAAATATATATATATATATATATGTATAAATATATAAATATATGTATAAATATATATTAAGCAAAAATAATATATATAAACTAAAGAAATTCTGATTAAAAATCATACAAAGTTATTGAATCGTTACTAAACACGTATTAGATGTGGAATATATAGAATTACATGTGTTGTAAATGCAAAAAATCTGTATACTGAAGATTTGGCCTTTTGAACCGGCTAGCTTTTGTGACGTACAGTTTGGAACATATCACTGCGCATGCGTCAAGTTTGCAACTAAATTCGACATTATTGTAATATTAAATTGTAATACTGTATTGTAATATATATTATATATTATGTATTAAAAAATATATAGTATATATTAAAATATATATATTATATATGGTTAAAATAATGAAAACCTGTTTTACTGTGAAAAAAATTCTGATTCAATTTTTCTTAAATTAGCGAATCACGGTGAATGAATGACTCACTTGTGTTTACATTTTCAAGTTCTGAGAAACACTATGATAACGCGAAAGGTGGCGGAAAAGAGATAATTCTCTAATGAAGAGATAATTTTGAAATAAAATTGATCGAAATAAAGTTGATTTGTGTCGATATTACGCTGTTTTAATTACAATTATTTGGGTTTAGTTGGCAAATAATCTTTTTGAACTTTACTTTTAACTTGTTAAGCCTAACTCATAAAACAAAATGGATGCCAAATGGATGGATATGAGGTGGTCGCTCCGGACGCGTTACGGACAGAGTCGACTACAGAACACGGCAACTATTATAAGGATAATTAAATTTAGAATCTGGCATACTACGGAATGTAAAAGATTGTTCGGTTTATATTCAGCTTGTTCTGAAGCCGTGCAGTAAAATTTTTGCCTTAGAGGAGGAATCTGTAATTAGGTGACAAGCGTAATTTTCCATGCTTTTGCTTTGCGTATAAACAAAATTTTGAGTTCACAAGCGTAGCGTTAAGTAGTCACAAGCATAGCGTTAAGTAGCCAAGCGGTCCGCATTGTATCGTTTAACGTATATTTAGCATTCTTCATCTTTTTTTTAACATTCCATTCATTAATATGCTAGAGGATTTAAAAAATATTACACATAATTAAATTTATAACCTGGAATACTACGGAATGTAAAGATTGTTCATTTTATATCGACCTTGTTCTGGAGCCTTGCAGAAGTATTTCTGTCTTAGAGGAATCTATAATTGGCTTACGAGATTAATTTTGAATTCTTTGCTTTGCTTTGCTTGTCCACAAGCGTTGCGTAAGTAATTTAGTCCGCATTGTATCGTTTAACGTATATTTAGTATTCATCTTTTTTTAACATTCCGTTCATAAATATGCTAGGGGAATAATAAAATATTATACATAGTTAAATTTAGAACTTGGAATATTACAGTATATAAAGATTGTTCAATTTATATCGAGCTTGTGCTTGTATCGTTTAACGTGTATTTAGTATTCTTCGTTTTTTCACTCCTGCCCGTAAATATGCTATGGGTTTAGATAAAATATTATCCATAGTTAAAATTAGAGCCCGGAATATAATGGAAAGTAAAGACAGTTCAATTCATATCGAGCTTGTTGTGAAGCCTTCCAATAAAATTACCGTCTGAGTGGAATCTATAATTAGCTGACATGCGCAATTTTGCATGCTTTGCTTTTGCGTATAAACAACATTTTGAGTTCACAAGCGTTTTTTAAGTAATTAGGGCAGCATCGTATCGTTTAATGTATGTTGTGTATTCTTCATCTTCTTTTAAACATTCTCTCCGTAAAATATACAAGAGGATTAAAAAAAATACATGGTTAAATTTAGAACCTGAAAAATTACGGGATGTAAAGATTGTTCAATTTATATCGAGGTTTATAACTTGATATTTTTTGTCTCACCAAAAAAAATTATCTCCCGAATATATAAAAGCGAGTGATAGTTTCTAGTGTTGTGGTTTTGGTTGGATAATGTTGTATTAAATAAATGACCGATAAAATTGAGTAAATTCAGTTTATAATATTGTAAAGGTATATTTTCCGATTTTTCCTTATTTTTAGTATATATTCAGTTGCTGTTTGCTGTCTTATGTTATTTTTTTATCTCTTTGTTGCTTAATAGTTAGTTAAGAATAGGATTCACTGTTTAAAAGAAATCGACATTTCTACGGATTTTATTGCAAAGTGCTAGATACAAAATCCGTTAATTTTAAATTACGGATTTCTACCGTTAATGCGGATTGCATTTCACCAGTACTGCTGCTAATTAGATCAGCCGATTTCAGTGAAATTGTTACACGAAAAACAACCAGATTTCTAACGTCCATAAATATTTCAACTCTTATTTTTCTCATAGGGTTTTCAGATTCCTTGTTACAAATCTATGCCCATATCTATGGCTATGAGCAGTAATTCCCGTTTTGTTAATCCTTTTAGTGTTGAACTGTTTGAAGTTAAACGTGCCTTGCCATTTTTCACGGCAAAGACCGTGATGGGTAGTTTATACTATGTTCAAACTTATGTTTGAAGTTCCGATGGAAAACCTGTTGATTTCACCTGGAATGATAATGATGATTCTCGCTACAAAAAATGCAACTCAGTCTATTAAATGCGCTAAAAGCCCGATCACAACTCTGATGAAGCATTTCACGAACCCGCAATGTGGAAACGCATTCTTACTTTGTTTTGTTTTCATCTCTGGGCACAGGAACATCGTTGGTATCGAACGCGTTGTAACGTTCTCGTCAATGAACAAGCGAGAAGAATTTTAATATTAACAGCCCTTATACCGAATTGTTATACAATTTATGTGCAATTTTAAACATATGCTCACAAGACCACTTTTCGATCTTAACCCGAGATATTCAAGTTTCGATAATTATTACCAAGACAGGCTTGATCTGCCTACACCTGAGTCTAGGGATGCGACATCGATGTCGATGTTTTGATAAAAACATCGATGTTTTAAACATCGATTTATTGAAGCCGATGTTTTTTTAACATCGATGTTTCGTGCTCGATGTTTTACGTTGTCTCGATGTTTTTTTTTTTAATGAAAAAGTACCGTAATAAAAAAAAATTACCACGTAGCATAATTTTCACACTCAGTAACTGTAAGTCTGAATTCTGAAAAGGACGAATACAAAAGGGGGAATGATTCCTTAACAAACAGACAAATGGCAATTAATAACCAATGAACCAATCAGAGCGCTTGGAATGCTCCTGGCACTCCAGAACCTTCCATGGGGTTTTATTTTAAAAATAGTATATACACGAGTGCATCCATTTTTGTTTCGTTCTGGTTTTATATAAGTTGGCGTTAATATTATTAGTAAGATGCCTTCCAAAAGTACCGTTTGGAAATATTTTTACAAAACCTCTGACAAATTGGCGAAATGAAATATTTGCCTTAAGTCCCTTAAAACTTCTGGCAATACCACGAATTTATGTGGACATTTGAACGCAAAACATGGCGGTATTTACAACGAGAATTTTGAATCATCAATGTAGCCCAAAGCAACCAAGTTTTTGCCATTTATGTCTGCACAATCAGAGAGTAAAATTAAATCACCCCTCCCCCCACGACTAACGGAAATAACATTAATGTTAGAAACTACTAAACCAGTTTTAAAAAATGGATGTTCTAAAACATCGATGGTTTTGGGGCGATGTTTTAATAGCATAGATGTTTTAATATTGAATATCGATGTTTCAGAACATCGATGTTTTGTTATCGATGTCGCATCACTACCTGAGTCGCCCATCGAAATCGAAACACTGAACTGCGTGATGTTCGCACAACCTCCCGCTCCGAGAGTCAGTTCCAATCTCTCTCTCTCTCTCCCACGCTGGAACTCCTCGTGGGGTCTCGGGGTTAGAACGCAAACGTATCCTGGGGGGGGGGGCTTGAGCCACCCCTTTGTAAGGGGTGGTCCCTTTCCTATTGGTACATCCACATTCAAGCAGAAATTCTGCAGGGAAGTACCCCCAACTCCTGTCATCACATTAGTCACGGTAACACTACCCGTCGGGTAGGGTTCATTTCACTCTCATCCCCCATTCCCGCCCCCAAGGTCCCTCCTTTTTCTTTGATGCTCTGCGGCAAAGACCGACTAGAGACAAGATCAGTGCAGGACTGCCCTGCAGACCGCTGCCCATAAATCACTGGTTTCCCCTGCAGAGTACTGAGGAGAGCATGAATGTGAACGCGCTATAAGAAACTGGGATCTGCGACGTTACAGTGTGTATGCGTTGTAACGTCCTTGGTGGAAAATGAGGCACACGAGAGACAATTATACCACACAAGGCTTATATTTAACACATAAATTTGTACACTATGTACAAGGCAGAGAGTCTATGCTGGTCTGCATATGAGAGATTTTATAGGAACAAAAGATCTTTCACAAGTCTCTCAACAGAGATGCATCCCCCCAACAGTCACTAGGACTCGTAAAACCGGGAGCCGGGAGAGCAATTTTCAGGCCTTCGGTCCGCACAGTGCACTTTCGGAACCGTTTGTCGACGGGGAAAAAAACGAGACTCAACACCAGCCACTCTCTCTGGCTGACTCCCACGCACTGGTCTCTCCTTTTGCTTTTCAGCTGGTTGGGGGGGGGCGCAGGAGCGACCCACGATGGTTTCTTGGAAACGCAGTATTCGTAAAGGGAGGGCTTTTGCTTGGGTGGGCCTTTTCGGGGAAAAGGGCCACCCCACATTGAATGGTGGTGTGAGAACACAGAAATGGGCCCGTGCCCCTTGATGAACGATTTTTCGAACACGTATATTGTAGTATGGATTCATAGCTTTGAAAGGGTTATGCCTTGTTCACATTGCTGCTGGAGCGATAAGAATTTTAACCAATCATAGAGCTCAACGTGATATGTCAAAACCGATCACAGGTAACATAAACTATCTCGGCACCAACGGAGGATCGCAAAAGGTGGCCATGAACGTACAGGAAATCCTCATGGAAAAAGTCTGCAGGATTTCCTCAACCGAATCCTAGCGCACACACGTGAAATGTTTTCCAATCGGGATTTCAGGGACCGTGCAGTCCCCTTCGGTGTCAAGGCTTCCCCGAACACGACGGGGAAATCCTCAAGGTTTGGACTGCGCAGTCAATACCTCAAGGATTTCCTCTACGTGTATGGGTACCTTAATGCTCGGGAAACAACGTGAACATAGCTTTACAATGTCGCGTCACTTGACTATGTAGATCTTCACTCACTAAGTTAAGTTGCAAGGAATTATCCTACAGATATTTTTCTCAAATTACTAATCAACAAATGCGAGAAATGTTGCTTCTAGGATTTTTGAGATTCCTAATTTAATGTGACTCCAGGAATTACAGGAACAATTTTTTTTTCCCCCGATGCGGAGCCATTTTCTCGGAAGACATTAGCCTGTTATTCACCGCAGTTTTTGCTGGCCATTTTATTATGGGAGCACTATATAGGCGGACCAGCATTACCCCCTATGAAGGGACAACACAAACGGTATTTTAGTGGCGCTTCGCCGGGATTCGATCCGAGCACTCTCAGCACCGAAAGCCAGCGCGCTGTACCACCTCGGCCCCCAAACTACTTTATACACGGTTTCTTTCAAGCTTAACTAAAGAGTAAATTTCGAGTCGACGATGTATAAATTGTTCCCAATATTATCTTTTTTTACCTTCTTTCACTTCGCCAGCTCAAAGCAACCAGTAGCTACCACCATAAAGCGGGATTTATTCATGATTCAAGATAAACTTTTCTCATGAGTCGTCGCCCCGACGAAAATCATTTGTGATGTCATACGTGTGAGAAATCCCGTTCGTTTACGCGCGTTAGAAACAACTCGGAGCGTTGCCATGATGACGAAGTGTCATACAAATCAATTCATTCTGCCAGACGTAACACTGCTGTCGCCTTTGTTTTCGTAAATATCGATAGTAAAAGGCAGAATGAGGTTGAGTTTTGGTGATCATAAAAAAAAGGTGCACTACCGTAAATTATGCGATGTCTCTTTACCATTAAAATTCTTTTCTTAATTGATTCGCTTTGCTTTTACCTTTAAGTAGATTGGTGAATACCAATCTACTTAAAGCAGTAGAATTGTTTCGATCTTATTGCATTAACGCAACGGTCATCGCCAAGAGTTTTCTAACTGTACTCGTATATTAGGGTACCGGTAAAGACAGTCGCACTGAGTAGAAATTTGGCGTGTTTTTTGTTGACAAAGGTGTCATATCGACAAGCAGAAGTGAATATATGAAATTCATAAATTTCGATTATCTTAAATGTATATGCATAAAATACCTAACAAAAATCAGATTTCGGCAGATTATTAACGGCTTGATAAAGGGTGTTGTTAGGAAACTTGTGTATCCATTAGCAAAAAAACTCGGTGAGGGGCAAATTTCTGTGTATATCAGTATTATAGGTATACATTCCGTCGTCTGGTAAGCATACCAGTATTTCAGGCATAAAGTCCTGTCTGATAGATATACCAGTATTTCGGAAATAAATTCAGTCTTGTGGAAATATACCAGTTTTTGAAGTATAAATTCCCTCGTCTGTTACATATACCAGTATATCAGGAATAAATTCCCTCATCTGTTACACATACCAGTTTTTCAGGAATAAATTCCCTCATCTGTCAAATATATCAGTGTTTCAGGAATAAATTCCCTCATCTGTCAAATATACCAGTACTTCAGGAAGGAATTCCGTCTGATAAATATACTTGTATTTCAAAAATAAATTCCGTCATGTGATAAATAACGACTATTCTGGAATAAATTCCCCTCCTGTAAAAATAAGTAGCAATGCCTTAGGAATAAATTCCGTAAACAATAAAATGTATTACAGTCCATCATACGGAATCACGTTTCCGTGAATTTAGTAGTTAATAGCGCCCTTTACACGTACGCTCTTTCCCGCGTGAAACCACGATCCCGCGCGATTGAGTGCACGTGTGAAGGTGTCGGAGAGGAAGGGAAAGCTGCTTTCGAGCGTACTGCAAGTTTTCCCGCGCGCAATCCCGTACGCTCCAAGCACTCCAATAGCGTACGTGGAAAGGGCGCTATTGTTCTTCTGAAAAGCACGTGAATGGCAACAGATCTGTCTTTTACTTTCGTCGAAAGCGCCGAGAGGCGAACTATATTACCTTACTAGCATTCGACATCTAGGAAAAAAAACAATGATATAGTCAGAATACCCATAAATATTTTTATATCCCTCCATAATCGTAATAAGTAGAATGTTTTTCTGTTTCCTTTGGGGTTAGTTACTTTGACAAGCAAACACTTCTGTAAAAGGCTTTAATTAGAATTTTTTTTCCTCCCCCTTGTACGAATTTCACAGAAGTGCAGAATAGAACTTAACCACTTACAGAACAACAATGATTTTTTTTTAATTCCCAATTAATTTCGATTATTCTGCATGACCAAGAAAATGATTTGTGAAGGGGAGTTGTTGCAGCAAAAGTTCCAATAATTATTTATTCCTTCGCGAATTTTCTTTTTGGGAAGCGGAAGTGGCCACTTGCATCGACCAAATCTAGATTTATATCTATCTGACTGTCGAGTAGCAATTGATTTTTACGTTTCGGAAAATATGCGTTTGATTTCGAATTTTTGAAGTATACTGCGTTATGATGGATTGAAAGGAGAGCTAGAAGTATGTTGATTTTTTTTATTAGTATTGCATCAGCATTTTTGATACGTTTAGCAAGAGAACTTTAGTTATTTAAATTTTAGACGTGTTTTTTCTTTCATTTTCGTGAGGATAAGCTATTAGATTTTTTAACAATTCGAAAAGCAATGTTTTCCTTTAATATTTCATGGAAGCTATGAATATGTTTTCGTGGTTTTTATTGATTGCAGTGTAAACTCTGAATGTAAAAATTCATATCGTGCTGTTTCTTCTTCAAATACAATGCTCATAAGTCCGGCATATAAAGATATATGTTTTATGCTAATTTGATACTTATTTTACTTTATATTCAATACCAAAGTGTTATTTGGATCCCGGATTAATTTACTGAGGAATATATATATATATATATATATGTGTGTGTGTGTGTGTGTGTGTGTGTGTCAGAATTTAAGTGGGAAAAGAATGATTACCTTAAATTTAAAGGGGGCTTGGGAATTAAATTATATTGTGGCGTAATTCGCCTCTAATTGTTCGTATTTCAAGACGCGAATTGGGAAAGGGAAATTCCCCTTTTCATTATATAATCTTGACGTGTGTGTGGTTTTTGCGTTCGAAGAGGAAATCTTATATAATTCTCCTTGAAAGATGTCTGGTTTGGGCTCTGCGCATGTGCAGGGAGAGATGACGCGCGGAGATGCCCGCGAATTTTGTCAGAGCGCGGAATAAAAGTCGATGCTGTCAGATGTGTATTTCGCAGCGTCTCTAAAAAAGAAATGGCGAATAATGAAATGCGTAGATCTGGAGAGGTGGTCAACATGGAATTGAACTAAATAAATTCTCCTTGTTGGATACGATGCTGAGTCATTTTTGAGTGTATGCCTTCACTCGATGCCATGGACTGTAAAACAAGAAGACTGCAAACGATATAATAGCAGGCAAAGCCAACGCCTGTCATATATATATATAATTTGCTGGGCCGATTCTTTGGGCAGTCCGTGAGAGAAAACTACTGCATCAATTGACTTCATTTTGGTCTCAAGCGAAAGATTTTACTCTATAGATGTGTCAAATTTGGTTTTTGTAACCGTAATTTCTATTAATGATAGATAATTTACAATTAAAATTGCTTTCTGCGCATGCTCAGTGACATGTTTAAATCTGGCTTCAGATACTTGCTGAGCACGAGGCCGCATGAACAAGTTAATTTGTTTATTCCGAGGAATCTGTCTAGTTCTCTCTCTTCCGTATTTATTTTTTATTGTGTTTGGGAGATAGATAATTAAACCTGGCGGAGATTGTTTATTTCGTGCGGTTAAGTAACCATATATCTTTTTATTGGGTTCAATAGTAATTATTTAAAGTGTATTTCTCCATTCTTAATATTCTGAATTTCAACATTTGGCAATAATGTGTGGAGTATAATTTGTGTATTAGTACATTTATTTTACAAACTAGTTCATCTTAAGATTAGTTACTTAAGTTAAGTAAAATTTTATTATGGAAAGATAAAAATAAAAACCGCTTAATAAAAACCTGCTTCGATTCGTACGCATACCCTTATTGAATGGTTTTCGTGCGCCCCAAGTTAGCTTTATTTATGTTTTAAATTGCATCTTAAATTTTTAATACTTAAAGTTCTTCGTGGGTTTAAGACATTCATATCGCACTTACAACTAAATGCAGTGAATATTTACAATCAATGCAAAGTTTGAATCTAGAATATAGAAAACTTACACATTGTGAATAATTCAACACAAAATAAGAAACTAAAAAAGCATAAAGAAGGCATATACAGCGAAACGAAGTTAACTGAAAAACTGCACTAGTGTTGAATAACTTTTAAACTTTTCAATAAAAAGATTGCACAGTTTCAACAAATCCTCACAGAAATCCTGCACTTAGAGCTAAACGCACCAACAATTCTGTATTTATTACAATGTTTTTATTAACTCGCTTTCTTGTTTCTTTGTGAGTGTGTTTGTTACCATGTTTTTATTAACTGGCTTTCTTGTTTGTTTGTGTGTGTGTTTGTCCCTTACAAATCTTGCAATCGATTTTTAACTAACTTCCCGACTAGCTAGACATTTGAAACTTCTAGAATAGCTCAGAACACGATGACAATGTATTATTTTACTACATTTAGCCATTTTTAAGCATATGGAATTTATTTTCAGTTAATTTTGTTTTGCAGACTGGTGCAGCCATCTATCGGCCGTGTCGGGAACGAAAAGTTAAACGCAAGTTAACTTCCAATTCCCGAGCTAAACGATTGATTACACATTTGATAACTCTTTATTGCGGATTTGATCATTTTCTTTCAAGTTGATGGGATAATTCATCAAAAAAAATTTTTAAGTATTTATTAATACATAGAATTGTCAAGTTTATATGATTCAACAGAAAATTTAAAAACATGGTATATAAAAAGTTCTTTTTATCTTGTAATTATTTAATATATCTTTCTGTTGAATAAGTTACATTTTACTAGTTATAATTGTAGGATATAGAAAGTATCTTACGGATAAAAATTACTGCATTTTCAATCTAGGGTATAGGAAGTGTCTTTTATCCTGCTTTGTCAATCTACGGCAGTGGTGCGCAAACAGTTTTCGACACCGGCTCACTTCATTTCAATTTTTAAAAATCACATGACCCCACGAAAACATTTTGGTAGAGAGGAAATTTTAAGAAATTAGTAAATTTTTAACAATAAAAGAGAAAAATATAAATGCAAATTTTGACGAACTATTTTAAAAATCCAGATTTGAAAACCCAATCTCACACAGATACGCAGAAGCAAAATAGAGTAATATAAGTATAATCTTTTGCTGAAGGAATTTTTATTGTAAGACTATTTAACACCTTATTGAACAATATTATTACACATATTTTTTAACATATAAAAAATATAATTAATAATTACAAGATAAAAAGAACTTTGTATATACCATGTTTTTAATTTTTCTGTTGAATTATATAAACTTGACAATTCTATGTATTAATAAATACTTTACAAAAAAAAATTTAATGAATTATCCCATCAACTTGAAAGAAAATGAAGTTAATTGGAAGTTAACTTGCTTTTAACTTTTCATTCCCGTCCCGGCCGATAGATGGCTGCACTAGTCTACAAAACAAAATTATCTGAAAATGAATTCAATGCTGCTTAAAGATGGCTAAAAGTATTAAAATAATGCATTCTGATCGTGTTCTGAGCAATTCTAAAAGTTTCAAATGTCTAGCTAGTCGGGAAGTTAGTTCAAAATCGATTGCAAGATTTGTACTGGACAAACACACACACAAACAAGAAAGCGAGTTAATAAAAACATGGTAAAAATATTGGAAATGTACGGTGATTGAAAATTTAAAGCATATTTTTTTCATTAAATAATTCGATGTAAATTTACTTCAGACTATCCGCGACCCCTCAAATTTTTTAGCGACCCCGTTGCGGGTCGCAACCCATGGTTTGTACACTTCTGATCTAGGGTAAAGGAAGTATCTTGCATTTTCAATCTAGGTTATAAGAAGTATCTTTTATCCTACTTTGTACAGGAGAAAAATGAACTTGGGACGTTTTAGATTTAGTTTATATGTTATTTTAAATGAGTAAAATTTTAATTACTAGAAACATGTATAACATATTTACACCAAATTTTGACCTATGTTGGTAATTTTAGTTCGTGGATGTTATTAATCTCCCAGACATTAATGAAAAAGTTATAGAAATTAATTTACCCAGGACACAACAACAACAAAAAAAGTAATAATAAATTAGTAATAATAAAGTAATTGACGATTTTTTTTATAAAACTTTATGAAACTTTGTGAGTTATTACGAATTCTGTATTCAAGAATATGTATCAAACAGTAGGAAACAAATGACCGATTTACCGTTCGTCGAATGGCTGTTCTGCAATGTTAGAGCAGAAACAAAATACCCCAAAGGAAATATTAACATGACTTAAAAGTAAACTCTCTAATACCTACCACACACCTCTATTTTTGAATAAACTCAAACATTTATTTAACGGGAAATCTATACTCATGTTTCTGTCACCTTAGATATCTATAACATATCTTTGGTTCCCACCTCAGAAAAAGTTCCCTTTGCTATTGTAGGATATAAGTGTTGACGCACCCTTAGATGCTAAAAGACTTCTGAAATAAAAATTCAATCAATTTATGGCTATCATGCTTGTTAACCCACTAAATTAAAGCTGCTCGGTTGTAGCTATATTGGATCCGCTCCGCTCCACGCTGTAAACCTATGGAAAAAAATTTCCAGTTAAGTTAAGAGTTCCATGGATCGGGAAAATAGACATTTATTAACACTAAGTCAAACATATACAAGCTACAACACAGATAGGCACAGAATGACTGAAAAAAGAACATCACATGTATTTATAAACTTATACAGAGGATCCCAGAAATAGTAGCTTGTAATAAGACATCTAATAGACATCTTTGATACGAGAACAAATCAGAAAGACTGGAAAAAAACAGAGATCAGATGATGTCGTCTGCGATTATATTTCTAACACCAGTGTTTGTCGACTTGGATTGAAAGATTATTTTTTTAAATTGTACTCCGTAATAGAGGAAATAAAATGTAATCTAATATCTTATTCGTTTTAGGAATTTCGTCCATCAAAGGAAGTGGTTTAAAACAGAGTATACCGCATTTTTTCGCGAATAATTAAAATTTAAAAATATTATTTGAGTTTATTTTAAATAATGGAAACGGTACCCTAATCGAAAATTTCTTTCATTGTTATTTACGTAGTAAAATTTTTTGAAAAAATCCTAAAATCCAAGTCGACAATCAATTGGAAAAATTTCCGCCATCGGTTAACACTGGGCTGAGCAAATCAAGTGTGATTACTATCCAGCAGCCTTAAGTTGTTTTAGCTTCAGCATTATTTTAGTAATAATTTCAAGATAAAAAGAACTTTTTATATACCATGTTTTTAAATTTTCTGTTGAATCATATAAACTTCACAATTCTATGTATTGATAAGTACTTTTTAAAATTTTTTTTGATGAATTATCCCATCAACTTGAAAGAAAATGAAGTTAATTGGAAGTTAACTTGCGTTTAACTTTCCGTTCCCGTCCAGGCCGATAGATGGCTGCACCAGTCTACAAAACAAAATTAGCTAAAAATGACTTCAATTCTGCTTAAAGATGGCTAAAAGTATAAAACAAATGCATTGTGATCGTGTTCTGAGCTATTCTAAAAGTTTCAAATGTCTAGCTAGTCGGGAAGTTATTTAAAAATCGATTGCAAGATTTGTACTGGACAAACACACACGCAAACATGAAAGCGAGTTAATAAAAACATGGTAAAAATACTATGAAAAAGAGTGTTTTGGGTTAAAGGTAACAATGCGTTTCGTTTTATCTCCTTCGAAATCTTAAAATTTCTGTACCAATATTAAGTTGGTTTTTCCTCAATTGGATCGGACCAATCTTAGGCTTTTGCCTATACAGGTGTAAAAATACATTCAACAAAACCACAATACGTTGAAAAACATTCCAGAGCCGTGAAGCAGGCCGTAATGGAAGATTTCATTTTTCTCGGGGCAGTTAATTTGACAGATAAGCGCGCTCCGAAAGGGCTGAAGTAATTAGCGATTTTTACCCACATGCATGCCCGGCCTCTTTACAAAAGTGCAGAATTACGGTCCACCCCTCGCGCCTCACCTATACGGTTGCCACCAATTAATTTTTTTTTCTCCCAATTAATCTGCATTATTCAGCCTGTCTGGGGAAATAACTGCGGACCGCCACTGTAACAAAAGGCAAACCAGGCTCTTCAATTATCATTCATTTCTGAATGGGATTTTTTTTTCTATGTATATATATATATATGTGTGTGTACTCCATCCAAATTTTCACAAAGTAGAGCGAAATTTGGATGCTGCAGCGTTCAAGTGTTTATTGATTTTTCATGGAAAACAAATGTTATAAAGTGTGGGGAAGTTTTAATGGTTTTTAATAAATACATTAACAAAAGGAGGTGCATTGGATTTTTTTTTTTTCGTTTTGCGTAAAAGTTATGGGGTGGTAATTTGATAAATTCAGTTGAGCGTTAAAAGTTTTCCGGTTTAAGAACTAGAAAGGCTTGTGTCTTTGCCATGTAAGACAAGAAAAAATCAAATTATGGAAAGCTTGTTAAAGGGAAGCCTGATATGGCCTGCTCTTAATGGTATAATGATGCAGCACACTGATGTTCACCCCCTACAGGCGACGTTCAAAGGCCCCCAGGGTCAGTCTCAAAGTTTAGTCCATTTTCTATTTTAATATGAATAGAGACTGAAGTCCTTTTATTAAAATTTTGGGTATTACAAATATGTATGATACACCCTTAGGGAACAGCAAATCTCTCAAAATTCTAAAATATTCGAAAATACTGAGACATTCTAGCTAAGGATTATGTGCCTAAGGAAGAAAGGGTGACTGTAAGGGTAGAAGGAGGGTACGAGCCCACCAAAAGTCGCCCCTGGGTTTCTCGGTTGATTGTTGACATGGCCTGTGGTTGGTTTGACGTACCACGTGGTCTTTGCAACATTCGTCAGCAATGAACTTGAATCATCTTCAACGGCTGACGTCATTGCGTTGAGGTGTATGATTGGTTAGAATTTTCATCGATGACGTTACGCTCAGCTCCGGAAGGAGTGTGAACAAAGCCTGAGCGGAATCGAGTCCTATCGTTGCCATAGTTGTTTGTAGCCTTTCGAGATCGGCTTTAAATTATGGGCCTTGATCTAATTCGCATCTGTATACCATAAAAATGGCGACTGCTCGCTTAAGCAACCAACCAACCTGTCAGCCCCCTTTCCCCAAAGAAGACCTAAAAAAAAATAATGGCAAAGCTGAATTCATGATACCCCCCATCCACATCAAAAGAAATAATAGGTCAAATATTTTCCATTCGAAATGTGAGAAAACTTCTAGAAAAGGATTCTGGTTGCGCCACTGCTTCACACCCTCTATCCTGCTATCTTCAAGGAATCGATCACAATAACTGCTAAATTGCAGTAATTTGTTCACATCAGTGCATATATTATTTTCTGTACACTTCCTTACATACTATCTATTCTGCTTCTCAATAAACGACTAAAAATCTAACAGCTTGTTTTAATCAGATTTTAATTATCACCTTTCGTTCCACATTTCCAGAAAACTTCGCCTGTAAAGCTCGATTTAAGACTTAAATAGTGCCATACGAAAAGTTACATTTATGATCAGTCGATGTATGTGTTTTTTGTGCTGTAAACTGAAGTATAAGGGTGACGAAGTTTCACTCAAAACATTGTTTTTGCCTCGGAATTTTTCCAAATGAGAACTGATTAATGATACATTCTCACACGACAGGTATTGCAACGCATCAATACATTTTTCCCCTAAATTTTCCCCACAAATCAGTTTCCAGGAAACCAACGGCAATTTCCACCGATACGTTTTCATTAAATATTCATGATTGAAATAATCATAAATGTTGATCCACCGCAATTTGGGTGCGGATTCGAGGCACGTTCACGCAAACGAATCCACCTCACGGCAATAAATCATTCTGATTCGTTCTCCCGCTTGATGTAACTCTCGAAGTATGTTATTACTGAGACAATCCGGAATTTATGTGTAAAATGTCTTTGGTAGCTCATTTTAAAATGCTACACTTGCTTTGAACCCGAAAAAAGATGTATTGTTTCCCTTTTCTTTGTCTTTTTGTTACTAGGTTTTTATACGTTTTAGACAATACTAGTCGCCCTATATCTTTCGACAGTCCGTATTCATAATTGATAATAAAACTGAATAAAGTTATGATGATGGGAAACCTATGACAGTCGTACGCAAACTGTGGAAAAATTGGAGGGGTCGCGTATAGTCTGAAATATATTTATATCATATCGCATTATTTGATTAAAAAATATGCTTTAAATTTTCTATAACCGCATATTTTCAATTTTTTTTAATTATATTTTTCATGTGTTAAAAAGTATTTTATGATATTGTTATATATATATATATATATATATATATATATATATATATGTGTGTGTGTGTGTGTGTGTGTGTGTGTGTGTGTGTGTGTGTGTGTGTGTGTGTGTGTGTGTGTGTGTGTATAATAACGCCCCACTATTATTAATTTCCTGCTCTAACGTGTATTTTAAATTGTGTTGTAATCGTTTAAATAAAGTACAGGCCCTTTTTTCCCAATTGTGATCTAGAGATAAACAAACAAACAAACTAATTTGTCCCTTAAACCGCCATGGTCAAACATTAGAGTTATTTTAAAACATGAGTCCACATCACGGGTCTATCTCGCAGCGCGCACCTGTTCGATAAGCCTTGTGATGTTGAATCATACCCTTATGTAATCAAGTCAGATGCCCAATTCTAGCCAATTAAAAGATTTTTCAGCGGCCAGCGCCCTCAGTATTTATAAGCTTCTGCAAAGGGTTCTCCCGGTGCTTTTTTCCGTGTCTGTCTTCGTACCTTGTTCATGTCTCGTCCCTGGTTTTGTATCTCCGCGATCTCTCGTCCTGTGTTACTCTATCGCCGCGCGTCTCTTTCTAAGTATGCCGCTGGTGTTCGTGCACATAAATAATGTTCGGCGGAACTCCGGCAGATCTGGGGCGAGTTTGTTTGTGCCACTTCGTCCAACGTGTATTACTGTATCTTCTTGCATTAGTGAAGTGTTGATGTCTTCCTTCTTGAGAAATAGTTATACAGAATAAGGTGAAATCACAGAATGCTGACTGGTGTCTTCTATCATTGGTTTTTCCCAACTACGAGTCTCTTGTAATAACACGGGACATCATTCGCGCTTCAAACTTTGTTGTAGTCGGGCGGTGGAGAGACGCAACAAAGAAGGGGGGGGGGGGGGGGGGAGGCTCATAATATTATCTCGAAAAGGTCCCTCTAGTTTTTTTAAGAGAAAAAAAATATTTTTTCGGTAACAGAATAAAGGCATGTTCACATAACAGTCCGTTAGCGTAAGCGTAAAAGGTCAACGGAGTGACGTGTTCACGGATGATGATACGTGAGTATGATGATACGCGCACGGATGATGATACGTTGCCCCCCCCCCCCCAAAGAAGTAGAAATATTGATTTTGCATTATAAGTTTTTTTATTCGTTCATCTCGCCCCCCCCCATGCATTATAAATATTTTTATCCATTCATCTCGCCCCCCCCCCAAGAAAAATCCTGGGTGCGCCACTGCAACAGATGATGTCATAGCGCTCTGTATGATTGGTTAAAATTTAACGCTTATGTTAACGGACTGCTATGTGAACAGGCCCTTGGGATTATGATTACGACGCAGGGAAAGGGATTTTAAGGGATTTTAATCTTAGTGGTAAGCGATGAAGCGTCAGGGCAAACCTGTAGTATATAGAGCACAGTGCACGCGCGTGAGATATATTTCTATTGGAGAGGATGGTTGGAATTAACATAAGAGGGTGTAACTGCGGTAAGTAAACAGCGGAAGATTTCCTAAACATCCAAAGTGTGAAAAGAATAGAAAGTTTCAGAAACTAACGCATCGAGAAAAGGCAAAGAATTATTGCATTCTAGAGTTAACGGCTGCGATCTCTTCCTCTTCCTTTTTTTCTGTTATCAATAGGAGAAAAGTGTCACTAACATATATCTCTTCCAGCTCAATAAGAGGCAAGTTTCTGGAGAATTGCTGTTTATTACCGTTAAGTTATTACAGCTTAAGACTGTGAGGTAGTAATCATATTTCAATATTAACCACCAAAGGAAAAAATTTTTCCAATGATCGACATGGATTAAAATTGTTTTTTTTTTTAATAATTGTCCTCCATAATAGAGATTTTTTTTTACTCTGCTATCTTGTTTATCTTGTTCGTCCATCAAAGAAAATTATGTGCGTTTAAAACACAATATACCAAATTTTTCCGCGAATAATTCCAATTTAAAAATTTTATTTGGGTTTCTTTTAAAAGGATAAGAAAAAATAGACGAGCAAAAATTTGTCTTTCTCTATTACGGAGTGCAATTTTAAAAAAATCTTTAAATCCATGCCGACATTCTTTGGAAAGATTTTCTCCATAGGTTAACATTGAGGTGAGCGAATCCAATATGGTGACTACACAACAGCCTTAAGGTTGCTGTGTACTAACCCTATAGGAATCGCTCACCTCAATGGAGAAAATGTGTCTACTATTGACAGCTCCATAAATGCTGATAATCCAATAAAAATGGTGTTTTCAGATAGCCTGTACTTTTCTGCACCTTGCAACACGATTCATTTTATAAATTTCGTCCGCCAAATGAATTAAGCAGTGTTTAAAACACACTATACCAGATATTTTTACCCGTATCATTTAAATTTTAAAATATTATTTGCACTTTTTTTAAAGGAAAAATGTAACTTCTTTCTTTATCACGAAGTACAATTTAAAAAAAAGAATCTTTCAATCCAAGTCGACAATCTTTGGACACATTTTCTCCATAGGGACTAATCTTTTAACATTGAGGTGAATGAATCCAATGGGGTTAGTACACAGCAGTCTTAAGATGAGACTAAAGGTTTAAATTACGAAAATGCAGAATCAATCCCATGTTGACCTTTCGCAAAGTATTTCAGGAAGTCAACTAATGCAATAAAACATAGATGTCAATTTTATGAACATTCAACAGATATTTAAATAGTAATATCCCTGCAAATGTGATTTTTTTTTCAAGAGAAGAAACGTCGCTTGTCTATGTAACAACGTGTGCCGGCTATGTGAACTGTTTATAACAGTGAAAATTAATATTTCCATCGTCAAAACACCCCTGAAGTGTTCATGACGTTCATGTCTGGCGGGAGATGATAATAGCGATGTTCTAAATTGGTCACATACTCATAACGTTTTCCTCTGCCTTTTCAGTTCGGCATCCAGCAAAATAACGAGGAGAGGAAAGTTCAGAAGTGCGAGGCGTTCCCGTGAAGTAGCATTTTGCGAGCGAGTAATTATGCGGGCGGTTGTTGAGTAAAGCCAACTGCAGTCATTTGAACGAAATAATTGGCCGGGAAGTGCCGTGGAGTATTTTTGAAATTTGCCTCCCTTTTGTGGCAACAATTCCGCATTGTGGGGAAAAGAGGAATTGAAGTGGCAGCTGCATTTTGAAGGGTTTGTTTGAATGCGAAGTTTGGGATGAAAAATATTACTTTTTTTTTAATCGAAAGTGGTGGATATAGTAAAAATTTCAAAGCCACTTTTTAATTAAAGCTGTGATCTAACTTTCTTGCACATTGCTTGAATTTTAGTAATTGTAAAGAAGCGGGTACAGCTTGGTGCGGTTTGGCGAAGTTTTCAAAAATGACTAAGAACAAAACTGTAAAACTTTGACAAAAAAAAAGTCGAAAACTGCTTTATTAAATATATAATGTAATAATGGGTTTATGATGCTGCCTATTAGCTTAAATTAGAATCTTTCATGCATACGACGTTTTATTCACTTTTTAACCGAACAATTTTAGTTATAACATCTCGTTTTAATAAACGAGGATCTCGCCAAATAAATAATACTTAGGAATTCATAGGATTTACGTTTGTGTTATATCCACTTGGCGCATTTATAGAACACGCCAAAAGGGATACCCACTTCTGTACAAAAGCCGAATTTTATTTGCTTGTTTTGCTGTGTGTGCAAGCGTGAATACAATAGAAAATAGGTTCTTGTGTTAACTGAGAGTATTTAATTTTTTCCCAAATATTTGAGGAAAAAACTTTTGAATCACTTCTAAATTGAAATTGAAATTATTGTTTCAGTAACCTAACAGACGCTCTAATTAATCAAATCAGGATAATCTAAACTTAACTACTTACAGGCGTCATTATTTTTATGTAACACGCAATGTGTTTTATCCGTGTTACATAAAAATAATGTCATTTCTGAGTTTCAATACACTATGATTATTTTTAGACATCCGTTATACGTTCGAATCAGCACGTCTAAAATCTTTCAAATTTCTTAAAATGTCCAAGACTGAAGCTCTGTGCCGTTTCTGCACGTCCATAATTGGTGCAATGTCAGTAGCTCAGTCGAGTTTTATCAGCGTCAGATGTAACATCTATTAGTGATATTCATTGGCAGAATAGAAAAAATGTCGGGTATTTTTCTGTTAAACCGATCTGTCGGCAACATTTCTGACCAAACAAATTAGTTCGTCAAAACGGGTAAATTCAGTAATTGGAGGTTCATAAAAACCAGTGCACTCGTAGATTGGAGGTTCTTTTAAAAAGCGAGTTTGTAAATTGTAGGTTCGTAAAATAAAAAGAGTGAATTCAGTTACTGGAGATTCGTAAATTCTGGAGATACACTGGAGATTCAAAAATGAGTGTATTCGTTAATTGGAGGTTTATTCAAAACGTCGCAAATTAGAGGTACGAGCGAATTCGTAAATTGGTAGCTCCTATAAACGAGCGAGTTCGTAAATTGGAGCTCCTATAAAGAGCGAGTTCGTAAATTAGAGGCTCCTGTAAACGAGCGAGTTCGTAAATTGGAAGTTCCTATAAACGAGCGAGTTCGTAAATTGGAGCTCCTATAAAGAGCGAGTTCGTAAATTGGAAACTGTTGTAAACGAGAGTTCGTAAATTGGAAGCTCCCATAAAGGAGCGATTTCGTAAATTGGTGGTTCGTATAAACGAGCGAGTTCGTAAATTGGAAGCTCCCATAAACGAGCGATTTCGTAAATTGGTGGTTCGTATAAACGGGCGAGTTCGTAAATTGGAAGCTCCTATAAACAAGCGAGTTCGTAAATTGGTGGTTCGTATAAACGATCGAGTTCGTAAATTGGTGGTTCGTATAAACGAGCGAGTTCGTAAATTGGAAGCTCCCATAAACGAGCGATTTCGTAAATTGGTGGTTCGTATAAACGGGCGAGTTCGTAAATTGGAAGCTCCTATAAACAAGCGAGTTCGTAAATTGGTGGTTCGTATAAACGATCGAGTTCGTAAATTGGTGGTTCGTATAAACGATCGAGTTCGTAAATTGGAAGCTCCCATAAACGAGCGATTTCGTAAATTGGTGGTTCGTATAAACGGGCGAGTTCGTAAATTGGAAGCTCCTATAAACAAGCGAGTTCGAAAATTGGTAGTTCGTATAAACGAGCGAGTTCATAAATTGGAAGCTTCTATAAACAAGCGAGTTCGTAAATTGGTGGTTCGTATAAACGTCGTTTACTCTGTATCCATACATTTATCGTATAACATCTTCTCTCCAACATGTAATCTAGAATGTTAACTCTCGAGATTGAACTGCATTTCGACACACCAGCGATTGGTTGCTCCTTTTACCAACAATAGATCGACGCCCGGGTATTTCTGACTCATCCCGATCTTTCTCATCAATCGGGCGAAACCGTCCCGACGTGTCCCTTTGCTGCCGGCCAACATCTGACACTGACTGGCATTCAACCCCCTCTCACAATGCGCTCACAATTTATCAGACAGAGAGACTTTTGAAAAGAGCCCCGGCCGGCCTTACACAACAGACAGTCGCCCTGAACACATCACATGTGACTCTTCAAAGCGCCCTCCGGTTCCCAGTTCCGGTGAATTGCGGGACGCACAAAGTGGGGGAGGGGGGAGTGTCTTTTGGAGGGGAAGACAAATACCAGAAGCTCGACCGCCCGAAAGCCCTTCTCGGAACAATTGTGTCACGCGCAGACAGTCGCGGTTGTCAGTTAACTAACAGTCCGTTATTTCACTGACTTCGGAGAGTGGTTTTTCGGGAAAATGAGCCCCCATGAGTACCTTTGTTTAGGAGATAAATACTGTATATTAGTCATAAAAGAGCTGGATTAGATAGCGTATGACCTTCTTGAAGAAAGATTAGGAATCTGTTGTCAACATATAATGGCACTAGACTCCTATTCATGTAGTTAAATTTGTAATGTAATATAAATATCTATTATGTATAAATATGTTTATAAATACCCACACATATTATATAGATACGCATGTATAATGACGTCTTTATGCATAAATAAGTTTACGAATAATACACATATATACAAATAGTTACAGAGTATGAAATATTATATAAGGTATATATAATACGTATTATTTATAGTAGTTGCTTGAGCAATCCAATTTACATTATGATATCATAAACATGGGGAAATGATTATTATTATATATATATATATATATTATGTGTTTGTGAATGGTAATGTTCGTATATATATATATATATATATATATATATATATATATATACACACACACTAGCCGGTCGGTTTATTGACCCGCTCCCTTCAGCAATCATTGTCAGAAAATGGAAACACTAAAAAACAACGAATAATTGTATTTAAATTGTGTGGTTACGCATCCCACGTCCTGCAAATAGTCGTAGGCAGAAGAAAAATTCTTTTCCTTTCCCCCCGGCGAGAAGTACCCTTCCCTCCAACCCTCCGCGTATGGGCGAAAAATTCTTTCTTCCAGACTTTCTTTCCTCTCCCCGCGTATGGGTGAAGAAATGGTTTTTTTTGGTGTTCGGAACTGGTCGAAAATAAAATGTGACCCCTGGAAAAGAATTAATTAAAAAACAATGAATAAAATATTTCAACCGTTTTTGTTAACTAACACACACACACACACACATATATATATATATATATATATATATATATATATATATATATATATATATATATATATATATATATATATATATGCATATATATATATACACATATATATATATATGCATATATATATATTCATATACATATGATGTATGTATGCCTATATACATACTCTATAGATATATATGTGTGTGGTGAGAGAGATATGCACACATACATACATATGTGTACATTTACATGCATGAGTGTATATATATATGCATATGCATGTTTCTATGTGTACACATATAAATATACATATAGTTATGTATATATATGCATATATATGCATATACGTATGCATAACTATGTCCATATTTATATATGTACATATATAAATACACATGGATATCATATATATATATATATATATATATATATATATATATATATCATATATGTATACGTGTCTGTACGTGTGCTCACGTGAGAGAGAGAGAGAGAGAGAGAGAGAGAGATGCGCACATACACACACATAATGTATACATTTTTATGTGTGTGTGTGTATATATATACATACATACATAGTAATGTGTATGTTCATATGCATATGAGTACATACTATATGCATACATATATGGATATCATATATGTATATATTATATATATATGTGTGTGTGTGTATGTGTGAGAGAGAGAGTGATGCACACAAGCGCGCACACATACTATAAGCACTCACTAACAAATGCACAAGCGGGAAGCTGAACAGCATAAAAAAAGTACACTTAGATACATATTCATCACTCCCAACATGCAAAGATATTCAAGTATTAGTGATGATACATAGCCACCCATCGATACCAACGCTTCATTCAAGCAGCCAACTACAGCTGAGAGATAACCAACCTTTTCTTCCCCACCTAACTAACACACAATGAACTAACACACCGGATCCCCCGTTTCCGACTTCCAGCTATTTATCCGATCGCCAGCAGAGATTTAAAGCACACTCGATACGTACCTGGAGAGAGCTAAGAGTTCCTCTCTTAAGAGCCCTCGCAAAATCCGGATTCCGGGCGTAATCTGGACCATTTCAAAGGTGGCGTTTTGACAAATGGGGGGGTTTCCCTCCTCACAAAAGGCTCTTTGGCTGAATTGTCCCCGGCGTTCCGAGGTACGTTCATTAGCGTTGGTGGAATGCTAAGTTGCGAAGTATTCGAAAGTTCGTTAATTAGTAACGGGGATAATAAGGAAGGTTCGGCTTTCGACTGATTCGCTGCCGATCCCTGAATGCGGTTCGGTGTATGGAAATTTGCTACGTAATTATTAAATGGTTAAAGTGTTGTGGGATGAGGGTCGAGATATATCATTATAACTATTATTTGTTGAGATGAGGTTCGGGATACATCGTTATAACTATTATTTATTCCTCTGTGAGTTGAACGTGAAAATTGTGGTCCTGGTATTTTTTCTTTGTCTGTTAGTGTGTGGTGTGGGTAGAAAATTTTATTTTACCCTCTTAAGTCATTTGAATTCTTATAAGTCCCTTCAACGTGATTTTTACTTTCTAATAGTTTCTTATATGCATTAGTAATAGTATGTAACAGAATTTCATTTCTTTAAAGTTCATTGACCGTGTAATTTTTTTTTCTTTAGTTTAAGATATAGCAGTTTTGTGACATTTTTTTTTCTGCGGGTGTGTGGTGTGGTTAGAATATTTTATCTCACCCTCTTAAGTACTCTCAACTTGAATTTTACTTTCTAATAGTTTTTCCTCGTGTAATAGTTGTAGTATGTTATAGTGTTTTCTTTAAGTTAGCTTAAAATTTATTTATTTATTACCATGTTTTTATTAACTCGCTTTCTTGTTTGTTTGTTTGTTTGTGTGTGCGTGTGTTTGTCCGGTACAAATCTTGCAATCGATTTTTAACTAACTTCCCGACTAGCTAGACATTTGAATTTTTTATAATAGCTCAGAACACGATGACAATGCATTATTTTAATACTTTTAGCCATCTTTAAGCAGGATTGAATACATTTTCAGTTAATTTTGTTTTGTAGAATGGTGCAGCCATCTATCGGCCGGGATGGGAAGGAAAAGTTAAACGCAAGTTAACTTCCAATTAACTTCATTTTCGTTCAACTTGATGGGACAATTCATCAAAAAATTTTTAAATGTATTTATTAATACATAGAATTGTCAAGTTTATATGATTCAACAGAAAATTTAAAAACGTGGTATATAAAAAGTTCTTTTTATCTTGTAATTATGATATTGTGGTTCCGGTCGTTTTAACTATGAATGAATGGTTAACCGAGAAAAAAATGAAATTATTTGTTAGTACAGTAAATCATTTAAAAATTGTACCTTCAAGCTTTGAAATGGGTAAACATGTCGATTATAAAGGGATTTTCGGTCGATTCCATCAACTCCAGAATATTTTCTTCCATCTATAACAAAATTGTTAAAATGGGTAAACAGGTCGGTTATAAAGGGTTTTTTTTTTGTCGATTCTATCTACTGTAGAATATGTTTCTTCCATCTGTAACAAAATTGTTGAAATGGGTAAACAGACCGATTATAAAGGTATTTTCGTTCGATTCCATCTACTCCAGAATATTTTTCTTCCATCTATAAAAAAATTGTGAAAATGGGTAAACAAGTCGATTGTAAAGGGCTTTATCGGTCGATTCCATCTACTCTAGAATATTTTTCTTCCATCTGTAACAAAATTGTTGAAATGGTTAAACAGATCGATTAAAAAGGCTTTTCGGTCGATTCCATCTACTCTAGATTACTTTTCTTCCATCAATGACAAAATTGTTTAAATGGGTAAACATATCGATTATAAAGGGTTTTTCGGTTGATTTCATCTACTCTAGAATACTTCCGTACCATCTGTAATAAAATTGTTGAAGTGGTTAAATAGGTCGATTTTAAAGGGGTTTTTCGGTCGAGTCCATCTACTCTAGGATGTTTTTTCCATCTATATCAAAATTGTTGAAATGGGTAAACAGGTCGGTTATAAACGGTTTCATCGGTTGATTCCATTTACTCTGGGATATTTTTCTTCCATCTATAACGAACTTTTTCATAATACTGTGATTTGATTAAATAATTTATTTTCACCGCTTTCAAGCTACTACCCAGTATTAACACGGAATATAGAATACTACTCCCTATATGTAAAATAACTAACCTTATGGTACGTATATAAAATTGTTAGGGTTAGGATTTTTAAAAATATGTTATGAAATAACGAAATAATTGATATTTCGAATCGAAACTAAAGTCGATAAGAAATAAAAAAAAGTTGTTGAAACTTTCTACTCGGAAATTGTAATCATAACAATAAAGGATTGTGCCCTCAAAAAGATTTGAAATTAAAGAGAAAAATAACGAAAAGCTTGTTTTGTTACATGGATATATGCTTCTAATCGATTTTAGAGTTGTTTTCAAAGCATAAATGTCGATCGCATCAATTGACAAGTTACCTAATATTTGTATTATTTTCATGTGATTTATATTTAAAATTAAAGTGCTGGCTCTTTAAGCCAGCAAAAGGTTTTCGCAGATTTGTTAAAAGCTACAAGGCATTTCAAGATTCTTTTATGCATTGTAAAACGTAGTGAAAGGAAAAAAAAGAGTAAGCATAAGAAAAGGCCTTTTACATAAGTTTAAAAGATTGTTAGAAAAGGGAAACGTACGCAATAAAAATATATTTATGGTAAAGAGGGGAAAACGTTGGAGAATAGCGCGGTGTCCTTTGACTCAGTAACCGATGAATTACCCCCATAAGAAAAGGCTCAGTAGTAAAATTAGATCGCGGTTAGTCAAAAGCCCCATGATAAAAGAGTTGCGTTGGACGAGGGTCAGTCGAAAAAGCCCCTTTAGAATAAGGAATAGGAATTGAAAGGATTATATTGAAATTTACGCAACAGTAGCAGTATTGTCGGATCATGGTCAGGAAAAGATGTTATAAAACTGACCAGGTGTTAGAAAATAAAATATAAGAAAAATGTAGAAAGGAACAGGGGAAAAATGTGAAAGAATATGAAAATGTTTAGTATAGGTCCAATGAGAAGTGTGATTTTAATAAAAGAGAAATATTAGGGCCACTAGAAAAGGGTTTTAAGACGTAGGTGGAGTTTATGTGGAGAGAGAAAGTTTTCAGGAGTTAGAGAGAGAGTTGAGATCAGACGAGATTCTTTCGCAGTGAGGAAAGGGCCTTCGGGCCCCGCTCTGGGGTAGGGTTCTCGAACCCCCCTGCGAAAAAGATGGAACAATGTTAATGTTCCCGTAGCAACGCCGATTTGGGGTAAGTCAGTCTCTACATTTCTGTTGCCTGTTGACAGTACTATTTTAAGATTTAAATTTAAATTAAAATCCCGTAAATGATACGTACCTTGTTTTATCCGGTGAGGACCCAAATTGTTATTTGAAAGATTATTAATCATTTTAGCACATTATTTTTTATCCATGTAGTTATTTGAATAATCATTTTAATACTGTAATTTAACTGTTTATTTGTGTAATAAATATTCGTTGTTAATTTTGTAAATATTGGTCCTCATCATTTATAAAACATTTAAGTCGTGTCTAATCTTTTCTACAGTATTTACACGCTGGGTAAATAATAAACGAACCTGTAATATTTTAACTTAAATATGTTAAAACCTTTAATCGGCAAATTTTTCCACCCAGTAAAAGCTCCTTTTGTTACATGGATTTATGCTTTTAATCGATTTTAGAGTTTTTTCAAAACATCAGAAATGTCGATCGCAGCAGTTCACAAGTTAGCTAATCCTATCGATAGAAGCATATTCAGATCTTTGATATTTTAAAAGTATTGTGCTTATTAAAATTTTATACGATGCAAGATATTTAAATCATATGATTACTATATAATGCATAAATTTTATCATTCTTTTTATCGCAGGTAAATACAGAAGTATCTCCAAGGAAGATTGCATTCCGAGAAAAGGTATTTATTCCTGAATATTCATCATAAGCAATTCCAAAGAACTGCATCATTCATCTGGACTACGGTACCCTAATTTCTGTAGAATACGCTTCTCTAATTAGGATGTTTCGGTATTTCTTGAATTTCTCTGGAAAACATTGAGCTTGTGCAAGGCGGAAATATGTCGTTTAAAAAGAAACGCAACAGCTAAGAATTCGTGATTTATAAATCACCATATATGTGATGTTAAAGCAAATACTTTTGTTTTCGCAAATAGGCTGATGAAATTGAGAAGGAAGTGACTGACATGCCAAATGTGTGTGTGGTAATGTGGCATGCTTTGCAAATGTTTTAAAACATTTTTTTTCCGTTACTCTAAAATTCAAGTTCCTAATGGAAAGAGATGCTTGTCTCCAGAGATTTTATATTTCGTGACGTTTTGAACACTATTGATTCTCTCGCTTTTATATGCGAAAGACTTTGGGCAGTTATTTATTTATAATGCTTAAAGCAAAATTTCGAAGAAAAAACATTCATGACTGTTAATGTAAGAGATACGTGTTAAACGCATTTCTCGCCACATAGCACCATTTGCTTCACTGTAAGGGGGAAGAAAGGTGATTTGCAAGGCAAAATTTTAACGTGAAATCAGGAAGATCAAACCACTGTCTGTTATTTTTATCTTTGTACAATGGTAAACCTTTCGTTACAGCTGTGATAAGAAGTTTCCCAAAGAAAAGTTAGATTAAAAGAAAAATAAACAATGGTGTGTCTGAAGGGTGAACCTAACCTTATCGTCTAAGCTATTACCAACACCATGGGGATAGTAAACCTTATCTAATCATGAGGCAGTTATCTTCAATTTCCTGATTTACGTTTCACTTTCAACCCCACCATGAATGACTGTGCTCTTTAAGCCTACTCTCTTGTCGCCAGTGATCACCAGCCATGAATGGAAACAGGGTATACGCGATGCCAAGCGGCACGAGCTCTAAGAATCATCCACACTCGAGCTCCCTCGGAAACCTCCAGGGGAGCAACAGGCCGGAGTGCCTGATGTCTGGAAGCAGGAGGTTTACGGACGAAGAATCCGCCAACCTCTGGAGTCCCTGCAGCAACTGCAGCAGCAGCGACGAAAACAACTCGCCAACCGCCTTGAACAGCATCGACTGGGACAAACCTGCTTTGGAAGACAAGAGCGTCGATTTCGGTTGGGGTTCGTCCCAAGTCAAAACGGATAGTAAGTACTGATAGATAGTCGTGAGTATTGCTAACTTTCCAGTGTTTTCTTGATTAAATGTTTTAATCACCATTTATTATAAGTAAAGCACTCCATTGTCGTCATATATTTGCATCATGTAGATCAGGGGTTCTCAACCTTTCAGGCTATGTGCCCCCTTTTGAAGACTGATGTGAGGTCACGCCTCTCCCACCACCACCACCATATGTGGTCAATACAAGTAGTACAATCGGAATTTGAATCTGAAACTGGTTATTAAATGAAAATATAGAATAGATAATTTCATACACAAAATTTAATATTACTACACATATCTTAATTTGGAACATATTATTATTATTAGAACATAGGAAATCAATGAATTAAATACAGATCAAATATATTTGAGGTAATCAAGGATCTAGGTGAGTTTGGAATGTAATACCAATCACTTTCACAACATTAATAAGAGGTCTGGCATTGTTTGCCCTTGACAAGCTTTTGAATATTAGGTTGTAACTGTGACAAAGCACACCTCAGGTCACTTTCAACTTCCAGTTATCGTGGAAGTACGTACGACAATTATCGTGTTTTTGCAATTACAACAATTATCGTGTACGACAATTATCGTGTCGAAAATACGTTAAGGTTACATTCTGACCGCAAAATTGAGTACAGTAAATTACAGTTAATTTTGCTTTTTATTTTACTTTTTTTTAACTCACGCCACCTTGAAATTCTTCTACGCCCCCCCCCAGGGGGGGGGCGTGCCCTCCAGGTTGAGAACCGCTGATGTAGATACTGTCATCACTATGTATGCAATATTTTATATGCTCCTATAATTAAAAATATGCAATATTTTTAATTATAGGAGAACTGTAATTATTTCAAGCTGTTGAATGTATCTCTTCATATTTCAGCTATAATAAACTTTGACATAACTGCAGTTATGTTATATATATATACAGAAGGTCGATTGCACTTTATGGAAACGATTTTGATAGTTTTATGTATAAATGCCGTATTTTTTGCGGCAGTTTGCTTCTGTCTGATAGCCATGGTTCTTGACAACAGCTCTAGCTTGAATTTTCCAAGAAAGTAAACTTTTTCTTACTAATGTCATGTCACTTTTACCCCGTTCATCTTGGACCGTTTTCCAAAGTCCGTTCAGTGTTCTTGGATGCCGTTTTCCTAAGGCTCGTTTTAATAAACCGAAAGCGCAAAAGTCCATTGGAGAAGTGTCAGGTGATTTTACAGGTATTTCATTAAATGGGATACACTCTATTTTCTGTTTCTTATTCTTTCTTTGCTAAATAAGCGGCAGTTGATTTACACGTGTGACTAAAGGCTTTGTTCATATGAAGCTCAATTTTATCAATGTTCTTTCCATATAAGGTATATGGAAAGATATAGTAGAATGCATTATAAGGTATAAGGTATAGTAGAATGCATTAATTTTGGCTTTATTTGAGACTTTTTTTAATTTTTAATTTGCCGTTGTAACAAACTCCTGCAACCATCGTGAATCCCTTTGGGAACTTTTCTGTACACTGACGAAGCCATTTCGTATGTTCATTCCCGTCAATTGAGCAATAGAAAATTGATCTTTTTTTATTGCAGTCCCTTAAACGCACCCATGCCTCATCGAGTTTTACCACAAATTTCCATTTTTTGGCAGCTAGGTGTTTTTCATATAATTTTCTACAATTTGTTTTTGTTTCAGCAATATGCTTTGACAAAAGCAGATGAACTTTAGGTTTAAACATCTTTTGTAACTTCAAATCTTTATGAATGATTTTACTTACAGTTCCAGAAGACATTCCTAGTTTCGATGCAATGAATCTTTGAGTCGGCGTATTTCTTTTAGGATCAGAGACCTAAAAGAAATACGCGTTCGACCAGTCTCAGGATGGGGTTTCGCGGTCATGTTTTCATTTTTACTTTCAGTTAGGCATTTTTTTCCTTTCAAATTTAGTGTATTATAAATACCTTTTTTTTAAAAAATGCCATAACCGCGAATTTTACACCACTTTATAATTTATTGATGAGAATATTTTTCCCCGGAAAGCGCAGTTACGTAACCTTCGATCTATCTATCAATTATAGGAGTCATTTTCAAAATAAATCTTTTATCTTACATTCCAATTAAAACAAAACAGTAGCAGACGATTATTCAGAAGTTGCCAAATTTTTATCTCAAAGTGCAAACGACAAAAATAAATTACAAAATCGTTTCCATAAAGGGTGAACGACCTTTCTGTGTGTGTGTATATATATATATATATATATATATATACAGTCGGACCTCTATATATCGAACTTCCATATATCGAAAGTCTCTATATATCGAACAGTTGGTGAATCCCCGTTTTCATTAGGTAGAGAAACTATCTCTATACAACGAAAGAAATTTCTATATATCGAATTTTTTTCCCTAAAGATTCTTAACGTGGCACGCGATTTTTCTGTCCAGTAAAGATTTTTCCCTTAGAGATTTTTTAGACGTTGATGAAAGCATCATTGTTTCCGATTACCCCACAGATGACGACATCATAAACTCACTTCAGGAAGAACAAACTG
The DNA here is from genome assembly GCA_907164885.2 of Dolomedes plantarius. Lineage (NCBI taxonomy): Eukaryota > Metazoa > Arthropoda > Arachnida > Araneae > Dolomedidae > Dolomedes > Dolomedes plantarius. The sequence goes on along the minus strand of OU015502.1, from coordinate 22,032,886 downwards.
ACATCCAAGAAGATGAGGAGACTCTAACTGAGGCAGAAATCGTTAATCCTTCGAAAAAAGAAATGCGCGCAGCATTTGATGTAATGCGTCGTGGTCTTCAATTCGCGGAAAATGTCCCGGAGGCAGTATTTAGTGGACTTAATAAGTGTGAACACTTTTATGATGAATTTTCTTCAAAATTTACTGTACAACAAGACATTCGAAAGTTTTTTACAAAAATGTCAATCAATTGCGTTTGTATTTAAAGGTATGTAAATTTTGTTTGATAATTAAATCTAGTATAATTAATTTATTGATATTTTTTAATCGATAATAATTTTCATTTATGAATGTACGTAATTTGTAGTAATATGATTCATATTTAAATTTGTTGATATGAAAGTGATTTCGTATATTAGAAGAAAATGCACATTTTTCTTGCAATACAATGTATCACCAATAATTTAAGCATAACCGTTTCTATATATCTAAATTTCTATACATCGAATTTTTTTCGGGAACCGTTGACTTCGATATATGGAGGTCCAACTGTATATATATATATATATATATATATATATATATATATATATATATATATATATATATATATATATATATATATATATATATATATATATATATATATATATATAATTTAGCGATCCATGTGGAATGAAAAACATGTGAATTTTGATTTTTCTGGAAATTTGGAGCCATTATTTAGGGTCCAATAGTAGCCTCCGTTAGTAGCAGTATCCGATGCACTCAGCTCAATGTTGACCTATGGCTAAAACTTTTGATTTTCGACTTGGATTTAAAGATTATTTTTTTTTTAAATGTACTCTGATAGAGAAAGAAATTTTTTTACTCTGTTATCCTATTCATCATTTAAAATAAATGCAAATAATATTTTAAAATTTGAATTGCCGCCCACATGATGTAGTGGTTACCGACGCGAGCTTCCACGCAGTGGCATTGGGTTCCAATCCCTAATAAGGCTTGGTCGTTAACGTCTTGGCCCCTCAAAGGGAGCAGTGCTGGCTCAATTAAATGATGCTCCCATAATAAAGTAGACTGCAAGTCTTCGCGGTGAATAACATAAGGCTAATATCTCACGAAAAGGGCCACCACACTGAAGAAAAAAAATTTTTTGAATTATTCGGGGAGGGGGGGGAGGGAATGTGGTCTGCTGCGTTTTAAACGGACTTAATTTCCTTTGAAGGATAGCATTTCTGAAATGACTAAAGAAGGAAATTTTTTTTTCCTTGTTAAGCGGATGGTGGACATTATAAAGCGATTTTTGACATTTTTACCGCAGAGATATGAAATTTTGCTTATACATTCATTAAAATATAACTATATTAAACACCTTATAGAATTTTGCAAATATTTTTTTTAAAAAAGGGATGTTTTAAAAAATTGAAGTTAAATTTTTTAAATGCTCCTTGCTATCCAATTTTTAACTTCTCCCCTTTATTTTGCATTTATATTGCTCATAAATATATTTTAAACAGAGTTATGTATTACTTTGTGCTTTCGTTAAATAGTTAATTTTTAGGAAATATTTTTATGCTTGTGCTCTGAATTTTCGTGAAACTTTTGCACTTTTCTACACTTATGTTAAACTTTGATAATCTGAATTATGTCGAAACCTGAAATGGATACATAACTTTATTTTGATGTATTAAAGGAGTCTTTATTATAATTTTTTATAAAATTTCGTCAAATATTATGATGCAAGGAGCATTTCAACGAATTGCAAATGTGGAAATGACTCATTTTGAGAAAAAGCCTTGAAAAGATGTTTTTTCACTTACCTTTAATACTTACTTTTCTAAAGCCACCAAGTTTTTATTTTACTTTTCGCTACATATTTTAAATGCATTTTATTCCAATATTTGCATATTTTTGAAGTATTAATACACCCAAAAAAAATTATAATTTTTGTTCGATTTTTGGTCATTTGAAAATCCACAATCCCCTTAAATTACGATTTAAAAGAAAAAAAATTTCAGGTAGTCTCTTCTAACGAAACTACCGCGGGTTATTAACGTAGGATTACTTATCGTTGCTTTCCTCTTTTGTATGTATCTATGTATGTATGTATTATGTATTATGTATATATGTATCTACATATATGTGTATGTGTTTGTATGTATATGTGTGTATATATATATATATATATATATATATATGTATATATGTATATATATGTATATATGTATGTAATATATGTATATATGCATATATGTATGTCAAAAGTTTGACGCATTTTAGTACTTTTCTGTTTAACTGTTTACTGCTTGCCCAAGCGATGCAGACTGGGTTTGGCGCGCTGCCAAAACTCGCGACGACGGACGGTTTTAACGTCTGAAATTTTACTTTCCGGAGGACCATTATGGAGGAACGTAATCCTACGTTAAAAATCTTTAAATCCAAGTCGACAATCGTTAGAAAAATTTTCTTCATAGGTTATCACCGAGCTGAGCAAATCCAAAAGGGCTACTACCCACCAGCCTTAATTGCATGTTAGTTAATATTCAAGGTCAATATTCAATAGTCAGTATTCAAGGGATATATACTAGAACCATAATTTAAGCATTATACAGACTTGAGAGTTTCAGGGAATTTATCAAATGATTTAACTTTAAACTGCGTTTTCACAAAATGATGGAATTGTCATTTGTAACTCTTGGCTTCTCACCCCCTTTTTTTGTTTCTTATGTTTTTTACGTAATGTATATAGCACTAGTTGGTACCCGTCATAACATGACGGCTAGATAGTAAATAAATGTACTAATACTCAAATTATAGTCAACACATCATTGCCAAATGTTGAAAATAATAATAATGCGCAGGAACAAATTAATGTGCTTAAGCGGCCTCGTGCTTAATGAGTATCTAAAGCAAGATTTAAAAATGTCACCGAGCATGCGCAGAAAGCAATTTTTTTTTAATTGTAGATTATCGCTAATTAAACAGTGCGAAATAAACAGTTTCCATCAGGTTTAGTCTTATATTTTACAAACATAATTATCATAAAAATAAAAATGGCAGAGAGAGATCTAGAGAGACTCCTTGGAATAAACGTGTTCATCATTAAAACATATCACTGAGCATGCGCATAAACAGTGAGTTTCTAAAAACAGATTTAAACATGCCACTGAGCATGCGCAGAAATAAATTTTTTTAATTGTTAATTATCGCTAATCAATTGAAATTGCCGTTACAAAAACCAAATTTGACAAATCTACAGATTACAGTCTCTCGTTTAAGACCAAAATTAAGTTAATTGATATAGTAGTTTTCTCTCACGGACTGCCCAAAAAGTCGGCTTAGCAACTTAAATATATAGATTTCATGCATTTTGTTTTATCAAGTATAGTATAGTCATGACATCTGTGTGACGAATTTTCTTTTTAAGGAAGATGTTAAATGGAACGTTGGGATATGGATAAGCTTAGCTTCAGGTCGATGTATATTTATTTATAGAGGAATATTAGTTGAAATGTGTTTTCGGACGAGCATCTTCGAACTACTTTTTCTCTATGATAAAATCGAATCTGTTTTTCTAATAGGAAGATCCTCTCATAAAACGACGGACAAACGGACGAAGCAAACGCCAGACAAAAAACCGAGTGGTTATGTCAACGTGCGGTCGGGAGACACGAAAGATTTGGCCACTCTTTCGAAACCTTCGCCTAAAAGGGTAAGAAACGAACATTTGTATCTCTAATATATTCTTTTATACTTTGGGTTTTCTGGGAGTAACGTTGTTTGCCATTGCAGGGTACTTGTCAAAATAGACATGCGCACATACAATCCGCGAAAAACGTTTGTTGCTTTCAATTAGGGACACCGTATAGGTCAGGGGTGGGCAACCTTTACGAGAGAGCGTGCCAAAACCGGCAGAATCTCCGACAAAAAAAATTTTCACGTGCCAACCAAAATTTCTTGAGAACATATAATTCGACATCTTAATATTTGATTTGTTAGTGATTATGTAAATCATGTAAAACTGAATGAATGAAATAATTTTTGACAGGTTTTTCTGAAAAAGATTTTGGGGATATTTTTTATTAGCCTGTAAGTATGACTTTAACTGCCTTACACAATTAAAATTATTCACACAATTTAAAGACACACTATATTCACACAATTTAAAGACACTGTTATTAGCATCAACACAGAAAGTTAACACTATTATTTTTTCGATTAAGCCGTCATCAATTTTTTCCAGTTATACATTTGCGTGACTAAAACACAGTAAAAGGTTATGACAGATAATCTTTTGCTGATTTTAAATCCCTTATAAATGATGTATAAAAAAAGAATACATATTTATTTACCTTCAAAACTACATTTAAAAACCCCTGATACTTTGAACTTTCAAAAGAAAACATCAAATAAAACTAGAGACAGAAAACTTGTTGACTCTTTTTATATATTATCGGTGAGACTTCTGATGCTGCAGAATTGATTGCAGATATTTTATATAGGGTAGTAACCTTGGGAGATATGCATGTACTACTAGTTTCCTCCGTCAGGATACTCCTGTTACAAGACTTAACAAAGTTCATCACTGAGAACAAAGATTCACAAGCATATGTAGACGAAAATATGGATAGTAATGCTGCTGCAAGGTTTTTAAACAGAAATACTTTTCTAGAATAGTATTCCAAGTTCCTAATACTTCATTTTCCACATTTTTCTCCGTTACTCCCGTCTCTAATAGTTTCTTTTCAATGTTTTCCAAGTGAACTCTAAAGTCAACAAATTTCTGCTTTGAAATTGAGCTACTCTGAAATTCAATCAACTGCATTTCAAAACCATCCATGTCTATCCATGAAAACATTTGCAAGTTTAGTTCATCCAGTTTCATACTATTTGGAAACTTAATGAATTTTGCCGTCTCTTCCAGTTCTCTGAATTTAGCAAAGCTTGTAACGAACTGCCCTACAGTTGACTCGATAATGTTTACAAACAGCTTTTGAAGACATTGGCAGTCTGTTCTGTCATCTTTTGGGAGATCATTGATGTACCTGTTTAGGTTTGGGAAGTATCTAAATCTCTCATTATCTACACCCCCTCTTAAAAACTTCTACTTTCATTTCAAAAGCTGTTATGTAACCGAACATAACATCAAGTATCTTACCAGAGTCCTGTAACTGAATATTCAATTCATTTAAATGTTCATAAAAATCTGAAAAAAACATCAGTTTGCAAACCCACATGATGTCAGACAATTTCTTTGTAAGACACCTGTTGATCATTCAAAAAGAGCTGAATCTTATCTAAGCATTCCACAAATCGTTTCAGAACCTAACCTCGGCTAAACCAACGAACATTGTTGTACATTTTCAGTCCTTTATACACGGAATCGTCTCATTCAGTAATATTAGAAATTGTCTTTTATTTAAGGCTGAAGTAGAAATGTAATTAACTTTGGTAACTGTTTTCATCTATACCTGAAGTTCCTTTACGCCAGTTTTTGCACATAAAGCGTCCTCATGTATGATGCAGTTTAAACCTATGAGTGGATGACAAACATCTTTTGCAAACGGATTTACAAAACCTGCCTTCACACCAGTCATGCTGGGGGCGTCATCTGTTGTGGCGGATATTACTTTTGAAATGTTAATTTGTCGAGTAGATAATTCGTTCACAACTGCTTTACACATTTCATCCCCGAAAGTATGTTCAGGTAGAGTTACAAGGGCAACCATGTTTCAGTTAGCACCTGTCGGCTTAAACAATAGCCGATAAATTTGGCAAGGGCTTGTTTCGCGTGCCATAAACAAGTCATCGGCGTGCTACGTTTGGCACGCGTGACAAACGTTGCCCACCCCTGGTATAGGTGAATCAACACCACACCCGGATGCCAACCCCATTCTGACCGGGCGTCCCCCCCCCCCCCACAGGGCGTCATAAAAAGGAATCGTACCTTTTCCCATCAACTGATCTCGTGTTCATTCTCCTTCTCCACAATCCATTTACCTGGACACCACCAAAAATGTTTCTTTGAAATTTTTTTTCTGAGTACACCCATGGTGTAATAATCTCTTAATATCCACGTCTCCGAAGCATAGGTAAACACAGGTCTTATAAGCGTTCTGTAAAATAGTAATTTACTATTAAGTTTGATTAGACCAGACTTCAGAAATTTACGCAGTCTGTAAAAAGCATCTGTTAGTTGCAATGAGGATTCTTTGAATACTGGATCCAGATCATATCATTACAGATACTATTAACCTAAGGCCCTCAAATAGATAAAACAATCAGCTTTTTCCAATTTTTCCGCACATATATGTCAAAAAAAATTAAAATTTATCCCAATAATTAATTTAGATGGCATTTTGTTGAATCTAGAAATAAAAAGTTCAGACAACGCAACGATGTAAAACTACTTTATGGAAATTTTAACAGTTAAAGTAGATAAGAGTTGATAAATCTATTCCTCTTTTCCCAAAAAATCACATTTATTCTGGAAATTTCCGTAATTGCCGTGCATGTCTATCCAAAAAGTTAAATTTCTTCCTTGTCTCGTTGGCTATTCGTGTTCTAGAGGTAAAAAGCCTAGACAAGATCAGAGATTTAAAGCTAGTTTCAACTATTTTTAGCCACAAAAGTAGATCTTTCCTTAAAAAGTCGTCCTTTTTCTTTCCTGAAATGTTACATCCGGTCTGTAATTTTCCATTATTTTCGTTCTTGTATGTCAAAAAACTACAAATTTATTTAACTGATTGTTTTCCTGTGACATTCATCATCGTATGTTCCCAATCAAAAATACCGTTCCGAGATAAATGCTTGTATAGTACAAATGAACAGCTGGGTACTCGTAGACAGTAGCATAAAAATGTCGTATCTAGCAGCATAGAAACTTGCGTTTGTGTTATTGGATTCTAAAAGTTTTATAGTTTGCTTTAGAACATCAGCCCATGTTTTAATGATCAAGTATTTGGAGCTGCAAGTTAGAAGTGAAATTCAGGTGTCTTTGATGAAAGAAATAAGACAGTAGGGGAAAAAATTAAATTAATTAGAAATTTTCGAAGACACGTGAAAAATTCAATTTCAGAGAGAGAGAGAGATTGGGTAATACGTTTTCCAACATAATACTGGGAATAATATTATATATATATATATATATATATATATATATATATATATATATATATGTGATAATAATCACATTTGGTAAATTTAGCACAAGTTGAATTGATGCGCAGAACACTTATTGGAGATGCAGTCGGGCGAGGGTATTGATCATTCAGTAAATCGCTACGCACAAATTGGAGAGATGCAGTCGGGCTGAGTGTGGTTCCGGAAAACACTGACGAAATTTAGTAGAAACAAACATGGAGCCATTGATGAGAAACACACATTTCCGACGATATCCAGGAAAACACCTTTATTCAATCAGAAGCATCGCGAAGGCTGCAGCGGCCACATGACTTGTCTGGCGTACATGCCAGGACGGGACGTAAAAACATACAGGAGCGGACAGCATGTCCGACAGCGACAACAGTTAGGAACGAAGAGAGAGCGGACAGCATGTCCGACAGCAACAACAGTTAGAAACGAAGAGAGGGAAAAGTCTTCTGTTCATGCAATATTAAATGGGTGTTTTTCGATATTGACGCCAGAGGGCCTAAACTACTTAATTTTTAATTGGGCGACTTCAGATTCGTGGAGTCTACGTGTCCACTTAAGTTTATCGGGGACTTTACTGTTAGATTCCGAGCTTGTTAGAAACTGCGAACTGTTGAACTGGGCATAGGATAAGTGGCCCATAAAGTTCTTGCAAAGTGGGTTTTTGACGTTAAAAAAGACATAATTTCAGAGTGATTCGAGGGCTCTTCAAGAATTTTGACACTATACTGACATTTGGAATCTCATAAACTTCGAACACTCATATCTGGGGATGTTATTGAGTTCAGATACTTCACATGCCTGCTTAATGATCTGCAGGGATAATATAATTTATCTTATTTTACTTTTAGGTCGCAATTTTGGAAAAGGGGTTGTACTTTATTAACAATAGAATATGCTTTAAAGTAAAGTAATTTAGGAAGACGCGTTTTCTTGTTATATATATATATGTGTGTGTGTGTGTGTGTGTGTGTGTAAGTAAATAATATCCCCATTACATGACGTCCTTAAATTATAACCTGAAAGGGAAAACTAGCTCATATTTACATGACTGCAGCTAGACTCAGCCTGAAAGGAATAAAAATTAGATTTAAATGCAATCGGGCCAAAATTCGTAGTACATCGTTTATTAGCGCCGAAATACATCCGTTCATTCCAGAAGAACGGCTCGGAATAAATATCACCATACAACATAAAACGCGAGAGGGCGAAAAAACATCTGGCTATTATTTGTAGGGTCAGCAGATTTAGGGGGCTCGCGAAGCCAACCCACTCCTGAATTCGGACATATACACGTGTAGAAATGCAAAGGCATGTGATTCATGGGAATCGCAGGTCTGTTCTGTCTTTCAGCTAGAATCGGCGTTTATGGGATAAGGTCAATGCTGTTTTTGACGTCATTCTTCAAATATTTTAGATGCCTCGAGTGTGTACGTAAAAAAAGGTGTCATACGGAAACGTCTGATATCTTTGCTATTGTTATTCGGTGAAACATAAACATTAAGGATAAATCTGTGTCGTTGTGGCAGGTGTTGATATGTCCGAAAAATTCCATTTTATGTTTTAAGTTGATATGGCACACTAAAAATTGGCTCTTTAATGTGGCAAAAGCTGGTAGTGGAATTAGTTATTCGAAATTTGGCAAAAGTTGGTGTTTTCTTTTTTTCTCAACCCACCCCAAAATTTTAGTCCCTAATTAAAAAAAATATATTTTTTCGTTGAAACCCAGCCATATGTTTGAGGTTGAATATAAGTATTAACTAAAGAACATTTGGATTGAAAAACTTAATTGAGCGATTTTATATTTCAAGGCAAAAGTTACTTTTTTTGATTTGCCGAAAACGGGGGAAAAAATGTCATGTCGACATCTGCCATAACGCCACAGAAATGTCCTCTTTTCCACTGATGGCAACTTTACAAATACCGCCGCATTCATATCTGGAGGCCGTACCGCTACTTAGTTTCATTAAATTATTCTCACCAAACTTCACGGGGACCTGGGGAGGGTGAAAACAACAAACAATCCTCCTATTCATTCAACGCAACACCCCCCGGGTGTATCGCATTCGAATTGCGTGGTGTATTTTCGTCCCGGAGTTCTCCTTTTACCTCATTGAAACCTCTTCAGCCTTTTCTCCCCATTCATTTTCCCTTCCTTTGTGTCGCACAGGAGAGACCGTCGAGGGATTCGTCCGGCGACGTCTGCCATCCGACCGATCCGGGAAGTGCCGTGTCCGGCGAGGATCATCCGGCTGACAGCTCGGAAGGTGACGACCCGCAAGATGCCTACAGTAATTTTAGGTACCATCTCACTTTCTTCTCCTAGTATGTAGCTAAGCAATGAAGAACTTAAAGGGTCCTTCAACCTCGTTTTGAAAAATTTTCAATATTTTACTCAGTATATCGCATGAGTATACTTAATATTCTATTTAACTAATTCAAATAATGTAAATAATTCAACACAAAATAATATACGTAAAGAAGGCTTAGACAGCAGAACAAATTAACATAAAAACTATCCTATCGTTGAAAAGTTTTTAACTTTTCAATAGAAGATTGCGCAGTTGCGACAAATCCATATACTGAAAAAAAGACAAGTATAACTAGAAGTACGCAAATTTCACATAAAAATATCGAAATTTTTAAAAAAAAAATTACAATATATGAAATTTTGCATTTATTCGCAAATATATATATGACATGGTGTCTTATTATTTACCGGCTTATGACGTGTTGCTTCTATACGTTACGTTAATCCCGCTAAACCTTTCCCTAATATAATTATTGATATAGCAGTCAGTGAATAAAGGCCTGTGGCAAAGAACTACAATTAAAATATACCTAAGAGTTTTATTTCCGAATATAATTAATCTCAATTCAATCCGTGCTAATTATCTGCTAAGCCATCATCTCAACCCTCGCAATGCGTGACCAACCAAGATCGAAGCCAATCCCTTTCTACGTTAAAACTCTTTTGTTTAAAACCTTCTAATGCAATTGCGCATGCGCTCATGACGTTGCACCGAACATAAGGCTGGGGCGTGATCAATTTTGATACTATTAATAACCCATATGGGAATTCCCCTTCGGTTCTTCTCAAACACCTCATGAATTAAATTAAATTCTAAAAACGGAGATTCCCGGTTTCACCCATAGCGTCCCGAAATACAACAAATAGTGATATTTAACGCTAGAAATTAGATTATTCTGAAGCCCCCCTGTAAATTATCTCACTTATTCCCCTTTATCTAATTAATCCTTAACATATATATATATATATATATATATATATATATATATATGTGTGTGTGTGTGTGTGTGTGTGTGTGTGTGTATATGTATATATATATAGTATATATATATACATATATTAAAAAATTTCACATTTATTAAAAAAAATCAGAATTTTACTTACCTGGTTAGGTAAGTCTCAAAATTCTTAGTGAAAACCTAATATTGTAGTAGTCTCCACATTCTCTTCCTTAAATCTTTAGCAATAAGTAATAAGCAAATTTGAGAGTGAGATCTCTCAGTTAAAGACCGTGGATCGTCTTAAATAAGCAATTATGTTAATAAACTATTACTATTATTACCTAATTTCGCATAAAAAGCCGTTTATCACCCAGTTTTCGTCGAAAAGTAGTCAAAAAATAATTTTCGCCGGACTTTTCCCCCTGTATTTTCTAACCACATTAACAAATGTATGTTTTTTGAAAGATTCTCTAAGGCTTCCAAAAAATTTTCCATGGAACATTTTTTTACAGAGCAGTAAATTGATGTCTATCGCTAAAAATATTAAAATTATTAATTTTAACTTAACTTTAAAATGATATATTTAAAAAAAACTTTGTTTGAACATTTCCATACGTATCAAGGGTGTTCAATATAATTTCAAGGTTCATTCTTTTTTCTTCCTTTGTTAAACTTCGCTATGTTATTTGTTTAATTAGAAATTTTCGCGTCCTCTAAAAATGCGCGAATCTGTGAAAGTGATAACGACATGACCTTAATAAAGATTTTGGGAAAAGACGTGCATCGCTTTCTAAGATCTGTTTTCAAAAGCGGAAAAAAACATAACCAAAATTAATATGCATTTGCTAATCAGTGACTGGTGAAAGAGAGCAGTTACTTAGTAAAAATTATTAATACTCATTCTTAAATTATGGATAACTGGAATCAGCGTAAATGTTTAATTTAAATATCCTCAAATCTGCAAGTTTTAAATTAGCTGAAATTCTTCGTAAGCTTTAAATTGTGGTTGGCCCAATCAGTCTCAAATGACCTAGTTAGCTATAATAATTACAAGATTAAAAAGAACTTTTTATATACCATGTTTATAAATTTTCTGTTGAATCATATAAACTTGACAATTCTGTGTATTAATAAATACTTTTTAAAAATATTTTTGATGATTTATCCCATCAACTTGAAAGAAAAAGAAGTTAATTGGAAGTTAACTTGCGTTTAACTTTCCGTTCCCGGCCCGGCCGATAGATGGCTGCACCAGTCTACAAAATAAAATTAACTGAAAATTTATTCAATGCTGCTTAAAGATGGCTAAAAGTATCAAAAGAATGCATTGTCATCGTGTTCTGAGCTATTCTAAAAGTTTCAAATGTCTAGCTAGTCGGGAAGTTAGTTAAAATCGATTTCAAGATTTGTACTGGACAAACACACACACAAACAAACAAGAAAGCAAGTTAATAAAAACATGGTAACAAGTAATATATAAAAAAAATTTTTAAAGTCAATTCCTACTTAGGTCAACAAAGAAAAATTTGAGTGTGAACTAATAGTAGGAATTGAAAAAAAGGATTGCCTGCCAGAACCTTGCCTACTGTGCGAGATTAGGAGGGGGGAAAGAGAGAGAAAAAGTTTGTCAGGTTGGGGATTCGATCTCGCAACCTACAGGACAGGAGAAGCCCGCGATACCGCAGTGCTACCGTTTACACAGTAACAAGAGAGAAATTACTATTCAAGAGCAAGAGACGCTCTAGGTCTAAAACTAAAATTGATTAATTAAATTTAATTAATGAATTAATATTTGAAAAAACTGTATTAACATCAAGTGTCATCCACTACAAGTTTAAAAAAATGTATTTGAACTTGAGTGGATGAATAAAAAGTACTTTTATTAACGATTGAAAATTTGAACAAGATATATATAGAGAGAGTGTGAACTAATAGTAGGAATTGAAAAATAGTAACGATATTATTTAACAATAAGTTTATTTATTTCAAATGCCTGGAAGATTGGCTATGACGCCATTTGTTCACAGTACAGGGCAAGATCGCTGGCCATTCATTTAAGGGGGCGGCGTATAATGGCCAGCATTACCCCCTACAAGCTGGTCCCGTAATTTAGAACCGAGTCAAGAGTCGAAACCGGAACGTTTGACCCCGCATCTCCAGAGGTAAATTTGAGAACTTGGAGTACATTGCAGCCACGACAGATTTTACGTGTACTGGCCACCATTAGTGATCACGGCGGTGGATTTTGTCAGCGACCGGCATCGAATGCGCAAATCACTAGCTCGACGCTTTTGCTTACAGGGCCACCCCGCCCTTAGTGTAACAATAAAGTAAACATAAAATATCGCAAATAACTTTTCCGCAATTAACATTAAATTTTATGCCTCGCTAAAAATTTATGTTTTATACGGTCCATTTTATAAGAATAGTTAAGTTATATATTAAATTATTACAGTAGAAGAACCTGAAACAATAAACCAAGACTCCATTTCGTAGGTAGATAGGGGCCCTATGTTTGTTTACTTGTTATGTGACACACACTCCGTCAATCATAGTGAATTCTTAACAGGGAACAGGTTACACCCTGGTTTTAAATTATGAAATTCATCCACCAAATAATTCCGTTTAAATTAACTTATCGACAATCTTTCAACTGCAAATATCAATTAACTATCCTTCAGGTTAAAGTGAAATTTCAAGCCAGAATATATATAATAAACACTATTTATCTTTCAGCTTTCCTCGCCGGGTCTGTAATTACAGAAGTTAGTCGGGTGAAACTGTTTGCAATGAATCTGGGAGCAGACGTTGACATGTGCGTAACAATTCCTTAAGTTCAGGCCAAGCAGAAATTCGCGATGCGTATTTGTAAGCTGACAAGCGTAACAGATCTCGAGTCTAGACGGCATGCGATGTGTATTTCTGAATGTAAACTTAATGTGATGGTAGGTAAATGTATGATAAGTTTGGTAAAGTGATCCATTACGTTTCGTAATCATGCCATTAAGGAAGTGGTTCTCGAAATTATTTTTGGTATCGAGGTAAAAATCTAATATAACCCCACTATAAAATATCTATTCTATTCTCGAGTTTAGAAATAATTGTGATGATCAAATAAATCAGTGAGTAAGATTTTAACGTATCAAATACAACGCATTTGTAATAAAAATATCCCATGCGTTTCAAAGGTATCAAAATTGAGGAACATTAATCCGTGTATGGAATGATAGTCAAGGTAAAATAAATAAGCGAGGAAGTTTTTAACGAATCAAATAAAATCTATGTGTAATAAAAAATATCCCATACGTTTCAAAGGTACTGAAAGTGCGGAATGATAGTCAGAGTAAAATAAATCAGCGAGAAATTTTTTAAAGTATCAAATAAGACTTATGTGTAATAAAAATATCCCATACTTTTCAAAGGTATTGAAAGTGAGGAATAATAATCCACGTGAGGAATGATAGTCGGGGTAAAATAAATCAGCGAAGAAGTTTTTAACGTATCAAATAAAACCTATGTGTAATAAAAAATATCCCATACGTTTCAAAGGTATTGAAAGTGAGGAATGATAGTGAGAGTAAAATAAATCAGCGAAAAAGTTTTTAACGTATCAAATAAGACTTATGTGAAATAAAAATATTACATACTTTTCAAAGGTATTGAAAGTGAGGAATAATAATCCACGTGAGGATTGATAGTCACGGTAAAATAAATAAGCGAGGAAGTTTTTAACGTATCAAATAAAACCTATGGGTAATAAAAAATATCCCATACGTTTCAAAGGTATTGAAAGTGAGGAATGATAGTCAGAGTAAAGTAAATCAGCGAAAAAGTGTTTAACGTATCAAATAAGACTTATGTGTAATAAAAATATACCATACGTTTCAAAGGTATTGAAAGTGAGGAATAATAATCCACTTGAGGAATAATAGTCAGGGTAAAATAAAGTAGCGAAGAAGTTTTTAATGTATCAAATAAAACTAATGTTTAATAAAAAATATCCCATAGGTTTTGAAGGTATTAAAATAATCCTACTTAAGATACTTTCTATTATCTCTTCTCTCTTCTGGAAATCGTTATGATCTGAAGATTTTTTTTTATCAAAAGTAAGGTAAAAATGTGTAGAACTTTTTAAGATTTTTTTGCGAGAATTTATTCAAAAATGAAGAACAAAAAATTAATTTAATAAAAAATATTGTAAAATGTCTGTAAAAAAACTTTTTTTATCAGGAATTTATTTTTTTAAAAGCAAAGACTCGGTTAAAAAATAATAATGTAAAACTCCTGCTGAAAACTTACACTTTTTCAAGAATTCATTCAAAATACAAAATAAGACTAAATTTTTTTAAAAAAATTGCTGTAAAATGACTAAAAAACTTTAAATCATTTTTTAATTCCATCAAAAAAATCGACGTAGTTTTTTTTTTTTTTTTTTTTTTTTTTTTTTTTTAGTATGTGAAGAACATTTTTAACCATTTTTCTCAGGAATTCATTCAGCAATGAAAACAGAGGACTCAGTTTAAAAATTATTCCTGTTAAATATCTGGGGAAAACACTTTTAATTTTTTTTTCGTTTTGTTTTATGAATTCCCGGGGGGGGGGGAAGTTTAAAATACTGAAATAACAAAAAAAAATCAGAAAACGCTGCTGAGTTTAGGAAACTTTTTCTCCGGAATTCATTACTAAAATAAAGGCCAGAAGACTCACTTAAAAGAACTTGTTTAAAAGTTTGCTGCGGACATTTTTACAGTATTTTTTTTTCAGGAATTCATTCGAAAATAAGATGCAAATATTCTTAATATAAATTTTCGATTTTTATTTTGATGCAAATAAAAATCATCAAACAACAATGAAAAGGGCTTTACTACCTTGCAGATGTGCTAGGGGAGGTTTCAAATGCAGTACGTGATTATACTTCTGTGATGTTATCTTTTTTAGCTCATTATATCGAGGGGGGGCTGTAAAAGAAATAACAATTTTCCTTTAAAGTATGTTATAGCTGAAAAAGTAATAGTAACCGACGGATATATATATATATATATATATATATATATATATATATATATATATATATATATGGTGGAATCTCGATCGATAGTTTTTCAAGGGACCGACTGGACTGAACGATAAATGCGGAAAAACGATAGATGCGGGAACATTACAAAGCAATGTGATCATCGGGACTGGGTGAAATAAACAATACATACGGGAAAACGATGATTCGGAAAACGATCGATCGAGATTCCACTATATATATATATATATATATATATATATATATATATATATATATATATATATATTCAGTTGTGGGATTCCGCAGGTTTGCATCGGTTCTGCGAACCGTTTCCTAATGAGCGCCAGCTGCAACAGGACAAACATCTTTTAAAATAAACATACCCTATACGGGGCAGCCGGTCCAGTCTAATCGGAAAGGAATGGAATCCTACTCCTACAGTGCAAAGATTGTTAAGAATAAATCACATAGCCTATGATAAAAGCAAAGAAAATTGCAAGTGAGGACGCCAATCAAACAGCAATATGGAAAGATCTTCAGTAACGGTTTGTCAGGCATTTAATATAAAAACTCTTTCTTAAAACATAATCTAGTTTTGTGCGCCTCTTTCGTTGTTTTTATTTGAGTAATTAATGCATGAATTATTAAACTATTTTCCAGTATATCTTTTGGTATTCTTAAAATGGTCATTAGTATATAGAACCTGTTGTTAATTTATTTGAATCCCACCAATATATATATATATATACATACATACATACACACACACATATATATATATACACATACATACACACACACACACACACACACACACATATATATATATATATATATATATATATATATATATATATATATACATACACACATATGTATTATATATGTGTGTGTGTGTGTGTGTGTGTGCATGTATTATTCAGTTCTCAAGAGCACACACATTCATTTCACCTATTTATTCAGTTTACACTGCGGCCGACATTAAGATCTTGAACACTGTTTACATTGCGGCCCTTCCCAAAATGACAACCCACAAATCACAAATATCTCTAGCTGCGCGCGTTAGTAATTACCACACCGAGAGATGACTCTGGCGCCCGGAATGAACCGGAAACCCGACCGCTATCAACCATTTTCGGTGGCACATATTACTCGCGCCCGCGATCAGAAACACATCGCAAATAATTTTCAGCGTTAGTAACGCATTCTGCGTGCGCACCATCCACCACCTGTATCTGGCTGGCCGGCCCGCCGTCGTGACACGTCTAGGAGAGAGATTCATGGGGAGTTGTCAGAATGCGAATTTAGTTTGTGCGGCCGCCGTAAATTAGTGACGGGCGCTGGCTCTTTTAAACACTTGGAGTGGGTATCACCGGAATGACTTTCTTGGTCGCGCCGAAAAATGGACAGGATTCGTTCAGAGCAGGATTATTTCGCCTGGCTGGTATCCGTAGTGTTGAATTAGCCGGCTACCCGACTTTCACAATTTTCAGTAAAAAAAAATTGCATTTGAAATTTATATCTCGCATAGGCTTATCGTAAGGTGACTTTTAATGCAATACTAGAATAATTACAAGATAAAAAGAACTTTTTATATACCATCTTTTTAAGTTTTCTATTGAATCATATAAACTTGACAATTCTATGTATTAATAAATACTTTTTTAAAAATTTTTTGATGAATTATCCCATAAACTTGAAAGAAAATGAAGTTAATTGGAAGTTAACTCGCGTTTAACTTTTCGTTCGCATCCCGGCCGAAAGATGGCTGCACCAGTCTACAAAACAAAAAATAACTGAAAAAGAATTCAATGCTGCTTAAAGATGGCTAAATGTATTAAAATAAGGCACTGTCGTCGTGTTCTGAGCTATTAAAAAAGTTTCAAATGTCTAGCTAGTCGGGAAGTTAGTTAAAAATCGATTGCAAAATTTGTGCCGGACAAACACACACACACAAACAAACAAACAAACAAACAAGAAAGCGAGTTAATAAAAACATGGTAAAAATAGAAGAAAAGGAAACAATTAAACAATAAAATCTTTTTCTAGAATCAATATTAGGGCAAGTGTCCCAAATATCGCCTACTCTAACTTTTTTTCGACATTTCATCCACTTTTTATTTTCTGATTAGGCTGAAAACTCAAAGAACATCACTAAGAACTATTTCCTTTGGTATCCTGAGATCAACCAGCTCCAAAACCAGTGCCAGTTTAAGTTATCTAGCTAAATTGGAAAAATTGAAATTTCCAGTGAACTCCAGAGCGGTTCCTAATATCGCCTACCTCTGTTCCTCTTACCGCCTACCAGGCGAAATTAGGAGCACCTGTTAAGAGGCGTTGCTAGCAAAGTCTCTGTTTAATGCACTTTCAAATGGTATAAGCAAAATTCGAATTTGGATGCACCTACCTGGTCATTCACTGGATTCTTTGGAGCCAAAATTTACGAAGACAACAGCCAAAACAACTTCAGACCCCATATAGTTTCTGTTGTCAGTAATAAGAGCGTTGTCGCTATCGCCGCTGTTAGTACAGACTCAGAACTAAAAAGTTACTGCATTTTCTCATACACAGCGCGAATCATACTTTAGAAACACGAGTAGGCGATATTAGGCACAGGTGCGATATTTGGGACACCCACCCTACATAGACAAATAACGCATTTCTTAGAAGCAGTATTTCCTAGAGGCGTAGTTGATGAAATGACGTCTCCCTACTCTCAAGTACATAATAAAATTCATGCGACGAGGATATCACGTTACCCACTGTTCAGTTACGACCTGTTCACACTATATCCGGAACGTTCCGTAGCATCAGCGTTAAAATTTTTAAGTGTGGGTTCAACGTATTTAGTTTCAATAAATTATCTTCTTCAGAACTGTATGAATAGTAAAAACTCTAGAAATACTCACCGTATTGTTTTTCCGTTGTCCCTTCACATCTCTTAAACATTAAATCAACAATCAGAATGTAACTGAGAACTCGGTAGCATTTTTAGTGTGGGTCCAAAATTAGTTTCATAAAATCTCTTCTTCAAAACTGTGTTAATGGTAAATATTCAATAATTCAACATTTAGTAGTTCCGTACTACATTCAAATCTTTAAAACATTAAATCAACAATCAATATATAACTGAAACCTTCTTAACATTTTTAGTGTGGGTCCAAAACATTTATCTTCATAAACTCTCTTCTTCAAAACTGTGTTAATGGTAAATATTCAATAATTCAACATTTAGCAGTTCCGTACTCTTTTCAAATCTTTAAAACATTAAATCAACTATCAATATATAACTGGAAACTCTTTAAAAATTTTAGTGTGGGTCCAAAATATTTAGTTTCATAAAATCTCTTCTTCAAAACTGTGTTAATGGTAAATATTCAATAATTCAACATTTAGTAGTTCCATACTACATTCATATCTTTAAAACATTAAATCAACAATCAATATATAACTGAAAACTCCTTAACATTTTTAGTGTGGGTCCAAAATATTTAGTTTCATAAACTCTCTTCTTCTAAACTGTGTTAATGGTAAATATTCAATAATTCAATATTTTGTAGTTCCGTACTTCCTTCAAATCTTTAAAACATTAAATCAACAATCAATATATAACTGGAAACTCCTTAACATTTTCAGTTTGGGTCCAAAATATTTAGTTTCATAAACTGTCTTCTTCAGAATTTTGTTAATGGTAAAAACTCTATTATAACTCGACATTTAGTAGTTAAGTATTCCCTTCAAGTCTCTAAAAAACGAAATCAGTTATCAGAATAAAACTCACAACTCAGTAACTTTTTTAGTGTGGATTCAAAACATTTATTTTGATAAACTCTTTGTTTCAAAATTGTGTTAATGGTAAAAACTTTACTATAAATCAACATTTAGTAATTCAGTATTCCCTTCAAATCTCCAAAAAGGGTAATCAGTTATCAGAATGTAACTCAAAACTCGGTAACATTTTTAACGTGGCTTCGAAATATTTTAGTTCCATAAACTCCCTGATTTATAAAATCTGAATTCGTCCTCCTCTAACTACGCGCATTAAGAATAGAATATACATCAGCCCGTGAAATATTCCTAAAAGTTTCAAGTTGAATTCATTCCTTATGCTTTGTAATAGAATAATGGAAGAGAGTAGTACGTTCTTGTCCCATCTACTGCAGACTGTATATATAGCATTCATTTTCACTGAATCCCCTACATAATGTCCTAGATAACCTGCTAGGGTCAAGCTTTTCCTTACAATGCCTTGACACGTAATTTATAATGCCAGTTCTAACATTTGTCTTCGCTGGTTTATATTCCGGTAATATATACTCGCTAGGAATAAACTCCCGGTTCTGACATTGTGTACGTCTAAGAGACAGATATCAGGTTAGCAATTTTGGTCCTCCGCTATCCATTTACATTCTGGGGTGATTTAAATAGTGGTGTATTTCAGTTAGTTTTTAAAAAGTGTTTCGTGTAATATTTGATCTTTTATGAAAATTGTGATTATGTGTTATCAGTTAAGTATAATTTTTGAAACGTTTATCTTAGCTCTCTGACAAATAGTTTCAATACTTATATAAATCTCTTTCGGTTTTCTGTTACGATAAAGAACAGAATAAAAAATTATTAATATAAAATTTATAATTTTTAGTTTAAATTATTATGAATCTATACTAATAAAAAGAAGTGTTTCTCTGTCTTTGTGCGGCCTCCAGATGAATCTATGGCACTTACAGCCATGAAATTCGGCACACAGGTAGTGCAGACGATAAGTACGCGCACTTATCGTCTTACATAAATAAAGAATAACATAAAAAAATACATTGTATAAAGTAATTTTTATTAAAATGATGTATATAAAACTGTATGAAAGATTTTGGGAAATGTGAATGCTTCAATAAAAATTTTCTTTCGTGATGTAGAAGTGAAGAAGAAATTCAAAAAGAGCGGGAAGATCTTCGGAACGTGGCATGGTTCCAAGCTGGAATTCCTCGGTAAGTCAAAAAAGCTTCCATTGTTTATTGTATGTTTAAATATGTTGAAATCATTTACTGATTACTCGGTTCATATCCTTTTTTCATATTTACCCGTATGTTAGCTTGTTGACATACTTCCCTCTGTCTTCAACTAATTTGACAACGTCTTTAGACCATCCATCGAAAATTTGGACGATAGGTAATTAAATTTTGTAAACTTTTGGGTGTTAAACAAATTCTTCTAACACTTTTTCACATCGAAAAGAAACTTGGCAGTTGTTAATTCCAAGTTGACGAGTTCAAAATATTCTCCGCTTCGTCTATGAGTGATTTGTTTAAGTTCTTTTGTGTCTTATAATTGATTAAAATCAGTTGTTTCTAGGTCAAATCATAGCTTTTTAAATATTTTTCCGTGTGAGCTTGTTAGCACCTCCCACTGTCTTCAAGTATAATTAGAATGTCTTTAGATGAGTCGTAAAAATTTCAACGTGGGGAAA
This sequence comes from Dolomedes plantarius, assembly GCA_907164885.2. NCBI lineage: Eukaryota > Metazoa > Arthropoda > Arachnida > Araneae > Dolomedidae > Dolomedes > Dolomedes plantarius. The sequence continues at coordinate 22,012,022 of OU015502.1, read as the reverse complement.
TTCTGTAAAATTTTGTGTTTTAAAGATTCGACAAATTCTTTTAGTACATGCAAGTCAAAAAGAAACTTGACCATTGTTGACTTCTGATAGACGAATGTGTTCAAAATTTTTGCGTCAACAGTGATTTGTCTCGATTTGATACTTTAGAACAGGGATGGCCAACTGACGGTCCGCTGGCCGCATCCGAGACGGCAGGACTTTTTACACGGCCCGCAATACTAAAGCAATTTAAAAAGAATTTATTGTTATGAAACGAAATACTTCACTCACTTGTTCCATGTTCGGTTGTATTTATTTGTGCGAAAGCACTTTTACCCAAATCAAACGCATTAATTTCAAGGGAATCGACGTTGATTTTACTGCCCTTGGTCCAGTGGATTTCACATTAGACTTTTTCTATTTTTTTATTATTAAGAAGACCAGTTTTTTTATGTTTTATTTTGTAATAAAGTCTTTTTTTTATCAGACTTGATTTCATTTTGTTACGACACTGATTTTTTTTTTGATTTTTTTTTAATAAATGTCACAAAAATCAAATGTATTTCAAAAAAGTGCGTTTCAAAATGGCTACTTTGAAGTTGTCAATTTTTTTAAATATTTGATTTTATAAAGGTGCGTTTCGTAATTTTCGACTTTTTTTTTCAAAACATATAAATATACATTTTGAAATTACCAAAATTAATTTTTCACCAATCAAACACTTTTTATCAAGAATGCAGTTTTCAGAAAAATCAATAATTACTATTTTTCCTATATTATAATGCGGTCTTTTTTGAGGACCCTGTATTCATATTTTTTAAATAATTTAAATTTAAATATTTAAAATTATTTTAAAGTTAAAATATTTAATGCAGTATGCAAATCTAATATTTGATGATGATAATTTCCCCTTTTAGCACAGCAAACGTCAAAATTCTCAACGATATTATAATCATTTATATTTTTCTCAAGTGGCTCCCGTGTGATTTTGATTTGGAAAAAGGTTTTTAATTATTGGGATTTTTTACGAAACGTTTTTATTATCTAGTAAAGATGTTTTTGAGCAAATTCATTGTTAAATAATGCTTTTTTTAAGTTGTCTAATGTTCAACAATTTTTTATTAGTCTATTCAGTTGTTCTGTAACTTTCTTTAGATCGGCAAATTTGACGATCATGGCTCTTTTAATTTTTTTTTAATAGTCGTTAAATTTCGGTTTTCTGTTTTCACGAGTTATTTTGATCTTTTCGATGTGGTCTGAGCTTTTTAAGACTTGTTAATTTTCCATTCGTAAAGGGTATACCTATGGGAAATTGCTATTCTAGTGCATTTGCCAACCTATTCTTACATTTTTACGAAACTAAATTTCTTAACTCAAATAATGTTACCGGATTTAGATATATTGATGATCTTATAATTTTTAACTGCAACGATTTGGAATTTCTTAATCAAATCTACCCAAAGGAACTAACTTTAAACCGGACTAACGATAATAATCTTTGTGCGACTTATCTGGATTTAAAAATTAAAATTCAAAATAGAGAAATAAAAATAGGGATATATGATAAAAGGTTAGATTTTAACTTCGAGGTTATTACGTTTACTAATTTCCATAGCAACTTAAATATAAAATTTATTATAATATTTTTTACTCACAACTTTACAGAATAAAAAACATATGTAACAACGCTGGGGATTTTTTGGAGGCATGTAGCATTTTCGAGGAAAACTTAAGAAAAAACGATTTCCCTAAAAATTTCGACAATTTAAAAGTTTTAAAAAAATGGCATTTAGACTCGGGAATTTTTATAGCGCGTCCACATCCATGCTCTCCTCCAGAATTCTGCGGGGAAACCAGTGATTTATGGGCAGCGGCCTGCAGAGCTGTCCTGCACTGATCTTGTGTCGGAGCGGTCTTTGCCGAGAGGATCAAAGAAAACGAAGGGACCTTGGGGGCGGAATGGGGGATGAGAGTGAAATGAACCCTACCCGACGGGTAGGGTTACCGTCACTAATGTGATGACAGGAATTGGGGGTACTTCCCTGCAGTGCAATGTGAATGTACCATTAAAGATGTTTAGAATAGTATTTGTGTTTCCATTTGGTTAGGCTGTAATGGGGGGTGGCGCTATAGTAATGTTACAATGACGTAATTTTTAGGATAGAATTGGCTGCTGTTTCGCCATAACAGTCACTTACGGAATTGGGGTATGTACGCATCTTTTATTTTGCATTAGGATTTTGTGTGCTTGCATGTAAGGTGCGTTGAGCCCATACTGTAAGTTGTGTTTGTCTTTTCATTTTCTTTTTGACTTATTGCTTACTTGGGGGACTCGGGGCCTTGGGATGTCTTTTGGGCTTACCTGCATCCTATTCAGAAAGTTCCCCTTGAGGTAACTGACATGGTTAGGCTCCCTGACGAAGAGACCTGTCGGTTACCTCTGTTGTTTTATGGTTCAGTTCCGGCACTTATACAGAATCTTGCCGTTGGTGCGTGGATGCCCAGAGTGCTTGATTTCTGTTTGTTTCTTGTCTATATTTGTATTATTTTTATCTATCTCTGTTGGATTATTTATTTGTTTTTTTCATTATGGGGATATGAAGCTTCTGCGCTATCCTCTATTGAAAATGTTTTCTTTGCAGGATTTGTTTTATGTTAAAGTGATTTAGCAGTCTATGCTTGATTTTTATTTTTTGTTTAGTTCTATGGTTTATATTTTACATTAATTTTCCATGATTAAGGCTCTGTTCACATTGCAGTCCGTTAGCGTAAGCGTAAAAATATTGAAATATATTAATTTTCCATGTTTAAGGCTCTGTTCACATTGCAGTCCGTTAGCGTAAGCGTAAAAGTATTGAAATATATTAATTTTCCATGATTAAGGCTCTGTTCGCATAGCAGTCCGTTAGCGTAAGCGTAAAAGTATTGAAATATATTAATTTTCCATTATTAAGGCTCTGTTCACATTGCAGTCCGTTAGCGTAAGCGTAAAAATATTGAAATATATTAGTTTTCCATGATTAAGGCTCTGTTCACATTGCAGCCCGTTAGCGTAAGCGTAAAAGTATTGAAATACATTAATTTTCCATGATTAAGGCTCTGTTCACATTGCAGTCCGTTAGCGTAAGCATAAAAGTATTGAAATATATTTGACCAATGGCAAACCTCCAAACGATTAGCAATGGAATTGTTAAGGCCTATGATTGGTTTATTCCCGTCTCAGTGCCATTTTTCCTTTTATGCTTACTGTAACGGACTGCAATGTGAACAGGCCTTTAAAGCTTTTTGTCCAAACTCTTCTTTACAACATTCAAAACATTACAAAAAAACAGGAATTTTTCCTAGCATTATTTTAACGAAGTTCAGCAGTAAAATGAACATTGAACAAATGAATAGATTTAATTTTATTGAACAAAGTGCTACAACCCTTTATGTGTCGAACTTTACAGAGTTCAATTCACCGTTAATCCTTTAGTATTCTACTGCCTAGAAATGTTTCAAGTATTAGCATTACCTAGCATTATTTCGTGTATTGGTTTCACCTAGTATTTTTCTAATGTTTCAAGTATCGTATATATTTACTTGTATTTTTCTATTGTATTAGTGTTGTATAATATTCGACAATACATCGGTATTACCTAGTATTCTTTTATCTGTGTATTGGTGTATTACCTAGGATTCCATGCATATGAAAATTGGTATTATCTGGTACTTTACCATTGATAGTATCTGTTATTTTCATATCGGTTGTGTTCTTTAGTGAATTTTCAAATAGTATGTTTCTATGTAATGGTTTTACCTAATATACTTAATTACATCGGTATTAACCTAGTATTCTTTTGTTGTTGTTTCTAATACCTCCTGGCTGGAAGTGCCAGAGCAGGTCCATATAGTCTCCGGTTCATAATAGCACCACAAGTGTTGGAGAACAGTCTTGGCTAGGTGCCACCACAATTTTGACCGATCTACCCCAGGGGCGACATTTAGGGGGATCGTACCTTCCCACTGACCTCATAGAAGGTCACGGATTTAACGCGCCCATATCCAGCCTAGAAAAGAAGGTATATAACGGCGCTTGTAGGGATTCGATCAGAGCACACACCCGCAGTACCGAAAGCCGACGCGCTACCGATAGGCTACCTCCGGCCAGTATTCTTTTATCTGTCTATTCATGTATTACCTAGTATTCTACGTAAGTAAATATTGGTATTATCTGATACTTCACTATTTGGTAGTATTACTTCTTTCTTATCAATTCCTTTTACATAGGTTTACATCTATTTGCATCAGCTAATATTAGTTTAACTACAAAATCGGCATTATTTTAACTGTTAGTATTTTTAACACTGTTGATTTGAGATGACATGGCCTTTCAATTTTCTCATGAATGAACGGTATTTGATCTTATTAAAGTCCATTTTCTTAATGAGTGACGTGTAACACTTTTCTTTATAAGGACTTTAATAATTTCTTTACAATTTCCTAAGTTGGTTCAAGGGTGGAAATTTCTTGTTATGGTGATTGAGCATATTAAATCTTTCCCATACATTTACAAATAAGTCGGATAGTTAAATGTTTCGCGCTATATACTGCGTGTATGTAGTACATCGAAAAAGGTGTCCGTGATTGCAACGTGAAATAAAGAACCGTACAATAGAACTCATGGTGTTTATTTTTTCCTCAAAAGATACAGAAACGAATCAAGTTTTGGACATAATCTAGTAGGTTTCGATCGTCGCTCGGCACACATTTAGGCGATAGTCTATCTCCATCCAGGTACGCTCGATCATAGTTGCAACAGTGATTCTGTCCGATAAGTGACGTAGTTCCGGATTTCGCTCTTGGCGCTGGATTCAAAGTTTTAGATGATTCATTGAAATGTTCATGTTATTTATAATTATTGGAGATCCCACTTTTGGGCATCTTATCCGTCTAGTGTACGCCTTCCTGGAGAACGAGAGAGAAACCGAGGTTTCTGGCAGCTGGAAAAGCTGCAGCTGTATGTCTGTTTATATTTGAACGCTGCCGACGTAGCAGCGAAGCTTCCCAGGCGAAATCACCTTGGCGAAGGATTCTCGTTCGCATTCTCACAAATATGGCGGTGTAGTAGGTTTTATATGTGTGCACCTACTTACCAACGGACCCCTGCCTCCAGATTTTCAAACTTTTTCGAAACTTTTGTAAATGTAAAATTGGACAATGATTTATTGAGTGTTATGTAGTATTCAATAATATTTTTGCTCTGTTTTTTCCCTTCAGCGAGATCGCCCTGGAAGTGCTAGCCGGGAAACCTGAAGGGTCTTTCATCGTGAGGGAGAGTACGACGAAGCCCGGCTGCTACGCCCTCTCGCTTAGGGTCCCGCCTGGTAAAAACCCGAGTGGAATAGCTCATTACCTCATTCTGCAGACCAACAAGGGCTACAAAATAAAGGTGAGAAAATCACGTTACTCAACAAAACAGTAGAGACCCAAAAAAAATCTTAAAAACTTACTGAGTGGTACTTATATAGTACTACTCAGAGACCTCTTGTAAGTACTTATATAGTTACTAACTAGGTTAGTAACTAACTTACTAGGTTAGTATCTAACTAACTAGGTTAGTAACTGACTAACTAGGTTAGTAACTAACAAACTAACTAGGTTAGTAACTAACTAGGTTACTAACTAACTAATTAGGTTAGTAACTAACTTACTAACTAGATTAGTAACTAACAAACTAACTAGGATAGTAAATAACTAACTAGGATAGTAAATAACTAACTAGGTTAGTAACTAACTAACTAGGATAGTAATTAACTAACTAGGTTAGTAACTAACTAGAATAGTAAATAACTAACTAGGTTAGTAACTAACTAACTTACTAACTAGGTTAATAACTTATTAACTAACTAGGTTAGTAACTATTTAGGTTAGTAACTAACTTACTAACTAGGTTAGTAACTAACAAGGTTACTAAATAACTAACTAGGTTAGTAACTTACTAACTAGGTTAGTAAGTAACTAAGTTGGTTAGTAACTAACTAAGTTGGTTAGCAAGTAACTAACTAACTTACTAACTAGGTTTTTAGTAACCAACTAGGTTACTAACTAACTAGGCTACTAACTAACTAAGTTGGTTAGTAATCTATGCTCCACAAAGTCTATGTAATTATATAATTCAATAGATGGCATGGTTATTCAAATTTATCTTATTTTACAAAATAAACTGATAATTATCAAGCTTCAGTTTTATTCAGAGTATGCTGCTGTGTATAATAAAATATTAGTAAATATTAGAATCTTACCCTTAAATTTTTCGTAAATGTTCAATAAATAGTAACGTAAAGATCGTATAAAGTAAAAAATAATTAGGTCAGTAGTCAAAGTTACGTAAAATTCGTACAGTTAAAAATAAGATCAATGGTCATAAGCAATTTCAAAAGAAGTTTATACAGGCTTGGCTCCTGATTCAAGGGACTAGCTAAAAAAGGGGGGGAGGGGGAGGGGAGGATCATAAGGTGGTTTCGAATGCTGTGAATGTTGCGTTGATGTGTTCGAATCAGTTCAGTCATATAAACACTCAATTTGTCTTTTAAGCTTTAATATTCGCAGGTGCCTGTACTGTTCAATATTTAGATGGAGTTGAACCATCAATTAGGTTGTAGAAATTAGACGAGGAACAGGCATCTATCTATAATGTTGACTAAATTGGTGGAGTCATTGATCAGTCTAAATGGACGCTGAAAGTCTTAATGAAGAAACGGGATCACTCAAGTTCGAAGAAACAATATTGCTGAGACATCAGTCTATAATGTAGAATAATGAAGAATTGTCCCGAAGATATCTGGAGGAGTACAATTTCGGACAAAAGTTCTATACGGCACGATACACTGCAGCACGACAAAAGTTTCGTCCACGGAAGAAGGAGACCGACAGTTCGGCAGGATGATAAGAGTCTTCCAGTAAAAAAATCAAAGGTGCTAGAAGATGTTTCCTCTGTACATCAATCAGTAGGACGGTGTCGTAAAAGATGGAAGTACAAGACGTATGTGGCGATAACCTAAGTTCAGACTAGCACGTCAACGTCTGATATTATAGTACTAACTTTGCATTGATCGTAAAAAAAAGGTACAGGTCAGCACTTGTAATGTTAGCATAAAAAGCCTGAAGAAGCTGGTAAACTAAAATAATCTTTCAAAGCATTTCAAATTAAAAAAATATTTATTTTCCTGTCTGGATTATTATATATAAGTTCACAAAAATAGCTCGAAGCTTACATTAGTTTCTAATCAAAAAATGACCGTTCAGGTCTAAAATTCAGACATCTAGATGAGCTAACACAAATTTATTACCCATAGCTTCCCAAGACAGAAAATGGCAAAGCCAAGTCTGCCCGGGAGCTTTTTAAAGCCAATTTTTAAGAGATCCTACTCTCAGGCGAAAAATATGGCTAACTCTATAATTTTTCCACCGAGGAAGCAGGAGAAGTCAGGAGAGAGGGGTTACAGGAACACTAGAAAAATCGCCAAGCCACACAAACATAGGGAAAAGTAGCTGAGAGACAGCGTACAGGATCGGCGGACAGTTTTTTGCTCCTACCGTACGAACATCCGGTAGAACAGGGTAGAGCGATTTATCGCCAAAAACGGAACAAGACAAACGCCAACGGCGAAGAGCGCGAATGGTGCAAACACTCTATTGGTCAAGCCTTCAAGTGACGTAGGAGGCGCAATTTTTAATTGGGAGAGAGAAGAAGAGAACTAGAAAGCGTCTTCTCTTACCCACGTGGCCAGATTCCCACGGCTAGCAAGTGCCCAGAAGCTTTTTAACAGATGGATACAGGCTGTCTGTGATTTAACAAGGTGACAGTCGATCGGCAAATTTAAATTAATGAACGGCTTTAAATTAACAGCGGCTTTAAATAGCAATAACAGTGCAATTTAAGCGTACTGCCGGAAGTCTAAATATCCGCTCTTTAGAAACTTAGCCGATACATAAAAAGAATCCAATTCTAAAGATCCACAGGGCATTTTCAAAAGAAACGGACTGATTTTAATGGGCTATTATCCCAGATGTGGCGATTGTAAAGAATGTTCCCAGAACACAAAAATAGCTTAAGCTTAGAGATAACCAGCGAGATTCCCACACTTTGGGGGGACCAACAAAAAATTAAACTGTGCTATTTTTAAAGTAAGCAAGTTAAAGTAAGCAAGTGACTATTAGGAAAACTAGCAAATTGAGGTATTTAATTAATTTAACTAAGATTTAACTTTAATTTAGTAACCTAAAAGGAATATAACGAAATTCTTCGTTATAGTGCCACATCAATGAATTTAATCCACGTGGGGTATCTTTCAACCCAAGCAGAACATGAGTAGGTATCTTTTAACCTGACATAACAGAACATGAATAGGTATCTTTCAAACTAACATAACATGGTGGTTCACACTTTCGATTTCTAAGAACACACTAACTACGCATTAAAAGTAACAAAACAGTTTTTGATACAGCGCCCTCTACAGGCGAGCCAATGAGTAGGTTAGGGGGTTACTCAACACTAGCTTTGGGATTGTGCGCAGAGCTGTGCCTAGTAGCGGTCTATTTTCCACCCAGAGAGACCTGCAGCGCTTGTCTGGCCGTGTCTGGTGCATTGAAAAGACTGAAAGAGAAATAGCAGTCAATTAAAAATGTGAATGAAAATAAATGTCGAATACAGCCAAATGTTAATTTGAAGTAAAGTATATGACCAGGGTCACTAAGAATTCACCTAAACATCAAATATCATACTCTTGTCGAATTAAAATCAGGAATTACAGAGATTCACTTAACAAAAATTAAGTCTAATGGTGTTCAAGGGTAAATTTCCCATAGACTATAAAGATTAAATAAAGATCGAAGATGAATAAGAGTGAATAAGAATCAAACAAAAGGCAAAATTTTAAAAGTCGAATAGGCGTTGAAAGTCCAAAAGAAATCATTCGAAAAAAGTTAAATTCGATAAATGTCAAAGATCAAAGGTCGAATAAAGTTCAAATGTGATTAAAATATCAAAATTTAAATGTCAAGCACAGATATAAGTAAGTCATGTAAGGATAAACAAAGGTCTAATGTCAAAACAAGGTCAAATCTATTTGAAATTTAAAATTAAAGATTTATCAGAGGCTAAACAGATACTAGATGTCTAAAGAGCTGTTCACACTAAATCCGCAGCGTTAACGTAGCGTTAGCGAAAATATTTTAACCAATCACATAGCTGAGCGCTATCACATCATCCGTCGATTCAATTTCAACGTTGACGAAACACGTGGTACGTCGAACGAGTCACAGGTCCTTCCAAGAATCGTCTGTCATGGAGCACAAGTCTTTGTACTGAAAAATAATCAGAGTCATAATAAACACCCCCTGCGGCTGTCAGCCAATCAGATGCACTCCACGCTTTCGAGAACAAAAGTAGTGTGAATAGGTTTTCTTCTCAGCGCCAACGGAATCTTTAACGCTGTCAGATACAATGTGAACAGGCCTAAATATTATTAGCAAAAAAATAAATAGTAAAACTGAAAATTTTGAACAGCAGCTTGGAAAAAAAAAATTTTTAACATGGTGAAAGTTTTATGAAATCAGATATCCAGTATGTACTCAACTGTTTTAAATTGTACAATTATTTTTAGAGATTAATTATCTTTTCTCTCGCAGGGATTTACGAAAGAATTTTCAAGCCTTAGCGCCCTTATCACTCACCACTCAGTGATGCCTGAACTGTTACCATGCCCCCTGTCGCTTTCACGTCACTCAACCAGGGATGCTGAGCACGAATTCGAAGAGACTGAACAAAAATCATGTGACATTTTTGCCGACATACACTGGCTTATGACTGATTTAGAATTATAAAGCTCCTGCTCTTGAAGAAGAGTTCAATTTGTCACTACTCAGTTCGACGAGCAGGGACTGGAACATTGCTGTATAGCTTGACTCTTCCTAAAGGAACTAGTCATTATGTGATTGACAATTCTTAAAGAATGTACATAATGTATGTTTATCTATCTTTCAAGAAATAAGATTAATATTGTTTACATATTTAAACGAAAATCTTCAAATTTCTATCCCGGTACAAGAAGAACCTAAAAATTTATTCAATCATAGCATGAAAAATCATTTAATTAAGCGTATTTCATCAATAAACGAGGACATTACTGACGACTTCAAAGTCGGTTATGTATCGCACGCTGAAAACGATCTTTTGTAAAATTACAGTGGTGGCGCCATCTATTGAGCAAATATTACTAATGACTTTAAAGGTGGTTATGCATCGCACGCTAAAAACGGTCTTTTGTAAAGTCACAGTAGTGGCGCCATCTATTGAGCCACACCATTAAATGCAGATATGGAACTATTCAATGATTAATTTATTTGGCAAAATATTTTTGCATGCTATCCTGATAAAATTAACCCTAAATTGGTGTATTAAGGAGGTTATTAAACGTTGGAAATTTTCATTAAAACATGTATGAGCAAGAACTTTCAGGTTTCATAAATGATTTGAAACTGTCTAATATACTAATTCGTGTGTATTTAAATTTTCTCACTAAAGAAAGAGGAATGAAGGAAATAAGTCATTGTTAGTGAAAAATACATTTTTCAAGGATGAAACAAGTTCTAGTCATATATATAAATATTCAAAATATATAGAGAGAGTTCGGGTGTTAAGTATATACAAATGTATAGAATTAACAAAAGTGGAATATTTTTACGAATCCGCACTGTAGGAAAATTTATGAAATCAATTTGTACATGTCTGTCTATATATGTGTACATTACTTTGTTATATATCCCAAGGAATTCTATGGGAGAAAAATAATTAATAGCTGTTAATGTTCCATTCTAAACCAGTTGAAACTTATTATAAAACAACTTTATAGTAAAAAAAATAAACAGAAATGGATATTGTTTAAATGCCACTAATTTAAATATGCTGTGGTTGAAGAATTTATAAATAATTCAGAATCATTAAGGAAAAAAAATAAGACTGTGCTTTAGCTCATGTTACACATGCAGATGTGTGAAATGCCTGTGTCACTGGAAGATTGTTTCGAACTTTTTTTATATTGTTTTGGAGTTTTGATCTACTATGCCAATAAACTAGTTGCAAAAAAAAACTCGTGCACTGTTTGTTGTAAACATTCACGACTATTTTGTATGGCTATTTTGAACGTTTAGTTAAGGAAGTGGTTTTTAACCTTTTGATAGACGCGAAACACTAACGGCCTCTTCACACTGAATACGTAGCGTGAGCGTTAAAAATTTTAACCAGTCACGGAGCTCGCTTCATTGACCACGTGACACGTCAAACCAATCGCAGGTCATGTCAACAATCTGGGAAGCAACGTGGTCACGTAACGTAATGCTCCGAATGCAATGTGAACAGGCATTAACTCTAGCAGTCTAAGATTAACCCTTCAGCGGGCGCGTCCGTGTACAAAATGCAACATTTTCGTAATTTTAAATGGTTTGTTTTTACACGTAAGGTTTGAATGTTCTAGTTTCTATTTATAGCTACACCCTTTCTAATGCAAGTATGATTTTCTGACCCTTGTATTCCTTTCCATTCATTGATGGTCGTGATTTAACCGTGGTAAACAAGCGATTATACTGGATTACAATGCGACAAAAGCAGGAGTTGATGTACTCGATCAAATGTGCAGCTATTACACGGTATTCCGCATATCACGAAGATGGACAATATCATTGTTTTTTAGGTTTTTGGACATGATAAGAATCCATTCGCAAGTTGTCCTTAGATCTCAAAAACCGGACAGTTTCGAAATAAGGCGATTGTATCTGCATTCTTTGGCCTTTAATTATAAATATATCTCAATGTTATCAACATTTTATATCTTGCCATAAAACGAAGAATTATTATTTTCAATTTGAAAAAAAAAGTTTACTACAAAAGGATTAATCAAGGTTGAAAGAGACGCTGCACTTTGTGTCACGCGCGCCTGCTGGTGTTCCAAAAATTGGCGGGCCCGCTGAAGGGTTTATAAGAGACCTGTCTGTCCCTCTGAAAGAGGTCTCCTTCTAAAAGGATGTGCTGGATTTCATCTAAGTGTACTCATTATTACAGAAACGAAAAGACATTTTGCCGTTGCATCACAGATCATCTACAACGCGCCAGATCGTAGCTAAAACACGTGTATCACGTTCTTTAAAAAAAAATAATAGCCGCTGTTGCCACTGGACAATACAAACTCTAATAAGGCGTCCACATTCATGTGCTCTGCACAGTATTCTACGGGGGAAGCCAGTGATTTATGGGCAGGGCGGTTTGCAACGATCCTCCGATTGAGCGGTTTTTGACAGAGCATCAAAGGCGGGGCGGGGGGTCACGCGGGTCAAATCGTGTCAAGCGAGGTCGGGGGGTATTTGTCTGCATGAATGTGGAAGAGCTTAGTGACGTACAGGAAACTGGGAGTGCATTCTTCACACTAACATTGATGTTTTATGTAATTCATTAAAATCTTAGCTATCAGTAATAAAAGGTGGAAGCATGCGGTTTTCAACATACAGTGGCTCCCAAAAGTGTTCGTACATTTACGATTTTCAATGAAATAGGGGGGTCTATCCATTAATTAAAATGAATATTTCAGAATGGGTATTTAATAAGATCTATAATCTATTCTTAACAAAACTACATGAAATATTTTGAAAACATAGTAAAACTTTATTTTTAAGAAACCAGTAATAAAAAAGTAACAAAAACTTTATCTCACAAAAGTCATCGCACACTGAAATATTTTCGGATAAATTCATAATTAAAATTATCGTCTGGCACTTTATTTTTATTTTTGAATTGTGGTGAGATTTAAAATATCGTTTGGCTTTAATTTTTGCTTGCTTACTCCGTAATATTCTATTTATTTTTTTAAAATGGCTCGTAGTCGTAAAGAAACAACAAACAGCATTCGAAAATTGATTATTTTTCATCATAGTAGTGGTAAATCAGGTCGAAATATTGCTAAATTACTTAATTTATCCCATTCTACTGTGCAGTATGTGATAAACACTTTAAAGAAGAAAATCGGATCGAAAACAATGTAAGAAAAGGTCGTCCGGCAAAGTTAACTAAACGTGATCAGAGATTTATAATTAGAAAATTTGTGAAAAATCCACGTTTGACTGCTGTAAAAGTTCCTGCAGAATTTAATGAAACATTTTCTACTTCAAATCCTACTAAATATTAATTTAACGAAATATTAGAATATTTACTAATATGTAGAGATTTTTTACAAGTGTACGATGACTTTTGTGATATAAAGTTTTCGTTACTTTTTGATTATTGGTTTCTTAAAAATAAAGTTTTACTATGTTTTTAAAATATTTCATGTAGTTTTGTTAAGAATAGATTATAGATCTTATTATTAAATATCCATTCTGAAATATTCATTTTAATTAATGGATAGACCCCTATTTCATTGAAAATCGTAAGTGTACGAACACTTTTGGGAGCCACTGTATATACTATATTAAAAAAAAAGAATTTTTTATCACTATGTAATAACCTAAGAAACAAGGTATAATTAAGTATATTGCTCCAGGTAACAGAAAAAATTACTAATAATATTCATTACTTTGTTTTGTAATTAAATGTTAAATATAACGATTCGGTTTTGATTATTGGTCAGAAAAGGATTACACTTTTGTCTTTTTTCCCTGTTGAATATTCTAATAGTGCCATTCCGTTATAAGCGTTTCTTACCTTTAAAAATGCTTATCACAAATTATTTGTATACTAGGCCAGTCACAATTATCATTGGAACACATTTATTATCAAACTTACATTTAATTTGTAGGATATTTAGCCGCACGTTTATTTCTAGTAACCTACCCGAAACAAAATACACGTTCCTTTGATATTCTAAATTACACTAGGGATTGCGCATAATTGCAACAAAAATTTAAAACTTAATTAAACTCTTCAAAATATTTCATTTTCAAAGAATTTATCTAATCTATGCTTTATAAACGTCGACAATGGTGTCGAGAGAGAAAAAAAAATCCAAACACTTACCTTTTTGCCTCGTTTACAGGTAATATGCTCTTAGCCTGGTTTCATTGTTAGGGGCTAAATAATAATAATTACAAGATAAAAAGAACTTTTTATATACCACGTTTTTAAATTTTCTGTTGAATCATATAAACTTAACAATTCTATGTGTTAATACATACTTTTTAAAATTTTTTTTGATGAATTATCCCATCAACTTGAAAGAAAATGATCAAATGCGTAATCAATCGTTTAGCTCGGGAATTGCGAGAGTGACTTGCGTTTAACTTTTCATTCCCGTCCCGGCCGATAGATGGCTGCACCATTCTACTAAACAAAATTAACTGAAAATGAATTCAATACTGCTTGAATATGGCTAAAAGTATTAAAAGAATGCATTGACATCGTGTTCTGAGCTATTCTAAAAGTTTCAAATCTCTAGCTAGTCGGGAAGTTGCAATGGCTAGGGTGCTGGCATTCGGTTCAGATTCTGTGGGTTCGAGTCCCCACTGCTGGCATGGATGTTTGTAGCCGTTCGGAACTGGCTTTAAACTGTAGGTCCCGGTCTAATTAGCTCTCGAGTAGCAAAAAGTTAACCGTAGCGCTCCAAACCAAACCTATTATATGCTATACGGTAAGTTTTTCGTCTAAGGCGGCACTTTGTCGTGCGACAATCACCTTCCTTTTTTTTTCATTCACAGCGATTTACTGGCTACTTTATTATGGGAGCACCCTATAGGTGAGCCAGCATTGCTCCCTATGAGGGGGACGACACGGAAACAACCAAGCCTTATTCGGGATTTCAACCCAAGCTCACGTGGTCGTCTATACGTTAAGTGTAGCGTGGATGTTATGCGCAGAATTCGCCTTTTGGCGTTTCTAACCGGAGTTGAAACGCTTAGTGGATATTCCAAAAATGGATCCTCTATGACAGGGGTTCCTAAAGTGTGTACCGCGAAATGCCCATGATCTCCGATCTCATCTATTGCTAAGGACTATTCCGATATAACTCAAAAAGACCTCTGTATTGCAGGAGTACATGATCTGTAGTGGAGAAAAGGTTTCACATAGCACGCTGACAGTTTTCACAGAGCACCTGTCACAACGAACTGACTGGTTTACAAAGTACTTCGCAGAAGACCCAAATCGAGAAGTTTGCGTGGATCCAAGATCCGTTTCATGATGCAGCTCCAAAAGAATTCACTTCACACAAGAGGAAGAAAATGTAATTGAGCTATCGAGGGACAAAAGCCTGAAAGGGAAATTCGCTTGTTTGGGTTTAACGGGGTTTTGGATATTTATAAAAAAAACTAGTTGGTACCCTTCAAAACATGACGGCTAGATGGTAAATAAATGTACTAATACACAAATTAAACTCAACATATCACTGCCAAATGTTGAAAATCATAATAATGCTCAGAAACAAATTAATGTGTTTAAGCAGCCTCGTATTTAGCGAGTATCTAAAGCCAGATTTTAAAATGTCACTGAGCATACGCAGAAAGCAATTTTTTTTAATTGTAAATTATCGCTAATTAAACAGCGCGAAATAAGCAATTTCCATCAGGTTTAATCTTATATTCCCCAAACATAATTATCATAAAAATAAAAATGGCAGAGAGAGATCTACTGAAACTCCTCGGAATAAACGTGTTTATCATTAAAACATGTCACTGAGCATGCGCAGAAATCAATTTTTCATTGTAAATTATCGCTAATGAATAGAAATTGCGGTTACAAAAACCAAATTTGACAAATCTACAGATTACAATCTTTCATTTAAGACCAAAATGAAGTAAATTGATGCAATGGTTTTCTCTCACGGACTGCCCAAAAAGTCGGCTTAGCAACTTAAATATATAGATGAGTATCCTATTCTAAGTGCAAAAGCTATAAGAGTTCTCATTCCCTTTGCAACTTCATATCTGTGCGAAGTTGGGTTTTCATTGCAGTTGCTGTGATAAAGAGCAAATATCGTTCGAAAATTAATGTCAAAAACAAAATAATAGCTGTATCGAGCTTTATTCCGCGATTCGAACAATTGTGCAGTGAGCAGCAGGCTCACCCGTCACACTAAAACTAAAAACACATATACCAAGAGCATTTGGAAGGTAATTATTACCATGTTTTTATTAACTCGCTTTCTTGTCTGTGTGTGTGTTTGTCCAGTACAAATCTTGAAATCGATTTTAACTAACTTCCCGACTAGCTAGAAATTTGAAACTTTTAGAATAGCTCAGAACACGATGACAATGCATTCTTTTGATACTTTTAGCCATCTTTAAGCAGCATTGAATTCATTTTCAGTTAATTTTGTTTTGTAGACTGGTGCAACCACCTGTCGGCCGGGACGGGAACGAAAAGTTAAAGGCAAGTTAACTTCCAATTAACTTCCTTTTCCTTCAAGTTGATGGGATAATTCATCAAAAAAATTTTTAAAAAGTATTTATTAATACATAGAATTGTCAAGTTTATATGATTCAACAGAAAATTTAAAAACATGGTATATAAAACGTTCTTTTTATCTTGTAATTATTTATTAATGTTCTTACCATTTACTTCTCTAATTTCTTCTTTACAGTCGTACAAACATGAAATATATATATATATATATATATATATATATATATATATATATATATATATATATATATATATAAAATATTTAAAGCATGTGTTGCATCAAAACCCATACATTATAAATATAGGCATTAATATGTATATTGTCAATATGCGCTAAGCTGCAATTATTAGACAATACTATATAAGATATAATTAAAACAATAATGATACACCAAGATAAGTTAAAAAAGGATAGTGAATTTCTGAAGCAAAAAGGAAATTTTTGAAACAAAAACGGAAATTGATGTATTTAAAAAGACGTGAGGGGGATTAAGACCCCTCTATCCTGGTTAAAAGATCTTTTTACATAGCTAAAACTTTCCCAGCATTAGTCATACATCAATTAGAAAATTTAAAACTTTTCAAAAAGGTTTAAGACAAAAAATAGAAAAAGTGAGACATAAAAGTAGAAGTTATATACTATAATAAAATAAAGTGACATAATGTCATAATAAGATGATCTCTAAAAACTACCTTACTAAAAACAGTAATTAAAAATATAAGAAAATACACTGAAAAAGCCACACTACAATGAAAAATTACACTACCATCAAAAACACCACACTTTATAAACTATTTCAAATAAAACCATTAAAACTTTAAAATTCAAAACAGCAGGCAAAAAAAAAAAACAAAAAAAAAACAAAACACTATACCTCCAAGTCAAAGTGCTTAAGGACATTCACGCGTCCGAAATAACGCCACAGTATATCCACCAGAAAGCCAGCCGGATACTCCGCCTGTACAGCCAGTTCAATGAAGTTTTTAACTCTATTATTCATCTCAATCCTAGATTCACACAGTCTATCACAACGAATTATGTAGTTGTTGACTATATTATGCTTTACATTTGAATGTAAGGCTGTATTCCAATTGGATAGACGGTTTATTTTAAAGTCGTATAAATCTCTTTTATCGAATATGCAAAAAGATAGTGTTCCATTTGACAAAGTGATGGTTACATCCAAAAAGTTTATTTAATTATTGGAGTTTTGTTCGGTCTTAGTGAGTTTTATATTAGCTGGATAAAAAGTAGGAACAAAGTTACAGTTAACCTCGTGAGCAATGAAAATGTCGTCTACGTATCTAAAGAAAGCTATTTTTGGTAAAATTGATGATTTAGATTCAAAATAATTTTTTCAAAATAATTTTTAAAGGGTTCTAGAACAAAATTCAATAGTCCAAATATGACCTCTATAAAGGGACTACAAAATAAACTGGTAATTAGTTATGTAGACAAGGTGGCTTCTAATTATTCATTTATTTGCAAATTTTATTATATTCAAATTGTAAAAAATTTTTATTCAAATAATACACTTTACGAACCATATGCATTTGATGAGTTGTCTCTGAAACGACGTTTAGTTAAACTGCATAAAAAAAATTAATATAAATCTTTATTCCTTCTCCTTTCCTTACCTTGTTGCAATTCCCAAATTCCACAAAAAACCTATTACCTTTCGACCAGTAACTGTTGGATTCGGTACCTACATAACTTATGCTAATAAATTGATAATACCAGTTTTAAAAAATCTTTTCATTAAAATAAAAAAAATTGGATCCAATATAATCACTAATAGCTTACAATTAATATCAAAAATCAAAAATTTAAACGATATAGAAAAAATAGAATCTTTTGACGTAGTAGACCTATTCAATAATATAGACACTACTTTTCTTTTTTCAATTCTAATTGAACTTTTTCACAGGTTTGATTTACAAGAATATATTACTTTTACTCTTTTTAAAAATACTCTTCGTATCATATTGTTTGAAAATTATTTATTTAATGGTACTACATATTATATTCAGACATTTGGACTGCCAATGGGGGGTGGATCATCGTCCTATTTGGCAGATTTATATTTATATTATTTTGAATCTAAATCATCAATTTTACCAAAAATAGCTTTCTTTAGATACGTAGACGACATTTTCATTGCTCACGAGGTTAACTGTAACTTTGTTCCTACTTTTTATCCAGCTAATATAAAACTCACTAAGACCGAACAAAACTCCAATAATTAAATAAACTTTTTGGATGTAACCATCACTTTGTCAAATGGAACACTATCTTTTTGCATATTCGATAAAAGAGATTTATACGACTTTAAAATAAACCGTCTATCCAATTGGAATACAGCCTTACATTCAAATGTAAAGCATAATATAGTCAACAACTACATAATTCGTTGTGATAGACTGTGTGAATCTAGGATTGAGATGAATAATAGAGTTAAAAACTTCATTGAACTGGCTGTACAGGCGGAGTATCCGGCTGGCTTTCTGGTGGATATACTGTGGCGTTATTTCGGACGCGTGAATGTCCTTAAGCACTTTGACTTGGAGGTATAGTGTTTTGTTTTTTTTTTGTTTTTTTTTTTGCCTGCTGTTTTGAATTTTAAAGTTTTAATGGTTTTATTTGAAATAGTTTATAAAGTGTGGTGTTTTTGATGGTAGTGTAATTTTTCATTGTAGTGTGGCTTTTTCAGTGTATTTTCTTATATTTTTAATTACTGTTTTTAGTAAGGTAGTTTTTAGAGATCATCTTATTATGACATTATGTCACTTTATTTTATTATAGTATATAACTTCTACTTTTATGTCTCACTTTTTCTATTTTTTGTCTTAAACCTTTTTGAAAAGTTTTAAATTTTCTAATTGATGTATGACTAATGCTGGGAAAGTTTTAGCTATGTAAAAAGATCTTTTAACCAGGATAGAGGGGTCTTAATCCCCCTCACGTCTTTTTAAATACATCAATTTCCGTTTTTGTTTCAAAAATTTCCTTTTTGCTTCAGAAATTCACTATCCTTTTTTAACTTATCTTGGTGTATCATTATTGTTTTAATTATATCTTATATAGTATTGTCTAATAATTGCAGCTTAGCGCATATTGACAATATACATATTAATGCCCATATTTATAATGTATTGGTTTTGATGCAACACATGCTTTAAATATTTTAGTTATATATTTTCTGTCTAAACATTGCAAAAGCTACGCGCATTTTGGACGGAATTGCTATAATTTATTGCTATAATTTAATTCTAAATGGGGTACACCATATGAGTTAAGTCCATATACGCTCCCTAGCTCGTCATACAATTTTCTTTAACTGATTTTCTATATAAATAAATAAAAAAGTAAAATAAAAATCACAAAATTAGTTAAAAAATTAGCCAAGTTGATATTAATCCACAACATGTTTAGCAATGGTACTGCTGTAGTGATGTCATGATTACATCTTTGTAAAGTAGTTTTTTCACGTAGAAGAATTTCGGAATGGATTGATTGCGGATTGCGCCTATTGAACATGGACTTGTTTAGAAGCTAGATTTCTTTCTATTAATTTATCATGAACAAGTACACTGAAAGGTATCAAGCGACTGGCAAAGCGGTTGAATTAAATTCACCCAATGCCCGGAGTGTCAATGTTGGGGATTTGAACACTTCTTTAGCCCGTAACCCAGGTTTGATTACTTCTTTTTTTGCTAAAGCTCCTAGTGTGGTAAATACAACATGTGCTAACAAAAAAACCGTAATAGACTTTCGTGTTCCTAATTTTAAATTTAATTATTACTCACATTATCGTAATATACGTACTTTCAAGTTCAAAAGATGTACAAATCCACGCTGTAAAACTTGTCCTTTTGCAAACAAAAACCAGTTGGGTACTAATACTAGTAATAAAGTGTTTTGTAAAGTATATAATTGTATCTATTGTTTAAAGTGTAAAGAGTGTAGTCAGGCCTATATAGGTCAAACATCAAATAAACTACACATCAGACTAAATTTGCATAGAAGTAACATTAATAATAAAAAAGATCCTTCTTTCGAGATGTTACACTTCAGGTCACACAGTTTTACATCAATCGAAGTTAGTATTTTGGACATAGTTCCAAAAGATAGACTTCGTTTATGGTGGGAGAGTATGCACATCTCGCAATTTAACACACTTTATCCCTTCGGCCTGAATACTTCATGTTTTGGTAAAACGAAAAACGAAAATACTTTAAACAATATAAACACACAAGACTACATCTCAAAACAAGTAGATCCAAAATTCTCCCTAAAGCGAAGACAGCGACGCGGTAATGGTAGTAACAAACTTAACATACAAAAATATAAAAACCTTTTTTTAGAACTAAATAGGGATTTGTTGTCTGAAACTTCTGTAAAATTTAATTGGATAAAATGTAAAATATACAATATTAAAAAACGTTGGTTAAACAAACTATGGCAATATGTAATAGATCCTAAATATAAAAGCCTCTTCGAACCTTCATATTTACAACACTATTTTGCAATATTAGAAACCTTTAAAATTAGAGCTAAAAAATTAGGTATAAATCTTTCTGCAGCAATACAACCTTTAAAAACAGAATACATAGTTATACAATTTAAAAATAATGCTTTTAATTCCATTCCAATAAATAAAATATTTAAGAATTCTATGTCTTACTTACCTTGTAAAATACAACCTAAAGTTACATACTCTTATAATATACCAATTAGTCGTAAAATATTTAATTATAATCTAATTTCAAAAAACTTAAACACAGTTTATGAGTGATTGTCATCATCAATCAATGTCAAAATATATTAATCCAGTTCATAACCATGTCATAACGGGTAATGTCCAAATAGTATCGAACAAAAACCTACATGATGCAATACAAATGAGTACTAAGTTTAGATATAATTGTTTTAAAGACATAGGAATAACCTTCAATAAGAACCTCACCACCTTCATTGAAAAAAATGCTTTAAAATATAATTTGCCTTTGGAGGCATTTACAAAATGGAAACAAAAAACATCATTTACATTTGTAAAAAGTTATGAATTGGCTTTAAAGGGTTCTAGAACAAAATTCAATAGTCCAAATATGACCTCTATAAAGGGACTACAAAATAAACTGGTAATTAGTTATGTAGACAAGGTGGCTTCTAATTATTCATTTATTTGCAAATTTTATTATATTCAAATTGTAAAAAATTTTTATTCAAATAATACACTTTACGAACCATATGCATTTGATGAGTTGTCTCTGAAACGACGTTTAGTTAAACTGCATAAAAAAATTAATATAAATCTTTATTCCTTCTCCTTTCCTTACCTTGTTGCAATTCCCAAATTCCACAAAAAACCTATTACCTTTCGACCAGTAACTGTTGGATTCGGTACCTACATAACTTATGCTAATAAATTGATAATACCAGTTTTAAAAAATCTTTTCATTAAAATAAAAAAATGTGGATCCAATATAATCACTAATAGCTTACAATTAATATCAAAAATCAAAAATTTAAACGATATAGAAAAAATAGAATCTTTTGACGTAGTAGACCTATTCAATAATATAGACACTACTTTTCTTTTTTCAATTCTAATTGAGTTTTTTCACAGGTTTGATTTACAAGAATATATTACTTTTACTCTTTTTAAAAATACTCTTCGTATCATATTGTTTGAAAATTATTTATTTAATGGTACTACATATTATATTCAGACATTTGGACTGCCAATGGGGGGTGGATCATCGTCCTATTTGGCAGATTTATATTTATATTATTTTGAATCTAAATCATCAATTTTACCAAAAATAGCTTTCTTTAGATACGTAGACGACATTTTCATTGCTCACGAGGTTAACTGTAACTTTGTTCCTACTTTTTATCCAGCTAATATAAAACTCACTAAGACCGAACAAAACTCCAATAATTAAATAAACTTTTTGGATGTAACCATCACTTTGTCAAATGGAACACTATCTTTTTGCATATTCGATAAAAGAGATTTATACGACTTTAAAATAAACCGTCTATCCAATTGGAATACAGCCTTACATTCAAATGTAAAGCGTAATATAGTCAACAACTACATAATTCATTGTGATAGACTGTGTGAATCTAGGATTGAGATGAATAATAGAGTTAAAAACTTCATTGAACTGGCTGTACAGGCGGAGTATCCGGCTGGCTTTCTGGTGGATATACTGTGGCGTTATTTCGGACGCGTGAATGTCCTTAAGCACTTTGACTTGGAGGTATAGTGTTTTTTTTTTTGTTTTTTTTTGCCTGCTGTTTTGAATTTTAAAGTTTTAATGGTTTTATTTGAAATAGTTTATAAAGTGTGGTGTTTTTGATGGTAGTGTAATTTTTCATTGTAGTGTGGCTTTTTCAGTGTATTTTCTTATATTTTTAATTACTGTTTTTAGTAAGGTAGTTTTTAGAGATCATCTTATTATGACATTATGTCACTTTATTTTATTATAGTATATAACTTCTACTTTTATGTCTCACTTTTTCTATTTCTTGTCTTAAACCTTTTTGAAAAGTTTTAAATTTTCTAATTGATGTATGACTAATGCTGGGAAAGTTTTAGCTATGTAAAAAGATCTTTTAACCAGGATAGAGGAGTCTTAATCCCCCTCACGTCTTTTTAAATACATCAATTTCCGTTTTTGTTTCAAAAATTTCCTTTTTGCTTCAGAAATTCACTATCCTTTTTTAACTTATCTTGGTGTATCATTATTGTTTTAATTATATCTTATATATATATATATATATATATATATATATATAAGAATAAGATGAAAGAGAAAACCACAGCCAGGAACAAACAACATGAAAAGAAAAGTATGAATAAGGTTTTTGACAGCATTTCTTCATCAGCGGTGTCAATACTGTCTAAAAACCAATGGATTGTTTCCTATGAGTATGATCTATAAAATAAACACACTCAGACACCGTACAATCCATTATTAACAGAAGAATTGATTAATTATTGAATTAAGTTTGAATAAAAGTACTTAACCAAAGAACACCAAGCCTGGCGCTAGTCAGAGTGGAAGTTAAGAACTTGTAACCGCAAGATGACTGACGTCACAAAACTTGCAACCATTGAGGTAGTGGATTCTCAGTTACAGACTTACTTAGCTTACCGTATTTTAGGACTATTAATCAAATAATTATTTACTTTTTTATTATTATTACTACTAAGAGTTAATTTTATTATTATTTTTATTTTTACTTATGATTTTTATTTTTATTTTTAGTAGTTATTTTTTCTATTTTAACCTATTGTTATGTTTAACATATTAACGCAACAGAACAAACTATTCATTAAAACAAAAACAACCAATTATGTTTTTGGATAGACTTACTGGGTAATTATTCCGAGTTAGCACAGCTTTCAAGTCTATAATATGCTTAATCCTATTGTCTTTAGAACATAGCCTATTTATACGAACTAACTGATTTACAATAATATTATTAAAAACAGATTTATATATATATATATAAATTTCATGTTTGTACGACTGTAAAGAAGAAATTAGAGAAGTAAATGGTAAGAACATTAATAAATAATTACAAGATAAAAAGAACTTTATATATATATATATATATATATATATATATATTATACATAATATCCATATATATATATATATTATACATAATATACATTTTTTTAAAGCGGAGGCACTTGTCGTCAAACATTCGCCTATACTACGCCGCAGTTTACTGTCCATTTTATTATGGGGGCACCATATAGGCGGACAGCATTACCCCCTATGATGGGACGACACGAACGGAGGCATATTTCGTGGCACGACGCCGGGATTCGATCCGAGCACCCTCAGCACCGAAAGCCAGCGCGCTGTACCACAGGGCCGCCACAAGCCCTACATAATATACATAATAATAATATACCACATATAGATATTATTTGACAAGGGTGCCGTGAAAATATTCTTCTTCTCTTAAGGGCGCAACAACTTGGACAAGTTTGGGATCCCCTGCTCTATGAGATTCATAATTAAGGCCAGAAACTTTAAATATGGCTCTTTCAATATATTATGTAAGGTCTTAAAGGAAAAATCACTAACCCAATGAAAAATGGAAATCCTTTTTAAATACCTGTACGTTAACTGTAAAAAAAAAGACGAAATAACTTGAAACAAAAATAACACAAGGTACTCACCACATTTTCGCCCAGACATGTTGTTCGGCACGCAACACGGTGTAAAATTGTTTGGGAAGTTAGTTATTTTGCCTGATACGCAGAAATTACATCAGGAATTTTAATGAAGCATGAATCTATTTAAGTAATCAAAAAAGATCGATTTGCCACCACAACATGGGGAGTACGCCTAGTTCAGAATAATCAAAGCTTCAGTAACAGATTCGCGATTATATCTACTTTCTCGGCAAACGAAAAATTTGTTAAGGAAACGACGAACGTTAAAATTTTTTTTTAACTTTTTATCATAGAGAGATGAAATTTTGTACATATATACATATCACCATAAGTATACAGAATCTCTCTATTCTAAAAAAAAGTAACTCTCCCCGCCGCTGTCAAAAGCTTGTCACGCTATCTCCTCCGAAACCTCTGGGAGTATGGGGTCGAGACCGATACCAATAGATGCAGAAAAATGTGGGGAACAAAGTAAGACATGTATCATCTTCGTCAGATTTTAAGTTTTTTTTTTTAATTTTATGTTTTGTGGGAAAATATTGACTTTTTCATCTTCAGATTACGATAACTCGCCAAAAAATGATCGTAGAATTTTGATCTTTTTACAATCCAAGACTACAGACATTTCTCTTCAAACTAGACCTCATTTGTTTAAAAATATTTTAAAACAGACTAATATTTTCATAAAAAAATGAAACACAGTTTTTCAAGAAATATCGTCCCCTATATGGATGTAATATCGATGCTCCTCGAGATTTTATCTTACAAAGAAAATATTTACATCATCTGGAAGCTGAAAGCTTTCTTATTCATATAAACCTCATTTCAAGTCTATATCTTAAATTTTCGATTTTTAATTCAATTTTAAAGCTGATAATTCAGCAGTGATGAAACGCCCTTCGCATTAAGGGTGACAACAGTAAATGGATGGAAGCTGTTACATTGCACGAGAATCACCCCTATGTATCTCGCTATTAGCCATAACAGAGGAGTGAGCGTACCGAGCCTAGGGGCGAAGCCCCTAGTACCTTAAAAAAAAATTTCCATCTCATTATAATTTTAAGATTTTTTAAAAAATTTAAAATTTATAATCAAAATTTTAAAATGCTCCTCACAAATCAATTTTTTAGGTATTTCTTTGATTCTGCATGTTCATCACTTAAAACTGTATTTCAAACAAATCTGGGTATCAATTATTTTATCCCTTGAATAGTTAATTTTTGAGAGATTTTTTTTCTGAATTCCATCCCGATTTTCATCAAAATGTTGCCTCATAATAAGTTATAAATAAACTTTAATTACCTTAATGCAGTCGAATTGTAAAATACATACCCAGTTTCTTTGTAAACGGTTTTTCCAACAAAAGATTGTAAAGATTTTGTAAAGATTTTTCCAAATTTCCCGAGTTTTGAACGAAAATGGAGTTGCATGGAGCATTTAAAAAAAATCTAAAAATCTTGAAAAATCTGTTTTGAGAATAACAGATTTAAAGTTTATTACTACACTTACCTTTATTACTTACTTCGTAGAAGCTTCATAAAGGATTTTTTTTAAACCCCTTCCTTCTCGCTCCCGTCAAAATTACGGTGTGGTTTCGCCTTCTACACTGCTGGCCACCCAAATTGCAATACCAAGAAAGACAAGAGATATCACGACAAAATTTATTTTGTAGATAACATGTTGACCAAGTATCAAATGATTAAATTTATAGACTTCTGTGAAGTGTGGTTTCTGCCAAAATCAGTAGCAGAGTAGCCGCCATTGTTGGAGATCACCGCTGCCACACGCCTCGGCATTGATTCAAAGAGACTTTGGATGAGTTCTTGGGGTACAGAAAATCAAGCAGCTTCCACACGTTGCCAAAGTTGATCTTCTGTGGCAGCTGAGGATGGAATCTGGGTCAATCGTAGAGCAACCATGGACCACATGTTTTCTATCGGCGAAAGATCCGGAAAGCGAGGCGGCCAGGGAAGCAATTCAATCTGGCGATTGACGAAGAACCGTTGGACAATGCGTGCCACGTGTAGTCGCGCATTATCCTGTTGAAATATGGCTGTGGGCAAGCCCTGAAGGTAAGGAAGGACAACTGGCTCCAACACCTCGGAGATGTAGCGCTGGCTGTTTAAAGTACCGGCAATGCATACTAGAGGTGTGCGAGTGATATCCTATACCGCCCCATACCATAATACCCGGTGCAGGACCAGTGTGGCGGTGCATAACGCAGCTGTTCAGCATCCTCTCTTCATGGTGTCTCCAGACTCGAATGCGGCCATCGTGCTGTTGCAGACAGAAGCGTGACTCGTCAGTAAAGACAATTTCATTCCATTCTGCCGTCCACATCCTTCTGTCATCGCACTATTGGCGGCGGAGACGTCTGTGGTTCTGCGTCAAGGGTAGACAAAGCAATGGACGTCTTGCGGACAGACCACTCTGCTGTAAACGGCGTCGAATGGTACGCGCAGACACTGGATGATGCGTTACAGACTGCATGTGCTGTGCTATGGTTCGTGATGTGACTGAGCGATCCGTCACTGCCATGCGCACAATTTGCCTGTCATCACGTGAAGTGGTGCGCTGAGGTGGATGCGATCGAGCACGCCGGTCCGTCGTACCCTCCTGCATCCAACGATCACGTATCCGCATTACAGTTGTTTGGTTTCGTCCAACACGACCACCGATTTCCCTGAAAGATAATCCACAATCTCGGTAGGCCACTATCCTTCCTCTGTCGAACTCGGATACTTGATCAAAGATGACCGCTGTTTTCGACGAGGCATAATTGATCGTTTTTTTGAAAAAACCACAAGAAAAATACAATTGCCGAACTTGAAATCGTCGAAATCTCCAAGCCTTAAATAGCGCTTTGAAGTGGCGCCACAGGCGCGCGTGATGTGCGTCTGCGCTGAAATTCTAATCATTTGCATTTCTCACCTCCGCTAATGCATGTTGTAAATTTCATGTTATTTGCATGTTTCCTTCAGGGTGTTGCATTTACAGTGGCCAGCAGTGTATTTCTCGTGCCCGTGACATTTTCTGGGCTGGAGTGTTTAAAAGTAACACACCAAAAAGATTAAAACAATCCATTTCATTTACCCTGAAAAAATTTTATTTCTTATTTTACATACGAGATGGCAGCACCAGACTATTTATAATGTAATTGGGGATGGTTTTTTTGTTTTTTTTTAACTAGATGTGGCAGATCAAGAAATAATTTACTACCGTTTTCTTGAAAATTATGCGATCGTTAAGGGGTCAAAACTATTTTGGTACTATTATCCTACAGAAATATATATATTTTTACAATAACACAACTAATATTACAATAAAAAAGATTTGCTTAAATAAAGGTCTCCTTAAGGTGGCACATCAGCTGATACAGCAGATCTTCAGTCACTTTGACAAGTTATAGGATAATTACACCATTTTTTTAATTATTACACATCCGAAAATGCAAATTTTTTAACTATGTTACTGAGGTTGAATGGTAACGCTTAAACGCAAGACCATTATCTACCTTCTTTTACACTCATGACCATAAATTAAGGATAATTCAGAATCACGCGGAAATCGAACTCTAAAGTAAAAATTTCACCTGTAGAATTATCACACACATCTTCAAGAATAATATGCAAATTACAGTAAGCCACCAGATGACGCCGATAGTACGTCACAATGACGAGAGTGTAAGAGAGGGGAAAATAAGGAATGGTGGCAAAGATGTAAAATTGTTCACAAGCGTTCTGTAAGCCGCTCAGTCGCCCCCGAGTTACAACGCCGAATGAAGACCGGTATTTGGCAGTAACTGCCAAAAGAAGCAGACGGAGCACAGCATCCGACCTGTCTCGTCAGCTATCTGCAGCCACGGATACCACAGTTTCAAGGCAAACTGTGTACAGACGTATGGGAATAATTGGTCTATATGCTCGCAGGCCTGTTAGATGCGTTCCGCTCACGGCAACTCACTGTCGTCAGCAATTAGCCTGGAGTAGAGAACATGCAATGTGGACATCGTCACAGTGGGCTTGTGTGGTGTTTTCTGACAAGTCCACGTTTAGCTTGTGGTCTGATTCACGTCGGACTTTCATATGGAGAACGCCAGGTACACGTTACCACCAAGACAACATCATTGAACGACACCGTTACGGTGGTGCAGGATTGCTCGTTAGGGGTGGAATTATACTGGGCTCCAGAACAGATCTGCATGTTCAAATCGGAACCATGAACGGCCCCATTTATCGGGACATCATTCTGGAACAACATGTACGTTTGTTTAGGGGTGCCATAGGCGCAGAATTTGTGTTTATGGATGACAACGCCCGTCCTCACCGAGCAAACATTGTAAACGAATGCCTTCAATCTGAGGATATCACCAGTATGGAATGGCCAGCATACTCACCTGATCTGGATCCGATAGAGCATGTGTGGGACATGCTTGGCTGACGAGTTGCAGCCCGTCAACCACCTCCTACATGTGTACCGAAACTTGGGAGAGCATTGCTTGCTGAGTTGAGTAATCTTCCCCAAGACCAGCTCGATAATTTGATACTCAGCATGCCTAGGGGTTGTACGGACTGTATTTCATCGTATGGGAGACATACAATGTATTAACCATCATACCAACCATGTAATATTAAGTTTTTTGTAAAGGATATATTTTTTACAATTGCTCCAGGGAGCAAAAATCGTAATTTTTATGAATGGTATCATACATGCACCATCTTTTTTGTTCTTTATCTTTTGTTTAATAAATGGGCTTTATGAATAAGTCACGTTTGTTTTGTTTCTGAAACTTTGTTTGCCGGAGCTCACATTATCCTTAATTTATGGACATGAGTGTATTTAGAGCAGTGGTACGCAAACTGTGGGTCGCGTCCAAGTTTCCAAGTTTTGTCTTTACGAATTAAATGCATTTATTTACAAGAACAGCTATATACGGATGATTTTTTTTGCAATGTGGTGCAGATCGTTTCTCTTTCATCTTACGATTCTCATTCGAACCGTTTCTCTTGCCCATTTCTCTTGTGGCAAGCATCGCCTTTATACCGCACGCCTATTCTCTCGCTGTTCGTATGGGGTCCTTCGTTTGACTCTCTTCGACACCGGATGGGTTATTGCTGATCAGGGGAGTGGATTTGTTACAATGTGTATAACATTTCGCATGCTTATTTTATACTATGTTATTTAAACTGTGTTTAATTTTTAAATTGACTTTGGTAAACAAACATTCTTAAAATCCCGGGCAACGCCGGATACTTCAGCTAGTAATCTACTAAACTTAATCGACGTTTATAGATATATAAAATAACCATAACTGTCACATCGTCACGTCCCCTCGATGGCGAGACCGTATTCTCTAACTAAAGTGGTGAGGCAAAAATAATTTGCATCTACGAAAGGAAATTTTCTTTCACTAATCTATTTATTTAAACAAATCCCGGATGTCAGACTCACGCCTGACATTCTCAATTAGGACAGATGTGACCAAGTCAAGTTTGATCGACAATATCATTAATAAACTCAAAGGAGCCCACACAGTTGGCGAGGTTTGAATGAGCCTTTTAAAATGACCATTGCTAAGTGAAATAGACACATCATTTAGAATAGTTAAGCAAAAGACCATTAGCGCAGGAAGGATAAGAATGGGAGAACCTAGACAAAAGACTGTGAATACTTAACCGCAGAAAAAGGGACTGCCGACAAAAGATTGAAAAGGTGACTCCCGGTAAGCGTGAAGAATACTACACGTGGTGCGGTAGAACGTACGAGAATTTTCCAAGGATCGGAAATAGAAACGAGAAAGCACGATGTGGGGAGCATTATAGACAGGTCTGTGAGGATGTATTGACGTACTGAGAGAGCGCGGAAAATCGAGAGACGGAGATCTCGATTGGACTGTGATGAGCCCGCTTCTTTTGATTTATGCATGATGGTTCTACGGAACGAAACGACTGTATGTAATGATCAATGTAAATATTTCATATTAAACTAGATCTAAATATAAGCCACTTCTCCATTCATGATAATCTTTACCAGACACTTATACATCGGGTCACGACGATCCGGCTTAAACCGGGTCTTCGACAATTACGTCGTAAATCACTGTTGCCTCCCAAATTCTTTTGCTCAAGTTGATTAATTCTTCAGTAATCTCTACATGTCTTTACTAGGTTGACAGGAGTCGCACAAATTATATAGAGATCCTCAAGCGTTCTTAATTTTGTCCCACAATTCGTGATAGACGATGGTTCTTTCCGATGCGGACTGGATGACAGCACTTTGTCAGTCACCAGTAAAGAGCGTACGCTTGGGCTATGTCTTGCCAGTAACAAGGGCGAAACCTAGGTCGAAGGCTGCTTGGTATATTGGAGATGTATGTATTTAAAAAAAGAGTCAACGATTTTAAAATCTTTCTTTTGAGTAATACGTATGCATTTTATATGGTCAGTCATCGTCATGGATTCCGGAAATAATTTGTGAAGTTACTTGTAGTGGCGCCATCTGTGTATAAAATGTAGAAACAGAAAAACCAAAAGGGTAGAGATATATGACTAAAAAAATTTTTTTTAATCATTCCGAAATCCGGAAAGAAAGTGATACGAAACGAATTGAAATGATATAAAATATCCTCACTTTACTCAAAGAAGCCATGAAAAATTCGTATAACATTTAAAATTGCACACCTTTAATCTTTTACTATTCCCAAACGGGAATGTTAAAAAGTAAAGATCAGACTTCATCAACAGTAATAAGAGTGATATCTTTCAATAGCTTTCAGAAATAATTAAAAGATAAATTTCCTATCTAACTTATTACATTAAAAATGTGTGTCTATAACGAAAAAGTAATCAAATATTTATATAAAAGTATTAAAATATAAGTACCACACCAGAACATTATTACACCGCAATTAGCTTTGAAATGTAAATATACTTAATTACCAACATTCCACTTTTAAACTAATTTGAACTTTTTCCATTTATCTACTTGAAATAACTCTTAGATCATAAACGTAGAGAAAAAAAATAAGAATTAAGGTCCTTTTAATATTTTTAAAAGCTCTCGACAGAAAAATAAACTGTACGACAAACACAAGATGAAAATTATGATTTTACTACCAAAAAAAATGGTTTTTAATATACACTTCAGTGACCAGATAAATTTACAATGCTAAACTGTCTCTTCCATCTTTAAAGAAAAAAAAACTCTTAATAAGACTTCAGAAAATACTATCGAATCTTCTTAGACATCACTGATTTTTTTTTTTTTTTTTTTTTTTTTTATTACAGCCTTTTCAATGCCCTTGGTAATCCTGCATAAATCTCTTCAAGATGTTGTTTTAGCAGCAATTACAGAATTTGATCATACTTTTCTACATCTATTTATTTCAGTCATAGACTTTCCTTGTCTTGTTTAACCATATGAATAACTGATTAATGGAATTCATCATATACTTCTGCCAAGCATCTGCAAGTTGGCTACAGCTGATTTCCATCGATTGTTTCTACAGATAAATGCAAGAAAAATCATATGCCTAAAAACTCAAAACATTTCTCTCCACTGATGATTTAAAAATAAATAAAAACAAAGACAAAATTTAGCTGCCCGTTTAATCTTTTTGCATCAAGTTATGCCAGTACACATTTCTTCCCATCCATATACAACCATCTTGTTTAAAAGGGATCGACAATCTTCTTAACTTCTCCCTAATTTTTCATCACTTTTAGTTTTATATTTTCTTTTGCAAAACAACTCAACTGAAAGTAACATATGTAAGGAATGTTACCATTACCTGTCATCATAAATATAAGTTGTTAAGGGGTAGTGGGAGCTCAGCCAAAAAATTTATAATCATTGCTAAATTCACTATAAGGCTGATTCTAAAACATCGTGATTAAAAAATGTGAATTTCCATTACTTCAGAACAGAGTTAAAGATAAGACTAAGAAACCCAACACAAATGATTTTAAAAATTACATCCCTCTCTGTATGTACTATTTTTCAAAATTAAGACTTTATCATTACATCAAAAGGGAAATTGTTGGGGAATATTTTGTTCACTTAAAAATTGGAGTAAAAATTCAGTAAGTACTAAAATATAGTGTCGATTACATCACTCTCTGTATGTACTATTGTTCCCAATTCAGATATCTACCTTAATCATATCAAATAACAAAATGTTGGGAAAATTTCATCACTTATAAAATGGAGTAAAAATTCAGGAAGTACTAAAATATAGTGTGGGTTACATCACTCTCTGTGTGTACTATTTTCAAAATTCAGATACCCACACTCAATCATATCAAATAATAAATTGTTCGGAAAATATCTTCACTTATAATTGCGGACGGCCGCTAATGCTTACATCCGGTAGTTGCAGCCGTTGCCATTCGGAGTGTAAAAATATCGTCGATTTTTGTGCCGCATACCTACGCGTTTTATAATATAGATTATTTGGAGTAACACAACAAAGAACACTAACTTAAACCCGAACAATGACTTTATCAGTAAATGCAGCATTGTACTATGATAGGAAAATATGGCATTCCTAAACCACTTAAAATAGGGGAGGTACCAGCCATTGAATCCTATGTCCCATCTCTGCGGATAGCCACCACACCATGTCTTTTACATTCCAAAACCCCCCACGCATTTAATGATTCCAAACAGAAGCTATAGTTATAGCTTAGTTTTACATCAAAATGTTATGCTTTACATTCTTACACAGACTATAACTTTATTTTTTTTTCGGTTGAATTAAAGAGTAAAAATCAACTGCTCTTTCTTTCACAAATTGCATTACAATGATACATCTTGTCATTGTAATAATTTTCTGGAAATTGTAATTTCAGAGACAGAATTACTACGAATCTGAGATTTTCTGATACAGTAAGATAAACCTGAAACACTTAAAGTATTTAGAGTGAAAGCTGCACAATGTAATTTTACAAATTCGTAATAAAGTGTACTTTGCTTCCTGATCATTCACATAGCAATCCCTCTTTCAAAAAACATAATAATTTTCCAATTTTGAACCCTTCAATTAATACAATGCATATGTTTCATCATGATATACGAATTTATCAGTGATCTAAGTATTGTATCCACAAGATCCATATTGGAACTGCAATGCCAATACTTGAATCGTTTATTTCAGAAACCCTTCAACATCCGATTCTGTTATTTTTTTAACAGAATCAGGGTCTTCTATTGTAAACGCATATTTTTGTACAGAAATCTGCCAACTACCATTTCCCTTTTAGGTTACTATTGACAGTGCATTTTAAATTTAGTGCAGAAACCCGACAAGTGACATCACATAGCGTGTATCTGCAATAAATCTAATTTTCATCCTGCTTTCAACACTGGAGTTTCTTTTGTCTTTGATGTGGAGGTTAAATTGTGTTGTGGGTATAATTTTATTGTACGGTTTTGCGTAGTACATTATAATAGTTTGTTTTTAAATCACTAATATAGTTCTGAAGATGAACCTCAAACAAAGAGGAAACAAGATATTACAAATGAAGAAAACTAAACACGAAATGTCATATGAAAAGCAAGAGTGAACGGTGAAGGCTACAAAAGCAATAAAGTAACACTAGTTGGTACCCGTCAAAACATGACGGCTGGATAGTAAATAAATGTACTAATACACAAATTATACTCACCACATCATTTCCAAATGTAGAAAATCATAAAAATGTGCAGAAAAAAATTAATGTGTTTAAGCAGCCTCGTGCTTAGTATCTAAAGCTAGATTTAAAAATGTCACTGAGCATGCGCAGAAAGAATTTTTTTTTAAAATTGTAAATTATCGCTAATTAAATAATTTCCATCAGGTTTAATCTTATATTTCACAAACATAATTATCATAAAAATGGCAGAGAGAGATCTAGAGACTCCGAAATAAACATGTCACTGAGCATGCGCAGAAATCAATTTTTAATTGTAAATTATCGCTCATTAATAGAAACTGCGGTTACGAAAACCAAATTTGACAAATCTACAGATTACAGTCTTTCGTTTAAGACCAAAATGAAGTAAATTGATGCAGTAGTTTTCTCTCACGGACTGTCCAAAAAGTCGGCTTAGCAACTTAAATATATAGATAGTTCCATCAAAGTCTGCTCCTGATGAGATAATGTGCAAATGTCCACGTAAATGCAATTTATCTATTGCTGATGAAACAAAAAAATCAGATATGGAATTTTCTTTATCTGTTAGATACTAAAAACAATCAAGATATACAATTGCAAACATTGATACAAGTAAGAGAAATTAAGCATAGAGTTTCAAATAAAACCCCATCCTCAAGAACAAGAAATAAATCATTTGTGTATAACAGTGGGGTCCAACCTTTAGTTACCCGAGGGCCAATCAAACTTTAGTATAGCAATGTGAGGGCCAGAGACATTCCAGAAAGAAAACGAATTACATATTGTATTCATAAAACTTTTATTAAAATTTATATTAAAAGAAGTTTAATATACCACTTCATTTTACAGTCGAGAAATCAATGTGATGATTGGCACTGCTTTCCTGATACAAGATTATCAATTTCCACTGTAAGTAAGGTAAAGTCTCGTGATTCCAGTGAAGCACTTTCAATTCGATTTCTCGTTCTAGATTTAATTTGTTTGAGAACAGAAAAAGCACTTTCGCACACGTATATACTGCCAAACAACGATAACATTTGCAGAGAGAATTTAAGCAGTTTAGGAAAACGTTCTTTAGAAATCAGTTTCAAGAATCTTTCAGGGACATCACACTTTTTAGTCTGGTAGAATGGGACTTCCTGAAGATCACAAATTTCCATTTGAAGGTCACCTTACTCACTTCAATATCCACGGGGTTGTTGAACAGTGCAAGTTTTGGTTTTAGGGAGTCAAAATCCTGGAATCTATCCTTGAACTCTTTCTTGATATCTACACTGCTGGCCACCCAAATTGCAACAGTTCTTGAACTCTTTCTTGATATCTACACTGCTGGCCACCCAAATTGCAACACCAAGAAAGACGAGATATCACAACAAAATTTATTTTGTAGATAACTTAGCATCATAGTAGAGATATATAAAAGTAACAAATATTTTATTAAGGATTTGTTTAATAGATGCCTTACTGAACAGTATTTTCCCAGGGACTGGAAAAGGGCCATAGTTATTTTTTTTCCTAAGGAAAAAGAGATATGAAAAAAATGAGTTCTTATAGACCAATCTGCCTTTTGCCAGTATTGGGCAAGATATTAGATAAAATTCTCGCTAACAGGCTCACTATTTTTCTAGAAACCAGGAATCTTTTATCCATATATCAATATGGTTTTAGGAGAGGCATGAGCACTGCACAAGCCTTGAACAACATTGTTAAGAATATCTCAGAGAATAAAAATAATGGTAATCATACTTGCATGATCTCATTGGACATACAGAATGCTTTTAACTCAGTCAAAAAGAATGTGCTTATTAATAAACTGAAACTGTTAAATTTGGATGATTATCTGTTGGGTATCTTATACAGCTATGTCTCGGATAGAGAAATTATAATCAACAAGGGCATTATTGAATATAATGTGGGTGTTCCGCAGGGCTCTTCCTTGGGGCCAATTTTTTGGCTTATTGTGATAAATGATCTTTTGATTGAATGCAGCATATATGAAAATGTTAAGATTCAGGCGTATGCCGATGATGTAGTTATTTTGATTAATTCTCAGGTTGTTTATAAATTTACAAAATATGCTGCTGATGTACTGAATCATTGCCAGGAATGGATGAATAGGAATGAGCTTAAAATAAGTATTGATAAGTGTTGCTACAC
Organism: Dolomedes plantarius; assembly: GCA_907164885.2. NCBI lineage: Eukaryota > Metazoa > Arthropoda > Arachnida > Araneae > Dolomedidae > Dolomedes > Dolomedes plantarius. Next base: position 21,975,603 of record OU015502.1, on the reverse strand, counting down.
TATCATACCTAGCAGAGCTCAAATTACGAGGAGACCAACTATAAAAATGGGAGGAAACAGTATCAAATATAGAAGTGAAATAAAATATCTGGGGGTTTACATAGATACCAAAATGAATTTTAATTGCCATCTTGAAAAAGTTAATGAAAAGGCTCTTAAGTATTTTTACAAATTAAATAGTATCTCTAAAAAAACGTGGGGTATTAAGCCCGAAATTACTAAAGAGATATATAAAACTGTGGTGGAAAAAACAATATTATATGCTTCCGAGGTTTGGTTTAAGGAGCAAGAAACTCTTAAAAGGAAGTTATATCAAACGCAAAGGCCTTATTTGTTATTCCTGACGAAGTGTTATAAAACAGTCTCGACTGATGGGTTAAACATCCTAGCTGGCTGCGTGCCTCTACATCTAAAAGCTAATACTGTTAAACAGCTTTTTAGATTATACGATAATAACGAAGAAATAGTAATTAATGGGGAAAAATATAATAAGGATAATTGCCAAACCAGAGAGAGGAACATCAGAAAGATTAATGATTTGATCGCATTGGATTGGAGTTATGATTTGGAACCCAAGACTAATTACAAAATTTATACGGATGGATCAAAAAAAGAAGAGAAAATAGGATCAGGTGTTGTTATTTATGTAAACGGTTTTTTAAAAGAGAAACTTAGAGAAAGAATAGGTAAATGCAACTCTTATATTGCGGAATTACGCGCTATACAAATGGCAATAAATTATATAATTAAAGAGGGTATTGAGGCTTGTGATTTATACACAGACTCGCGTAGCGCACTAGAGGCGTTGAGGACACTTAGTGATAAAGGAGAGATTATTGAAGATATTAAACATCGGATCAGAGATAATAACTTGCAGATTCATTTACATTGGGTTAAAGCCCACATAGGTATCTCTGAAAATGAAGAAGCCGATAGAACGGCGAAGGAAGCCACGGAATTACATAATATAGGACATTACTATAAATGGTCAAAAAGTAAAATCAGAAAGCTGTTGGGCAAGGAGGAAAATAGAAATTGGCAGCTAATATGGGATACAAGCACTAAGGGTAGGAGAATTAAGGAAATATTTAATGAAGTTAACACACACAGGCTAATAGCTAACTTTTATTTAAATCAAGCAATTACGGGCCATGGCGCTTTTGGCGCCTATCAGAGAAGATTTCATAACAAATCTAATTTATGCACTTGTCTAGCCATACAAACAGTTGAACATTGTCTTTTTGACTGTCCTGAATTTAATAAATATAGAAAACATTTACCTCATGGTATTGAGAACTGGCCGAAGGATAAATTCTTTTGTGATTTTTACTGCAGGAAATTTATTTGTAATGTTGTTTCGGATCTAATGGAACAACACTGCCCGCTTGACTAGCTGCTGGCTCAATCTTCTTGTTTTTCTTTTTGTTTTGTTGCTTCTGCTGTGCTTTGCAAAAAGAAATTGATACAACTCGAGTGCTGCTATTGTTTTTATTTGCTTATGTGGAAAAATTATATTGACTGGAATTATTCTTCATCGTGGCATATCCGATTCTCCTATTACGCACCTTTATGGGGATTTATAAGCTATCTTGTGGCAAGAGAACTGTGATGAAGAGATATGGACCTTCTACAGAAGACTGGAGTCGGAGAGTTCATGAGTTCGGGCCCCGTCAGTGTCTCTACCGGAGTATGCTGAAAGATGACTTCCTGTGGCTAATTATGGCTTCCTATAGAAAGGAGAGTTACTTACTTGCTTGTGATTTAATAAAATAATAATATTTAAAAAAAAAAAAAAATTGTTAAAGTCAGTACTGCTTTTGGAGTCTATGGACTAGTATTTCAATTATAAATATTAACTCACTCTATGGTGTTGGTAGGAAGGAAAATTATGTAAAGAAGTAATTAAAAGTATTTAAATAGTCTATTGCTAGTACAATTAAGTGTATAAACTTATGATTATCTAATTAAATAGATAATTAATTAATTACAATAATTATAGGGGTGTCACTGTTCTTCATTAAGTCTAAAACATTAATTGAATTGGTTTCAATTTTAGAAAATAATAATAATAATAAATAAATAAATAAATAAAATAATAAAATAAAACTTAATCAATTGAGCTGTATACTCTTCTAGTATATACTTTCTTCAGTGTGGTTTCGCCATCTTGTATTTAGGGGAGGTGATAATTTTCAGTTATGCTTAATGGTTAGGCATATATAATATCAGTAATGGTTACCTATAATTCAATTTAAGAATAGTTTTACTCGAATTATTGTATAGTGTATTTTGAAATCAGGCTATGTGGTTATTAACACTGGACTAGGGCTAATTAAAAAAATGACAACATGTGTTAATGGTGCTGGTATGTTGAAAAATATTTGCTTTGGCAAAGCGAATTCAATAAATACTCGTATGTTAGCTTCTCGGTCTGCAAAATTTAACCTTTTCGGCTTTATAGAATTAATTTCACTTGACTGTAGTAGTTATACAGCTAATTAGCACAATATTAGGAGTACAATATATAAACATTAATTTATAGGGTACTTACTTTTGAAGTGGACGGCGGCTTACTTCGCTGTTGGCTACGGTGGGTTGATCTGAAATTAGTGCTCAATGTGTTCAGTGTTATGCTATAGTGTGGAATTTTTGGACCAATCGAGCTGCCCGTTATTGGTGCTGCGTTGTTTTGGCTATTGTGGGAAAAGGTAAAATAAGCTATTATAAGCAACTCATTAACTTATTTTGGCTCTTAAACGATAAAATTAATAAGCACGAAATTAAATTTGGGATTCTGGTGATTTGTCCCACTTTATGGGGGTGAATTGTAATAAGTAGTTTCATGAATAATATTTAGAAATTATTAGTTGGATTATAATTTGAGTGATTTGAGAAAATGGGTTTGGATAAGAATGTGGAATGTGGTCTAGTGGTTTAGACACGTTGTCGCTGGAATCTTGCTGGCTCAGTTTCGGGTTCGATCCCGCTTGTGACATTAAGCTAAATGATACTGGGATTTGGAATTTAGGAATTAAATGGATTGAGTTTATTCTAGGACCTAAAATGAAATTAAATTAATTCAAGTAAATTTAGTAAGTTTGGTTAAAACAAAATATGTACTACCCGTTGTCAACTACTCTAAGTAGTTTCTAAATTTGCTAGTTTATTCCGACTTAAAGGGGGTTTGTCTTCGCGCATCCTGCGGACCCGGTGGGCCGGAGGGACTTCTATTGCGCGGTTGGTCATCAATTTTTGCCGATACGCGAAAGCGGAGGGGGCTGTGGTGCTTTAGATTATTTTGTAGATAACATGTTGACCAAGTATCAAATGATTAAATTTATAGACTTCTGTGAAGTGTGGTTCCTGCCAAAATCAGTAGTCAGAGTAGCCGCCATTGTTGGAGATCACCGCTGCCACACGCCTCGGCATTGATTCAAAGAGACTTTGGATGAGTTCTTGGGGTTCAGCAGACCAAGCAGCTTCCACGCGTTGCCAAAGTTGATTTGCTGTGGCAGCTGGGGATGGAATCTGGGTCAATCGTAGAGCAACCATGGACCACATGTTTTCTATCGGCGAAAGATCCGGAGAGCGAGGCGGCCAGGGAAGCAATTCAATCTGGCGATTGACGAAGAACCGTTGGACAATGCGTGCCACGTGTGGTCGCGCATTATCCTGTTGAAATATGGCTGTGGGCAAGCCCTGAAGGTAAGGAAGGACAACTGGCTCCAACACCTCGGAGATGTAGCGCTGGCTGTTTAAAGTACCGGCAATGCGTACTAGAGGTGTGCGAGAGTGATATCCAATACCGCCCCATACCATAATACCCGGTGCAGGACCAGTGTGGCGGTGCATAACGCAGCTGTTCAGCATCCTCTCTTCACGGTGTCTCCAGACTCGAATGCGACCATCGTGGTGTTGCAGACAGAAGCGTGACTCGTCAGTAAAGACAATTTCATTCCATTCTGCCGTCCACATCCTTCTGTCATCGCACCATTGGCGGCGGAGACGTCTGTGGTTCTGCGTCAAGGGTAGACAAAGCAATGGATGTCTTGCGGACAGACCACTCTGCTGTAAACGGCGTCGAATGGTACGCGCAGACACTGGATGATGCGTTACAGACTGCATGTGCTGTGCTATGGTTCGTGATGTGACTGAGCGGTCCGTCACTGCCATGCGCACAATTTGCCTGTCATCACGTGAAGTTGTGCGCTGAGGTGGATGCGATCGAGCACGCCGGTCCGTCGAACCCTCCTGCATCCAACGATCACGTATCCGCATTACAGTTGTTTGGTTTCGTCCAACACGACTACCGATTTCCCTGAAGATAATCCACAATCTCGGTAGGCCACTATCCTTCCTCAGTCGAACTCGGATACTTGATCAAAAGATGATCGCTGTTTTCGGCGAGGAATAATTGATCGTTTTAAAAAACCACAAGAAAAACACAATTGCCGAACTTGAAATCGTCGAAATCTCCAAGCCTTAAATAGCGCTTTGAAGTGGCGCCACAGGCGCGCGTGATGTGCGTCCTGCGCTGAAATTCTAATCATTTGCATATCTCACCTCCGCTAATGCATGTTGTAATTTTCATGTTATTTGCATGTTTCCTTCAGGATGTTGCATTTACAGTGGCCAGCAGTGTATTATTATTTCATGAAACATACTAAAATTTGTGTCACTTTTTTCTTCCTTCAACTGCTGACAAGATGGGAAGTGTGCCGTATTATTTGCCTTCAGTGCAATTTGCATTACATCAACTTTTTTGCGGAAGCCCTCAATATGTCCATAAAGCTAGGAAATATTTTGTTTACTGCCTTGTAGTTTCAGGTTTAATTCATTTAGATGGGATGTTAAATCTGTCAGAAAAGTGAGATCATTTAAAAATTGGATTTCTTCCAGTTTTCCTTGATGCCCATGCCCAATGTTTTCATTTCTGAGAAAAGCAAGAATTTCATTCCTCAACCCAAAAAAATGTTGGAGGCAATTTCCAGCACTTAGCCAGCGCATTTCTCAGTACAATGAAATGTCATCATACTCAGCTTCTAAATTGTCCAGGAATGCAATAAATGCTCTGTGTCTATGGGCTTTATTGCCTCCCTTTATTAAATTTACAGTATTTACAACAGTTTTCATTGTCTCACTGAGTGTTAAACCTTTTCCACAGAGCCTCCTGATGGATAATGCAATGGAAAAACAAACAGTTCATGCCTTTTTCGTTACACTGTCCTACTAACCCAGTTTTGTGACCAACCATTGCTTTAGCTCCATCTGTTGCAATGCCAGAGCACTTCACAAAACTTCCGTATTTAGAAACGACATCATCCAGTGCGTTGAATATATCAATACCTTTTTTGCTGGTTTCTAATGATTTTAATTCCAACAGTTCTTCACGAATTTCAAATTCTTCGTTTATTATTCTGACAAAGATAAGGAGCTGGCGGATATCAGCTATATCTGTGCTCTCATCTAGAGCTAGAGAGTAAAATTCACATTTTTCCAAAATGCCCTTGAGAGAACCTGAAACTTCACCACACATATCATTAATTCTTCTACTTATTGTCTGATGAGACAAGGAAATTGTTTCAAAAATTTTAGCCATCTTATTATCTCCAAATGAAGATGCCATTTTTACTCTTAATGAGCTCACCATCCCTAAAAGACTTTTTACTTTAAGCTAGCTCTAAACATACCTCATAAGATGCCTTTAAACCAGCAGTGTTTGATGGTTGCCGAAAGATATTCTTCTGTCTAGTTAGTTTCAGCTTCAAATCATCAAACACACAACTTCTGGCACTTCCCTGGTATTGATCGTATTTTGATTTATGCAAGCTGGTATAGTATCTACTTACGTTATACTCCTTCGAAACACATAAGACTTGAGAACAGATAACACACTGTGGTTTTCCTTTATGTTCAACAAAAAAGTAAATTTCCTGCCACTTTGACTGAAATTGTCGTTTCTTATCTTCAACGTTTCTTAAGTTCCGTCATTTTAGGTACCGCTCTCGCAACAACGATGACAAAAATCTCTCGTCGTACTATATCTCTCGAACAACCTCTCTCGTCCAAAAATAAACACACGAACAGTTCTGCGCTCCCTTTTATAGGGAAAGCGACACCTTCCAGAAAATCCTCCGCAGCACACGAACGATCACGAACCTATCTGCAGCCAATGACTGGCCACCACCCGTCGCCTGGAAGCGGGGCAGATTCTCGTGCTAGACGTATTCGTGGAAAGATAATTCTGATTGCTGGCGGACTTTTCGGGAACTTTCCTTTCCCACCTGGCTCCTTCGTAACAGTATTGAAAGAAAGTGAAAATCGAAGTAGGCACGCCACGAATTATAACGGTCGAAGAGTGAAGCTTCAATATGGCCGTTACTTAAATTTTAAGTAACATTACATTTAACGGCATTACATTTAATTCTTACATTTAAGTCATTACATTTTAAATCTTAAAATCTTAAAGCAGTCAGAAGGGTAAACATTTTTTTTTTCCAAATGTTAAAAATTAAAATGGTGTTTCCAGTAAGAAGGGCACGGCCAACAAAAATGAATTGGTGGGCCACATGCGACCCGCGGGTTGGACCCCACTGGTGTATAATATTAAGATCAATGGTGTTCTAGAGTTTGCAAAAATGTTTTTTTACAAATCCATGGAATTTCTTGTGATCGAGTTGACAAGCTGACTAACCTATTAGTTCAGAATAAAACACCTGGAAAGACATGGAACATCTGGAAGTGGTGTTCCCAAGAACCAAAGAATACCATTTAAAGTCTCATCTTACAAAAAATTTTAATTCAACAAAGCTAACCAAAGCGAAGTTGTTGTTAACCAATTTATTGATGACGACAGGTCCTCAACATCCACCTTTAAAAGGAACAAGAATGTTCCTGAACTCCCAACAGTAAGAGTGTACACTTCTGGAAAAGTACCGATCGATAACAAAAAAATTGATGACCTGAAGAAGCTAAGTATCTACAATATAGGGTATGAAAGTGTCTACAACATTTTCCAGTGGACTGTTACTGAAATGGGGTGCAATGTAGACAGGAAATACAAAGATGAGTAGGTTAACAGGCAGAAAGCAGAATAGGGAGAAAGTGTTTTTTTTTTTAATGTAGTATTAATTTTGAGTTTAACATTTGATTGTGTGTTCAAATAATAAAATATAGATTATAACATTGTATTCATTTTTAATAAATCCTAATAATACAACAAAATCAGGAAATTAGCCTTAAAAACCTTACGTTTTTAAAGAAAAATGTATTTTATTGCAGAAACCCACTAACTGCAAAATTTTATAATTTTTTTAAAAACATCAGTAATAAATATTATAGTTTAATTACAGGCAACATGCACTTTGAGAAGATATTAACTAATGCTATAAATTTTTTGAAGCCAAAATCTGTAATAATATCAAAAATAGAATGTTTTTCTTTGTTTCCCAAAAATTTTAAAAAGCGTACTTAATGTGTTTCTGAAATAAACTATTCTCTTTTAATCAACCTAGCTTAAACTACTGAACTAAACAAAGAAAATTAACAAAATTACAAAAGTTACTTTTGTAAAAGAATAAGACTCAGTTACAGTGGAGAGATGATCTTTATAAACAACTTGGTGGTGAGAACTATTATACAGTGGAACCTCGATCTATCATTTTTCAAGTGACTGTTTGCACTGAACGATAAATGCAGGAAAACTCTGGATGCAGGAACATAATATGGTGCATTCACATTCGACAGAGCTCTCTCCCCGAAAGTCCTGTCAACATTAGTCACGGTAATATTAGACACGGTATTTAGAACCACCCCCATTCCAATGAACACGTGTCTTCCAGATATTCCCCCATTTAGAACCCCCCCATTCAAGCCGCCAAAGACTTAGTGTTGCTTGATCTAGTGTGACCCGCCCCCACTGTCACCATTTGACCTCCGGGACCTCGAGTTTCCCTTTGATGAAATGCTCACGGACCGCTAGACCGAGCGATCTACGCAGGGAACAGAGTACAGGACACATAAATCACTGGAATAGGCAGAGAGCGCTGTACAAGTCTGCACGCGCTAATAAAGAAATATTATCATCGGGAGTGGATGACATAAACAACACATACAAGAAAAGATGATTTGGGAAAAGATCGATCGAGGTTCCACTGTATTCCTATTACATGCAAAGAAAATACACAGAAAACACAGAACATGTTAGCCTTCATTATGGCGAAGTTATTAGAATTCTAACACACAATCCCAAAATACAATAATCAGTTTCTAGAGGCATGTGTCTGTAGTAAGCTAAATAAACCTCTCCTATCATTCTCAATCAAACCTCTATCCTATAAATTACCCTCCTATCTCTTGTATTTTTACACGTTTCAATGTCTTCCCTTTTGTACATTTCACAAAGGCATACATGTGGGAAACTTACACATACAACAGGCAGCAGTGTGTTCATTGAAACACCCAAAATCCCAAAATTGACATGTGGTATAAACCTAAAGAATTTCAAATTAGAACAGTCACGTCACAGAGATTACAATGGTTTGGTTTGGAGCACTACAGTCAACTATTTGCAACACAAGGGCTAATTAGACTGGGACCTACTGCTTAAAGCTGATTCCGAATGACTACAAACATCCAGGTCAAGAGTGGGTCTCGAACCCACAAACTCTAGTACCGAATACCAGCACCCTAGAAATTCAGCCATCATCGGGCAAGACCACAATGATTTTACAACAATAAAACATTAGAGTGAATTACAGTGGTGCAACTACGATGCAAGATGTATATATAGGATACAAATTATATGTTAAGAGATAAATACTAAAAATTGGTACACAAAGTAGAACATTGAAATATTTTACTTTTCTATACTTTTATTTGTACAAATTTTTCATGCATAACTTTTAAGCATATGACCGAATCTACATAGTTTGTTACATTTCAAATGTACATGTATATATATATATATTAAATATGATTATCACAAACTGTATAAAATAGTTAATTTTCTCACATCAATGACATCATTTACTATCTTGCACATCATGAAATAGCACAAATCAAGTGCTTGTAATATGACAAAATATGAAAAAAATAAATAAATGTCTTATGCCTATAAGATACATTTAGAGCACAACATATGAAACATATTTATTGCTGCCATATTTAAAATATTTATGAAAATTACTTGCTAAGAAAATATTTCAAAAGAGGGGAACCAATAATTCAAATCTACAATTTAAAAACATCCAATTTATCTATATATCAATCTACATTCTCCGAAAAAAATCCAAAATAAACTTAGTTACACAGAGTTCATCCTAAAACTGACATTTACGTAGAATGTATCCAAGGATTTCATTCTAAAATTAATTATACTTGCCCTAAAATTTATATCCTCTATAAGAAATGCATTTTGTACATGTATTAATTAATAAAAATATGTTTTACAGAAACAAAATGAAATATTTGTATAAGAGACTCTTAATTAAAAGTTCAAAATGTCCCATAAATAATTTTAACTTTTCTAAAAATTACTATTTTACTGAAACCATCAGGTTTTAATATTTAACATTTTCATCATTTTCAGCTCTTACAAATTTTATGCCTGACAGGATGTTCTCTGGTAGATCCAACAAGACATAGGGCATCCTACCATTGTTAGCCATGCCAATACAATGCAACAATTTTATAATGTTTTTTTATTTAAATCAAACCTTCCTATTATGACTGGTGGTTAAATGTGACCAATTATTTCAGTTTTGATTTTAGATATTCAACCCAAAATGTAGATAAACCCATTTAACTAAAAAACTGGAAAAGACAATTATTTCAGTTTTGATTTAAAGATATTCAACACAAAATGTAGATTAACTAAAAAACTGGGAAAGATGAAAGTACTTTCTCAGTCACAATAAATCACAAAAGCTCCAATTTCATAGTCTACTAGAAAACTGGAAATGTGAGTTAAATACCAGAACTTTTCATGATTTACAGACCCTGAATACATCTTCAGTTAAAAGACCTGTTTGAAGGGATTTTAAAAAGGAAAATATATTTTCTTAAATTTCAAAAGTAAAAAAACTTGCAAATTTTAACTACAAAGAAAGAAAAATAATTTAGGATGATTTAGGATGAACCCCATTGAAAAAAATGCAAATTAAGTTTTAAATATTATTAGGCTTTAGTCTAAAATATTTAAAGGAAAGAAGTTAGTTTAGAGTTTATGCCTTGAAAGGCATAAACACTACACATCTTCCAGATACACAGTCTTTGCAAGTATAATACAGCTTAAGGTGGGTTGAAGAATGCCTTTCAAGGTGAATAAAGAAATATTAATAACATAGCATTTTTCACTAACACTACAGTATACTGTATATCATATATGACATTTTTTCAAATTAGCAATGTAACAACTGCATTTAAAAAGAAAACCACAAGAATGCATGCAACTTTTACTCATTCAACAATAAATATGCCAATTGAAAATATTCAGTATCAGTACCTTTCTGATACATTATGTGAATTTCCCCGGACTCAATGGTAGAAAAGACGTTTAAAAAATAACAAAAGAATTTAAGTTTTAATGAGCATCACTCAATTTCAATAACTCTGTGCTCTGAACTACGAGTTTCTTGAAATTGTTACATCACTGATTGTTTAGTCACTTCATATATGATATATTTATCACAGTTCCGGGTTTAAGTCAATGAAAACTATACATACACAAACAGAAAGAAGGAAATATATCTACAGTGTTCTCCCCAGGTTCCTATAAGTGGTTGGTCATAATGGCAGATGAAACTTTTTGAGCTAGAATCGCAATACAAACTTTAGCAATGGTCTTACAATATTTTATTTAATAATAATGATGTAATAAATCTTCACTAGGTTTAGGTTTGCAGTAACTATGTTTATAAATCAACCTTTAACCAATAATGTTCCTTAAAGAGCAAAAGTTCAACAGAATTCAGTAGCAAACAATAAATTTATAAGTAGTGCATTGGACAAACTAGTAAGTTAAGGAATATAATATTCCTGTATTGCCAAACAGCAACAACCTAAAACTGCAGGAAAAATTGCTTGATTAAAGATTTTCATGAACTTTCTTTAAAAATTTGGCTATCACATAACTTTTTATGGTTTATAGATTACTTACTAAAATTAAAGGAAAATAACCTTTTTGAGTAAATTTTAAACTTCAAATGAGAAGTGTGTATGATGTGTGTGTGTACATTATATACATAAATATGCAGACACATGTGTTTCACTAATTTAAACTTCTACTTAATACAAAACTTTTCCGGCTCTCTTCTGAAAGTTTTACCCAAATTTTCAATTTTTTTTGGTTGTTATTTCAAATTTATTTAAAATAAATTTAAAGCTCTCAACTTTTTTTTAATTTCAGGTTTTAGCATTAGAAGACAAACAAAGTTCACTGAATGACAGACACTTTTTTTTACAGAAAATGGGAAATTCTTTATTTCGTTAGAATTTTCCAGTTTACAGACAAGAACACACCTTAAAAAAGACCTGACATAACATCTCAGGTCAGAACAAATAATAAAGCATTGATTTTGAGTGATTTTTTATTACCGTACATTTAAGCTGAAAACTCGCATTTGAATTAAGTGAATATATTACAAACACAAGTCAAAAATTTTACTGAATATCATATTCATTAAATGTTACAGTAAACCAGCAGAAATCTCCAAAATCAGATCAATGTATAAAGATTTTTCATTTCACTATGTATAGAAAGTATTTTAGGTGCTTACGTATTATAGCTGAAACTTGGCCGCCTTTTACCCTTGGCGTAATATCTGCTCGCCAAAACCTAACTCCACAGTGACAACCTATTTGCTGCCTGGAAGTTATAAACAACATTTCGAGCAATAGCATGTTAAAATAATATAAATGTGTGGAAAACGAGGCAGATGAAGAACAAGATTTTGATTAGAATTAATTTTAGCTCTAATTAAAAATTGCATACTAATGACAAAACAGAAAATACACGAAAAACATTCAAAATGAGTATGTTAAAAGAAACGCAAATCTTTCAAAGCAACAGTCTTAGGATGCTAAAATTTTACATGGTGGTTACCCCCAAGCTCTACGTGCCCAATAAGAATTTTTTTTTTTTCAAATACAAATTTTAAGGGGGTTAAAAAGGGCAGAACCCCCTCTAAAAACATCCACTGTATCTTTGGAACCATAGGGTCTAGGAAGCTGAAATTTTGTATGGTGGTTCCCCTTAAGCCCTAGGTGCATGCCAATAAATCTTTTTAAATGCTCAAAATTTAATACGCTGACTGGGAAAAATTCCACGGATCTGGAAAAAAGGTACTGCATCTTCTTTCGTTAGATGTAAATCCCATATTTTTATCATAACCGAAAAAGTTCAAAGAAAACTTATAACGTGAAGTTCAGACAGCGAAAATGAATGAAGGGAACAATACTATCAACATGGATGGGGCGCACAATTGGCGCTTTATTTCCGTTATTTTGCCAAACTGCAAAGTTTCAGCTATAATGCGTAAGTACCGTATTTTATGTTACTACAGTTTCTCTTTTAAAAATGCCAACACCATAAATCAAGAAAAATTTTCTGGAGGGAACACTAGATATTCTTAAATACAAATATTCAAATAGAAGATCAACATTACATTTTGTACTTATTTGAGATGTACTATAACTGCAAGCTCTGGTAATTGCAGAAATTCACAAATATGATGACAATCACTAACATAAATGAGATCACACTTTTAAAAATGAAAATTAATATTACAAAAGTAGAGAAAATAAACTAGTTCTATATGTGATACTACATATATTGAACATCAATGATTCATTACAGTTTTTCAATGGTAAACACATCTGCATATTTCCATTGAAAAGAATAATTATATAATGGAATTAATTTTTACAACCATATGGGGCTAACATCCACATGGATTACTATCTGAGAATTCTTAATTAATATTTTGACGATTCTTATATAAAAACACATTTTCATATCTGAAAACAATTTTAATGCTTAAAACATGGAAGCATATAGGTTTCCCCCACACAAGGATGGACTACAATAAGAAAACTTGAAATCAAAAGAAATGAAACAAACAACATTACAAGTGAAAAGCAATTTCAGTCCATAAGAAATTCTGTAATGCAAACATCTAATCCATACTCTTGCTTAATTCCTAAAGAATGTAGAAATGTAACAAATTTAGATTAATAGATAATTCTATCCTATCAGAAATAAACAAAATTACAAAAAAGATACGAAGTGTGTTATTAGACTGGCAGCATTAAACATTTCCATAGTTAGAAATTCTTAATGCAAGATTGACATACAAATGAAATGAAAGTATTTCTGACTTTTATAACTCTTAAGATTTATTTTTATATACATAAATAATATTTTTACATTGTGAATGAACATCCCATACATGCTTTTAATAATTATAAATTAAAGGACAGCATTAATAAATAATAAAAATTCCAGAATTACATGTCATACAGTTATTGTTTGTATTATAATTATATGAATTTAAAAAAATTATAAGTAACTTAAAGTAAAAAACTATAAAATTTGTATTTTCTCCAACTCAGTTTTAAGCAGTGACAGTAATTTTTTTAAAACTAGTCTATGCAAGTAAGGGGTAGAAATCTGAGGAAATGTGTCTTGAATACATGAAAATTATAAATGAAATAATATCAGTCTTCTTTTTCAGACACAGTAACAACCTTCTCTTCTTTATAACCATAATAAATGAAAAGTCCAAGAATTAAGTGAATCACTATAACACTGAATGAAGTAGAATATATATAACCATTATTTGTAGATATATCTAAATAATGGTCTATTATATATTGAGTTAAAACGAAAACAGTAATAGGTAAAGTTATCATAAGAAAGCTGTAAAACACCAACACAGTCAGGGGATTGCTATCCTTTGCAGTCATGATGAAAGGAGATCTACAAATAGAAAAAAGAAAAAAAAATCAGGATTAGTTACTTCATTTAATTGTTATAATTAATTAATCCCATTGTAAGAGTGTTATATTGGGTCAAATGTGGCTGGATTTAAATTAATTATAAAGTAATGTCATATATGTTAAGAGAAATAGTTACATCATAGAGTTAAAATCATGGTAAGGTTGACGAGATACTTGTGGATTTGGTTGGCAAAATGTGCGTAAAATCTAAAATTAAGTATCGGTAGTTTGAAAATTTTATCCCTGCATAGCAACAAGAACTGGGTATCCCCTTGAATATTCTTCTCTCCTCGTAGGCATGGCTTAGGTATCTCAATCCCTCCCTTTTTGCCATTTTCTTTCGGTGTGCAGCTGTATCCAGAAGGATATAAATCACAGGTCATCGTAATTTGTGATCTGAAAACCAGACTTCCTCTGGACGTTGGGAAGGCAGGCGGAGTGATACCCCAAGGACCGAGGATGCCAGAAACGATGTGAAAAGTTTTTTCCACCCTAAAGACTCTTGTTTGGCATCTTTTAACATCAGAAAATATTCAAACGAAGGAAGAGGAAACTTCAGAGTAACTTTTCCAGCAATTTAAAACAATTCCAAGGCTCTGAGAAAAAGAGCGCCTGGGAACTTCTTACTCTCTTGGTGCCGGTCAGCGGAAGCGTACAGTTCATGAGGCGTGAAGTATCTATCTCTCCTTAGGGAAGAAAAGTTAGAGTCTGAGAGATGAGCGCTGGCCGAGCCTGGTATCTGACGTCCTCTTGACTTCGTCGAACACCGTCACCCGCCATGCATTCCCTGATGGAGAAGCGGAAAGTTTCCTAGCCAGATGATTGCCATGTAGCTGCTTCAGTGTTTCTTGGACATGTCCTCTTTTATCTGTCCTATATTATCCCTTCCCTTCTCTTTATCTTCTTTATTTTTTAACCTCAGACGGCAGGTAATGAATATTTTTCTCTATTTTTTTTTGTTTAACATTGACACGATAAGGAGCTCCATAAATTAAATTTTTGTAAGGGTTTCGCCAACCATCACATTTGAGTATTTATTATGTTGAGTGCATATATTTATGAGTAACTCCCTCTTTAAGTGCTAGGGAGCCTATGAGTTATTATAATAGTGTTTGAAATATAAAAATGATTTAAGAGTTACTCCCTTCCTTTTGTATGTGTCAGGGAGCAGATGTATAGTAATGTTACCTTTTGAAATATAAAATAAATGTAGTTGTTGCGTCTAACCTTGTGTTTTGACATTTTTGAGTTGAGCATTCTCTGTTTATTGGTTGGCCAACATGTTAATATTTATTTCAGGTAAAGTTAATGTAGAAGTAGGTATTGTATAAAGAACTTAATTATGTATTTAACCACTGTACGATCAGGTCTGGTTCTCTTAAAGAAAAAGGTTGGGGATTTAACAGGTCAGATTTAAACAATTTAAATTATGGAAATTGAAATACAGCCATGTTTAGAGGTAGGGTTATTTCGAATGTTAATCTCAGGTTTTTAGGAGACTTCGGTCTTTGTGGTGAATAGTCAATTCATCCTTTAGGTGATTCTGTTAAAGGAACACTAATTGAAATTAAGGGAGAAAAAAAAAAAGAACCATAATAAAATGGTACCATGTCAAAACATAATAAATTAGTGCCTTAACAAAACAAAACACGATATAATAACAGTACATAAGAAATTATAACAGTTAATATTAAAATCATTTACAACAAGGATAATATACAGGTTAATCACAACCTTTCCTGGTAGATATAATTCCTATCTAAAAAACCTCATCACAGAATGTAGAAATGTGGAGAGCATTAAACAGAACTTGAATAGAATAAGACAGAAAATTTACTGAGAGATAAAAGGTCAATGAAACTAACCACTGTATGTCTGTGATTTGCTATCTAGCACTTAAGGTTCTTGTCAACGAAATACAAAAGGACTGACATGTGTATCAGATTTTACAAGTACCTGAGATATTATATTTCCCAATATGAACTTCTATTAAAATTGTACCTAAAAAATTTTCATAATAAAAAAAATCCCAGTTTGGTACAAGCACTTTTTTTTAATTATAAAATTAGATATAATACTAGCATAAGACTGGAAACCCTAAGAAGCTGCAACAAAACATTGTGTTATATTGCTCAAACTGCAAATGTTAACTATCCTAGGGAAAAAAGAAAAAAAAACCATAAATATTTAAAAAGTTACTCTTTAAATATTCTTAAAATTAAATGTTTAGGAACTAGTATGATAACCCGGCAACACTTCAACCAAAACAAAGGGTGCCAGATTTGGCAAGAAATCTCTTGGGGGAAGATATCATACTTGTACCAGAATTATGTAATAAAATTTAGTTTAGAATAGAGAATGAGCACTATGCAAAAACTCGGAAATTATTGGGAGAAACAGTTTTCGTGTCAAATTCTAATTGAGATTCCAAGAAAACACTTTATGGCAAACTTTAAAATTATAACAGTTAACAATGAACCATGGGCACATTTTGAATAAAATTGGAATAAAGAATATTGTATCCTTCCCATTCTGAGATTCTAGTGTAAATATGAACACTGATCATTTAAAGAACAGCATACAGTTATCAGCTGTTGTCGAAACCACCTTCTCTACCAAATGGCCTGCTAATTCATACCTCTACTAGAAAGCGAAAGGAGAAATAGACAAGATTCCATCCTCTGGCATAAGATAACAAAAATTTATTTTGTTTCCTTAACACTAAACTTTTGCCTCTTCTCTCCATAAAAAAACAGTTTTTTTTTTCATAATTGTTAGGAATATATTTAAAATTTTATTACTTACTTTTATTTCTTATCGTTTCAACCACGAGGTCAAAGCATTTAAACGTAGCGCTATAACGTAACCTCCCGGTTAACGTAGACGTGAGCCGTTCCCACGATTCCTTCACCCATTTAGTTTTTATTTTGTTTTGTTTTAAATCTCTCAATAATCTAAAATAAATATTTACCTTTAAATAACAAAATGAAATTTAATATATATCACGTCATAATGAGTCAGATTGAAATTGAATTTATTTCGCGTCATGTTACTTTTTGAATTATGCAAATGCAGCACTGCTCTGAAGCATCAAATTACTATCATATCTTCAGCCTTAAATAATTCAAAAAAATCTAATAACCTAAGATTAGATTAATTTTACTTTATTTAGATTGAGATTGTTTTAAATTTATAAGATAAAGCTTGCCAGATTGACAATGTATCTGATCTGAAAGAGTCTATTCCGATGTCAATCTCAATGGCAACTGAACAACTCAAATTCTGAAAATGTTTGTAAATACAACATTACAGCTGTAGCTTCATGCATTACAGTTTGGCATGTGAAATACACGTGAATCTATAGATATAAGTTTTAAATGTGTCTCGTCGTTAATTAATGATATTCTTTATGTTCTTTAGTGATGTTTACTTTTAGAACGAGTATTCTTTTTATTTGTGACAAGTCTGAATGCTGGAAGAGACTTCTATTTTTTGATGCATATTCCAAGTATAATTGTTGGATCAACAAAAATTTTATTAAATGTACATTATATCCAGTGCAGGTTAGTACTATGAGACAAATACGGAACGTCCGTACTATCGAAACGTTTTATAAATCCAGTTATATTTTATACCGGACACTTTGAGCATTTTTTTAGATTTGAACGTCAGTATTAGCCATCTCTATATCACCAGGAATGTCGAAAAATGCTAGTATCTGAAGTGGATTTGATTTTTTTTTTTTTACAATTTTTGTTTTTAAAACACCAACCTTCGAATAATAGTTCGATGTGTAAAATGTGAATTTTAAACATTTTTTAACTATCTTATAATCTTTGTTATCATTTCATTTGGAAAAGATTGTTACATGTATGTACTTTTTTATGTTTTTTGTGGCAAATTTATTTGTCTTGAACCGTTGTATCATCATATTTGGCTATTAATAACTTTTAAGCATGAAATTTTACTTTAATGCTCATCTTATAATTCTCCACATTTTTAGTGGTATTTTCAAGAAATTTATCTGTAGTTGAATAAGTATATCAATGAGCAGGGGAGGTTGATTTATTTTTACCTATTTTTTTGAAGTTCAAAAACATTACTTCTTGGAAATTCCTAGGATTAAGTGCTTTACAAATAATTAACTCTCAGAGAGTTTATTCTGGCTATAATAGAGATTGTGTTCCCATCTAGTGAGTATACTCATAAAGAAAATGTTTTTTTATTAACAAAATTTTGATAAACTGTGAGAATATGAATATCTGGCAATTTTTCTAAATTAAAAACATATCAAGGAATATCATTGAAAAGTTCTTTGAATTTAACTCATTTATTTAGAAAAGAGAAAATTAAAAGTGTCCAAAATGGAAAAATAAACTTTAAAATCTTGGAAATCTATACAATATTCATCAATTAAGATTCCTATATCAATGAGCATGAAGGAAAAGTTTAAGAATTAGATTAAACCTAGTATTCACTGGTGTAGAATTAGAAGAGACATGTAAAATCTATGTATTAGCAGTTTTGATACAAGTGTATAAATTTAAAAAAAGAAAGAAAAAAATTGTTTCTTCAGTGAATCCATCAGTAATAGACTTTGGTGTCACTCAAAATAAATTTAATATGTTCAAAATGTATTTAAATTTAATTATAAGGTAAATTCTATTAACCTTTACTGTATAGTTGGCAAATCTGTAAATCATTCTTTAAAGTAGGAAATTTCATCAACTGTTATTTCTCAATCAGAAAATGGTGGTTGTGTGTATGGGGGGCGGGGGGGATCACTGATGAGTGGCATTAGTTGCTTTCCCAAAGACCTCATGAAATGTGGTGAAGATATTTTGTTTTCCCACGTCTCTATACATATGGTATTGATAAAAGCAAACAAACTACAGATGCAAAAATGGAAGTAATCTTAATTGTTTAGCATGATATATATTAGAGATCAATGTTTTTTAGGGGTTTATATTTTGTGCCTGGAAAAAAATGTTAGGAAAATTTCTAAAGAAAAACAAACAATCGAATCATGAAAATAATTTTTTCACATGGTATTAGGCAATAAAAGAAATAAATATTTTTTTACATCAAAATTAAACCATAATTTACTCAGAATGTTAAAAATTTTAGAATAATTTTCAAAAATGATATCTAAAAGTATATTTTATTTTTATCTCATAAGAACTATAAAAGTGAAGATGTAAATAATATGTACATTTATATTTCATACTACTAAAATACTTGAGTATAGCCAAATATATGAATACTATAAGGTTATTAGAATTACTCCTCAGATAAGAATTGATAAAAAAAAGAGGCAAGTCTACTGTTATTTTTTCTAAAAAAAAACCCTCTCATGGATATTGTTAGAATATATTTTTACATGTTATGAAATGTTATACTCAATTTAAATGTTGTGATAACGTCATTGTTCACATCTAGTAAATCACATGCCTCTTCGTGAACTTCATTCACAAAAAATCTTTCATATTTTCCTTGGTTCATCTTCATTCATATAATTTTTGTCTTGAGGTGGACTATTACTTTAGAGAAATCAATGTTTTAATATTGCTAAATTTCTGTCATGAAGCATTCTTTTTCTAAATATTTGTGATTCTATCCAAAAAGATGCCACATAATAAATTTTTTCATTTTGAACTTGATAGTTAGGTCACTTTTACTGAATGTAAGTTTTTAAAAATAAGTGTTAGGGCTCCTTGCTGTTCAATGTATCTATTTGCTTTAGTGTTAAACAGAATAAATCTTCAGAAAAAATATTTGGTAGAGGAAATTCAAATTCACATGGAGATACTTGTTCTCCTGTTTTCTAGCTTAACAATCCTATTATCTGACTTGACATTTCTTCCAGAAAAACTTTGATAATAAGGGTTTGGTATGGAGTATTATTTGGAGTATCAGTTAATTTCTTCATGTTTCTTTTCAGTATTGAAGGCCTTAGGAAAATCTTGAATTCAAAACTGTTTTGGAGAAGAAAATTCTTCAGTAAAACTTGCATCTGGCAGAGCAGGAAAATTTTCATCATTTAAATTTTGCTTTAAAATTAGAGGCATGAAAACATGATGATCAAACTAGAATTTCATCCTCAGTCTTGTTACAAGCTGGCTCCTGCCCTGGCCAATAATAATTAATTAATTAATTAATTATTATTTTTTAAATCAGGTTGAAGGTTGTATTAAAAGTTTTTTATTAAATAGAAAATTCATACTAAGAAAATAATTTTAGAAGCTCAATATTTAAACATTATAGAATATAGAGCAAATCAAATAGTGTTCTGCATGTTACAGAGTAGAAAATTTCCCTTCAGCAGTAAGCAGCAATTTTCTACTTTTCCTCATTTGTCAATTGTAAATTCTGCCTTTTACCCTGGTTTGAAAAAAAAAAGAAGAAAAGACATGGTTGTTCAAACATCTATGTAGGCGATGCATGATATGACAAAAAGAGAGTAAAAATTCTTAGGATGTCTGATATCCCCAGCCCATGTTTTTCAACAGTACCTCCTTGGGATAGATGCTGACCTGCCCCATATTGAAAAGATTAAGGTTATCAAAAGAATGTTAGCTTTTATGGTTACCGAATTTTTAGTAATGTTGGTTAAGGATTGCTTATTAGGGTAGGGTTTAAATATCCCTTGACATATAACTATTATAACTTGATATTTTAGAGTTTCGAATGAGAGAGAAGCAGTCTGCCTGAAAGATCAAGTTGTGTAATAATTTAGGGTTTCATTGTTTTCTCTGGTATATTTTAATCATAGTTTACTTGTTTAATATGAAACTCTAAGTTCTTTGAAATATGCCTGTAAAAATTATTGACTGCCTCTTTATTCTTTCTCAAAATCTGAATTCTGCTGATATATGGAATAATCTGAGAATATTTGGTATATAAATATCTGAATTCTGTTGATTTTATGAAGCTGTTTGTTTCTGTTTAGCATCCTCAAATTTTCTATAAGTAACATGATGATTTTAGTTGAATAAATTTAATTATAAAATCAAACTTTTTTTATATATATTGGCAAAACAATTATCTATTCGACAAAATATAAATTATATCTATCAAGTTTTCTTACTGATTTTATTTTGTTGAAGTTATTTATAATTTTCCCTTTTTTTTTCCGTTAGAAGTTTTTATTATGTATGTTTTAATCATATTTGTATATGTAAAGGGCCTTAATGAATTTCTCCAATATTATAGATTCGCTTCTTCATAACATCAAATTCTGCTCAAAATTTTCATACAGCTAAGGGATGGATGAGCTTAGCACGTGATGGTCAAAAAGAAGAATTTAATCCATATAAACTACCAGTTTCTTGTGAAAAAGGAACTGGTGCTATTCCTCATCTTGATCTTATGAATCATTTACAAGAATGTAACACTGTATGTATTAATTTTAATGGCTTGAAATTTTGAATTTTAAAGCAATCTAATGGCTTGATTGTTCACTCTCAAGTTTATCATTGTTAAAATTAGAATAGCACAATACAAATACAGTAAGTTCTCGACTTATGCAGTTAATTTGTTCCAGAACATTCCACGTATGTAGAAAGCGCATAAGTTGAAATTTACCCAGTAATGTGGTGCATGTGCCCTACCAATTGAGCATGAGTGGCTGCTAGAATCGTGTAAGCTTTTCGACCATCATCGCATGGACAATAGCAGCAAACACTAATGACTAAATATTGAAATGAAATACATTTTTCAATCATTTTCAGGGAAATACTTTTTATTTAAATATGAAAATGGTACACACATATACTATATTATACAGTACACAAACATACTATAAAATATTTGTATTATACATATATTATTATGTAATTTAAAATAATTGATAATCTTTAGATGTTCATGGGGCATTGAAGTATATTTGTCCAATGATGTTTGTACACTTGAAGATTTCATTTTCTTGCCATAAATCAATTGATAGCATGCTAAAGCAGTCTATGGAAAATTGAAAATTAGAACTGTGTATCTACAAATCCACATAACTGGAGGACTTACTGTACATATAATTTTCTTGTTTAGTTGATATTTATACTAAACCGTAAGAAAACATTAGATTTTTTTAATCATTTATATAATGAAAAAAATAAAGACTAAATTATATGCTTGGCCATAGATGCTCATAAATATTTTTAGAAATAGTAATAATTTATTATTATTTCTAAAGGTGATATTTAAATACATTGTCAAAATATATTATCCCTTCTGAAGCTATATAAGAGCAACAGTATGAATATAAAATTTTAAAAACAAATCTAATGCTGTGCATTTTATTTTTGAACTTTTTAAAATGTTCATTGAGTTTATTTTTTTTATCATTTTAAATATAACTTGGTAAATAATTTATATTTTTATATTTGCATGTATATGATCAAATAAATTGTAGGTATTGTATATGATCAAATAATTGTAGGTATTGTATAATTGCATTTTATTATCCTTTGGATCATTTTAAATATTGATTGACTTAATTTGTAATTTTCGATCCAAATAAGTACAGGAATTGTTTTAAGGACCTTAGAGTCTGACTTTGGAACTATGAGTCTAAATTATAGTTTTTGATTACTTTTGAATGTTTTGTTATGATATTGTATTCTGGCTAATGAGTACTATTGCATAACTTTGCTAACTATTTAAATATAAAAGAGCTTTGGAAATCAAGTTGTTTGAACTTCATATGCATTTGCATTAGATTACCTGATTTAGCTAAATGATACTTGAAGTACCTGTGCAATGAAGCAACTGGTCAGTTTGAGTAGTTAGGTGTCAAAAAATAGGTAATGGGAAGGAAGCTTTTAAAAGCATTTTGCTGGCAGAAATATGCATGCATGATCTTATATAAAGCTTATCTGCATGTTGAATGTTGAAGTGTTTTCAAGCTGTAAAATACAGTCTATGTGCTTTGGAGTTAGGTGCTTTTTGAACTGTTTTAAATTTATGAAAGTTTTAAAGTACTAAACACATGGGAAAAGAAACAAAACAGAGACTTTATTTTGCACCTTCTCAGAAAATGTGTTCTAATTCGTTGGACATACTACAACTTTCTTTACTATTAGCCTTTTATAAACATTTAATATCTGTCCATATTTTGTATTGAGAAATATATTAAGACCTTCTTGACTTGTTTCATTTTATTTTTATTAAAGAAATATAAATAACTATTATGAAGTCACTGATTTAATATGTTATTTCATTCAAATATGAGTTTTTCTCTCTATGTAGTTGTATATTTTTGCACCAAAAATGCATATTAATAAGTGTTTTTCTTTTCAGGTTTCTGATCAAATTAAAACATTTTGTTCAACCATAAGTATGACACCCAAGGATGTAGAAAATCGAAAAGAGTTCTGTAAATCTCTTGTTGAAATGTTTAGACCTTATTTTTCTGAATTCAAAATTCATTTGTTTGGCTCAAGCATAAATGGTTTAGGTTTTAAAGGATGTGATGCTGATGTTTCTATTCAAACAATATTTAGTGATAATAAGGTATGTTAATTATAGCTTGTGTTGTTATTGTTCCTAATGCCCCCTGGCCGTAAGTTCCGGACTAGGTCCATATGGGCTTCGGGCTGAGTAGTGCAGCTCCAGTTTATATTAGTACCACAAAGGTCAGAGTGTGACTTGGCTAGGTGCCACCATAATTTTGACCGAGCAACCCCAGAGGCAATATTTGAGGGGATCGTACCTTCCCCACCCACTGACTTCATAGAACGACTTTCCGGTCTACAGATTTAATGTTCCCATATCCAACCTAGACATGAAGGTATTTAATAGCACTTGTTGGGATTTCATCCAAACACCCTTAGTACCAAAAGCCAATGTGCTACTGATAGGCTGTCTCAGGCCCATAATAGCTTGTTATACTATAAAGCACTTTCATTTTATCTATAATTTCTCAATGCCAAATACACCAAAAGTAAAATTTTAGATAATATTCTGCGTGAAAATGTATTTTGAAATTGATAATAACTCAGTTATCAAATATTTCTTTAAGTATTAGATAAACTGAAACCAAGTTTGATGAATCAGGGGGATTTAATGTAAGGTATAGCTTGTCAGGTACACAAACTTTAAACATATTATACACATTAATTTTATTAGACACTTTAAATACATTTACAATTTAGTATCTGCCCCAGGCTTTTTCAGGGGTGCACTTTTTAAAGGGGTGAATGAAAGTCCAGGTTGACTGAACCAATCCAAAAATATTTTAATGGAAACATAAAACTAACATTCACAGCAATAAAACATGCTTCTTTAATATTTGTGCTGATGAAGGAGTTTACACTTGGAAAATTTCAAAGCTTTTTAGGAGTACATGAAAAGCAATTTTACTAACTTGAAAACCCTTAGATGCAAGGAAAATAATTAATTGCAATAAAATAGGACATTAAAATGAAGGGGTTGGTTGAAAAAGTATACATGAGGAAATTGACCAATTAAAAGAAGTAATTTAAAAATCAAATGGAAAATCAATTATTTATAAATAGTTTCCAGTTTCTCTGTTGTGCTTTCTGTATTTTCATGCATAAGAAAATCTATTGCAAAATGTTGTAATCAAATATATTAAGTACTATGAAGCCATATTTATAGTGATATTTACAGTAAACCTTGTTGCCTACATTAATAAAATCAAAATTAATTGAAGTAAAACACATTTGTTTCTTCCAATAACTTTTTTTTTTTTTTAATATTAGTATTTCAGGGTGTCTACTAACATGAAAAGTAACGAAAAGTCACGAAATGGGAAAACGGTCACGAAAAGTAACGAAATTGAAAGGAAAGGTCACGAATTTTTTCAATTAAAATTTTTTTTATCGATATAATGGAGAATAGAAAATAGGTCTCGTACACACGATACGGTTTCGGTTTTATGATCGTCTCGGTTGCCGTTCCGTTAACAGTAAGTAATGTATTTTGTTTTGTACGTTCACACGTTGAGGTCGAAAACCGCAAGCGAGGGAACAACGAATCGGTAGCAGATGTCGTTCGATTTTGTCTACCGAAACCGGATAGACGGAACCGACGCCAGGCCGTTTCTGTTGCCATTGGTGTATATATTTGAGAGGGGGAGTACACACGATTCGGTTATTTTGAAGGAAACGTACACCAGTGCCGATCTAGCTACTGAAGTGATTCTTTGAAGTGATTTTTTTAGTTGTTTTTTGCAGTGTTTTCTTTTTTACACAATGGAGAAAATCGGCACAGAAATTTTAATTTCTTTGGTTGAAGAAAGACCGACCATTTGGGACAAAACACAAAAATGTTTTACTTTAAATGACGCTTTAAACGACGTTTAAATCATGTTTATATCTTAATAAGAACAGGAGATATTATTATTATTATTATTATTATTTGCACTATTCTAATAGCAGCCAATATTGGTTTAAACCTGTAAATACGTTTTCTGCATAATGGGTTTTTTCACCATTTCTCATCTTTAAATTGTTTTAAGTCAGGAACCGTTAAAGATAAATGGTTCAAACTTGGAACATGTCTTTTATTTACTTTAATTTTGATTCAACAAATTTGAAAAATATATTTACTTTTGAAAATATGATTTTTTAAATATAAGTTACATAATTTTTTTTAAATTCTCTAAATATTTTTATTTTTTTTAAATTAATATTTTAAAAACCGCTGAATCGAAATTAAAAAATGATTTCTGTTTAATTAAATGAAAAAAATTTGAAATTCGACAGATAATATTTCGAGTTATAGCGATTTTAAATTACCCCCTTTTTTATTTTAAATTAAAAAAATTTTTAAAAACTTAAATTTTTTTTAAAAATTTTAATTTGTTTTATGATGTGATTTTGTTTGCAAATTATATGGTTAGCCATTACAAAAAATTCAAAATTTTAACTCAATAAATGTATGTATCGTTATTCGAAAATAGTTGGAAAATTTCGATTAATCTCTTCTTAATTCAATCATAAGCGTTTGAAAAGATCCCAGACAATATCTGTCCCTCAAAATAGGATGTACCCAATACGTTCTATAAATTTTTTTTTTAATGTTGCTTCGACGACGACGATACCAGTACATTACAAGAAAGGTCTTTACGTCCATCCTGCAAAGTGAACTAACACTGCAATGATTGCAAAGGTGCCCTGTGCTGACGGGAAAACCGTATGCGGTGAAAGAAAAACCGAATCGTATGAACACAGCTTTCGGTTGACACCGAAACGATTATAAAACCGAAACCGTATCGTGTGTATGAGGCCTTTCGGTAGACAAAATCGAACGACATGTGCTACCGCTTCGGTCGTTCTCCCGTTTGCGGTTTTCGACCGCAACGTGTGAACAGACAAAACAAAATACACTGTTTACTGCAAACGAAACAGCAAAACCGAGATGATCATAAAACCGAAACCATATCGTGTGAATGAAGCCACGGGGAATTGCATTGTATTCTTCCCCACTGCGGCAATGAATGCTGGAGTTTACTGTATTGCATTTTAATATTGAAATAAAAGTACATTTTTAAATGTAAAGTTTTTTAAAACTGCATACTTATTCAAAATTTAATTTTTAAATAAAAATTCAAATTTAAAAAAATTTTTATTTATTGTGTTAATTTCAATATTTTTGCTCCAAATTGTTTTATACATTTACTGAAACGTATTACACAAGATTGTGCATGGACTTTTAGATTATATAATATAAAATTTATAATTTTTTAATATTATTATTAAATATTATGTAATTTTAGTAAATTTTATATTATTTTTAGTTAAAAAATAGTGAAATATCGGGGAGGCTCAGTCCAGTTTTAACATTAGTGTGTACTTCAATGGTCATGAAATTTTATTTTAAAGGTCATGAAAAGTCATGAAATTGACTTTCTCAAAAGTAGTATTTAAATAGAAAATTTGAGAAATAACTTTTAAAAAGTATTAAGTGTCCAAAATAACTGATCATAAATTATACGATGTTTTGTAATACATTACCTGTTAGAAGGAAATCCTTTTGCTGAACTGTGTAAAATATGCTTCGAGGCTTTATGAAAATTATGCATTTAAATGGGTTTTTATTTTTTTCCGTTTCCTTTCTAGGAATATTTTAAAGATATCAAGGAAGTTCCTACTCTAGAATCTGTAATTAAAGGTGAAACATCAGCTGATACCATAATGTATCTCCCTCCTAGAATGTTATTACGCTTTGTGCGACGAATTTTGCGTCAGCACTGTCCTGAAGTCAAAGAACGAATTTTACTTATTAAGGGGAAATGTTCTCTACTTAGATTCTACAGTACTAAATATGATTTATTCTGTGATTTCTCCTATCAAAATGAGTAGGTATTTTATTTGGTAATTTAATTTTTTTCATTTTAAACTCTTGCAGGCCTATTTTCTATTTTTATTTCTATTTTATGAACTATACCAGGGAAGTTAAGACAGGGGCTGTGGTATCCCTCCGAAGTTTAGTTCTTCACCCATTATCGTAATTTGCAAATAGAAAATATATCAGTAGTACCCAGTGGGAGGGGCCCTGCCCCCCCCCCCCCCAAAGAAATAGAAATTGCATTATGAATATTGATTTTGCATTATAAATATTTTCATACGTTCATCTCGTGCCCCCCCTTCCCCCAAGAAAATATATTGGGTGCGCTACTGGTAGTACCCCTTTGGAAAGATTGTTGTTGTTGTTGCCATGTCTAGAAATAGTGCAGAAGAAGAATAAGTTGAAAATAGTCTGAAATTGAACCAAAAAACAACATCAATTGCACTATTCATAGTAGAGGGGTGCCATTACCTCGAAAGAGGTTGGACATTTAGCTGTTGGTCTGCGGAAGGTATTTTATTGCCCTTCTATCACCCAATGGAAATTCCAGTGGAGGCATTCCTCAATCCACCACCTGGGGATGCACCCTATAGGGCAGTGGTTCCCAAGCCGTAAAAGTCTGCGGATCACTAAGCCAGAAATTGAACTATGTGAGGACCAGCCCCACCCCCTCCGACTTGAGAGGGGGGGGGACCTTTCCACCAATTCATTTGGCAATTTTTTTATATGTGATGCCGGACCACTTCTGAGGCTCTCACGGACCACCAGTTGGGAACCACTGTTATAGGGGTTACAGGCTTCCTTGTTGGTTGTGCAAGATTTGTCTGGTTTTGACTGTTTTGTACTATGCTAAATAAGAAAAATTCTTGTACTCCTGACATCACAAAAGTTTAAGGATTAAATACTAATTAACTATTTTATAGTAGTCAATTTTTTTATATTTTTCTTGAATATTTCTTAGTAAACTAGTTTTTACTTTAGTGTGTGATATGAAGTGTATCGAGCATGTGTTAATAAAAATTATATTTGCCAGGTTATGTTTTTAAAAATATCATTTTCATGAATGTATTTATAATATTTGCTATTATTAAATCAGTAATGCTTATTAAAAGTTTTTCTAATTGAAATTAATCTGTTCTATGTGTGTAATGGTAGTGTTTTTCTCATATTTTATTTTAGGAGGACAAAGGAATTTCTTACTTGTTCATAATCTTTTGTCAACTTTAAATCCTAAATTATGAAAGAGTAATTGAATTTTTTTTTTTAGTCAGGGAAAACCATTAGATTCCATTTATATCCTAGTATACTTTTTCTCTCCTATATGATCAAGTTGATTATACAAAAAGGTTATTAATTTATTGCTTCTTATGGTTATACCTATTTTCTCATGTAATTTCAATTCAATGGAACCTTGATTTACATTTATTCTCCAGATAAGGCCAATTCTAAATTAAAGAAAGGTGTCTGAAAACACTTTTTTTTTAACAATCCTTTGTAGTTTGAAAGTTGTAATCTCTGAAGGAAAGGAGAATTAAAGTTAGTACATTTGAGGAATTTTTTTATGCGCTTCAAAATAAGTTACATGGGACTAAAATTTTTATTGCAGGCCTTTATTAAATACGTGTGTTATCAGTAAGACTGATTTTTGATGTGATAATGGTAATCTTAAATTGTAAATTTAAGTTCACTTTTTTTATGATTATAACATCCAGAAATGTTAATATATTGTTCCGTTTTCTGGGTTTGATGGGATTAAAAAAAATCTCTTTAGAAAGTCCACACAAAATAAAATTTATTATTTTCTAAATTCTTCAGGCGTATACGCAAATTCAACAGAAAACACGTAACAATTGTCTTCTATACAGCAGAAAACTCTAAAAATACAAGTCAGGATAATAGAGTCTTCAATACAATACTCGCCTAGCACGCTTTCAATACATTCAATTCTCAGCACAAAAGAACACTGACTTCCAATGCCAATCTCAGGTATATTTGTAGACTTCTAATGCGCCACCTATTGGCCGCCAGCTAGAAACCTCTAGAACATACAAGAAAGATCTAGAAGGTTGGCAACCAAAATAAGTCTTCAAATCCATTGCCAATTTGGTGATAACTCTCATATTTGACGAGATTACCATAGACTGGCAAAATTCATAACAATATTTCATTACATATGTTCCATGTAAATTTGTCTTACCCTTATTTTAAATACTTAAGATCTGTTATATTGTGAATAATTTGTTTGTAAACATTTTGAAATTTTGTATTTGTTTAAGATTTTCCACTCACTATAGTTGATAGTTGTTATACTTTTTTTTTCATCCAGCAATTATTATATTTATTGGCTATAATTATGAAATAAGTATGGTCTTGTTGTTTTCTTTATTGTTAAACTAGCTGAATACCCTTGTTTCGCTACGGAGTACATTCAAATCAAATACAACGGTCAATGTATGCATTTAATGCAAAAAAATTATATATATATATATATATTTATAAAAAAAATCGTAATGGATATTTTTATAGACAAAATAATGTAGAAGAAAATATTCAAATTAAATACAACAGTCAATGTATGCAATTAATTTTTATGTTTAATATCCATAAAACAGACTAATTTGAATTAAATTCTTAAAAAATTCCATCTCAATTAGCCTAGTGGTTAAATGTCATCATTTTTCGTATTTTAATATTTTTTTTGTCTATTTATTTCATTGTTATGCTCGTGACGCAAAATTAATTTTTAAAGTATCACAAAAAGAAAAGAAACCACGTGATCAGCATTTAATAAATTAAATTCTAAAAATTAATCTATAAAACTTCACCAAAAATCAGAAAATGGAGGTAAAGATTTCATTTAAAAAGAATTTTTATGATCTTTCTTGTGATATAAGTTTTATAACACTCAGATTATTATTTTAAATGCAAACTTTAAAGATTGTTACAAAAACAGCTTAAAAATTTAATTTTAAAAAATCTAAGAAGAATTTTTCAAAAATCTTTCTTAGTGCACCCCTACCCTATAAGAAGAATGGCCATGCAAAATTTCAGCCCTTTAGGTCCAGCGGTTTGGTCTGTGCGTTATCTGTCAGTCAGTTACGGACTGTTTTATATATATAGATAGTGCTCTTATGTATAGCAAAACCTCAAATATATATTGTTATAGTAATCTGCTAAGTTACATGGAGTCCTTGAATATTGATACATGTCATATTTGAATTTGATTTCCTGACAAATTTATTTTATGCATATGGCTTTAGGATTTCTGAAAAATATATCTTGTAATTAATCCTACATCGAAATTATGCTCATACATACACATCCCTTGGAAAGATTTCTATGGAATGTAACTCTTCTTTAAACATGTTATTCTAGATTAAAATTTCTGTCTGCAAGCAATCACGATAATATGAAAAAGAGATTTTGCTGAAATTATTAAACATAAATCATAATTAAGAATATACATGTAGTAATTCTTTACTTAGTTTGGTGTTTTATTGGTACCTAAAATCAATAATTTCAAGTAACATTTTGCTATTCATTTATGGAATTTATATTGAAAATGTCATGGGGAAAAAAGAAGGAAAAAAATGTTGCTGCTTTTAAAATTTTTCAACTAACTTTAAGTGACTGCATTTAAGTTGTCCTAATGTTGTATACATTTTAATGAATTAAAGGAATGTTGGAAATAAGAATCAAGTTTGGTGATATTAATAATATTAGTAATAATAATAATAATAATAGTTATAGAAATAATAATAATGTTATTCTGTTGGAATCTATAAATTATTTTGAAGGGGGTGGCAAAATCATGTAATTGTATTTATTAGTGGTAGTGTATGGTTCAGGAAGTAAACACTGAATACACGATGTAGCAATAAAAGAAATTTAATTAACGTATAAAGAAAAACTTAAAGCACAAATCTGCTGCCAAAGATGGCAAGCTCTAGATTTCAAAAGAACAGAACAGTCACAACACTTTTGTGAGATGGAACATATAATTTTTACTCTTTAAAAACCCGCACAATAAAAACAATGATGCCATATCAGTTGAGCAAAATCTTCACGACATATTTACCAATGACACACCCACCAAAAGTGATGATGTCAAACCCTGGCTAATTTCAATGTAAGGTGAGAAAAACCAACAGTATTGACTAAATCTGTGCACTTGTCATATTTTCTGTTTTAGCTAGTGTTAAAAATTAAATATTTATATTGCTATCACAGTGCATATTTTGTACGATAATGTAGCAAGGAATTTTATATTTCAGTTCCTCTTTACGAAACACAAAAGTCATACGTCTTCTCTGTCACCTTGATGAGAGGTTTGTGTACCTTGCAAAATTTATTCGTTATTGGGGAAAGTATGGTGAATTTGTTGGTGATGTAGATATGTTCAATAGCTATGCCTTTTCTCTTCTTGTTGTGCATTTTTTACAACATAGGGATCCACCTGTATTGCCACCTATTCAAGAACTGATCGACAAATCAGGTATGATATTTCTTATATTCACAAAGTGGCAACTAAGTAAATAGTGTGATGACATACTGCAAATTTTATAATGTAGTTAGTCTTGTATACCTTATCAGAAGATTTAAAAATGTGTTGGAAAAACCAAAGCATATTTAGCATGAAGTCATGGAAGTAATTTATCACTTCACAAAGTGTTTTCTCCTTATTGTTAATCAACCACTGCCCCTGTATTTTTTTATGCCTGTGTTTCTGTTGAAAGTATGCTAGCAAAAGTAAAGGAAGAATTGAAAAACCTTTATCTGCTTGTCTAAATTCTACTGGCATTTTTAAGTCATTGTTCATATTCTTTTCTTTGAATCCTATTTGAAAATATTTTTGCATTTAAAAAAAACTCTTTTCTGTAATTTTTTTTGTTTTTGTCTTGTTTAAATCAACTTTTTAAAAGTCAGTTATAATTAAAGTATCTATAAATTACATAATAAGAGACTTGATATTAGCAATAAAGCTAGTTGTGGTACTACTAGGAACTTACTTATACTGTGACTTATTTGAAAGGCAGTACATATTTCATATGAAAGATAATATTTATGATATAGGCCTGTTTTTTTTTGTTATTGTTGAAAAAGAAAGACTTTCTTATAAGCTTTCACCGAAGTATCACCAAAGTTCTCCTGTTCTAAAGTTACCAGTATTCCATACCATGTGGTATCCTGGTCCCTAGCTTTGTCACTCATCAAAGGGTATCTGTTGTACAGGTCAAATGATTCCATAGCTAGAAAAATTTTGAAATCATAACAAACCCCGTCAGGCATGTAACCACACCCACAGACACTAAACATGCCCCTCATAAATATTATGTCCAAACCTTTTTTTAAAATTATTTCTTTCAAATAAATAAGTTAAAATTTTGTTATTTCATGTAATATTAATGAAGGAAGAGAAAAGTATTTTTTTTATTTGATATTTAAATACAAAGGTATTAATAATGCATATATATATATATCATTCTTATAGCACAGGATTAATTTTCATTAAATACAAAATTAGAAATTCCTATTGTTAGATCTCCTCAGAAAAATAACTCAGTTAAAGTGTTTGTTCATCAAGGTGCCTAGTACCGTAACCAACTGTATGCCTGTAGTGTATTGCTACTTAGGGCTTTAACCCCTTACCGGTGACACCCGAACCCGGTTCAGGCAACCACAATGGGCATTATTTGTGATGCCCGAACTGAGCTCGGTAGGAGAAAAATTAGTGATTCTTTTCTGTGATGCCAGTTTTCCTTTCGAATGGACATTTAATATGGAGTTTTACTATTTCCCCAATAGATGGCAGTATTTGTCCGTCATTTATTTCATTGGTGAGGAATGGGGGTGTGGTCAGTTACAAAGGTGCGAATTAGGAATAAGTGTTTTTCACTGTTAGTTGGAATATGTAAAAACTGCTCACTGTCCTTCTTATTGAATTTTATACCAAAATTTTGTTTTTGCAAAAGTTTTATCTATAATGTATAAATTGGCAGGCGGTGGGAAAGATAATATGAACTACAGAATTTCAATTGTAGAACAAATTGTTGAAATGAATTAGCCACACGTTCAGTTACCAGGACCAGTGTGCCCTAGTATAAACTTGCTGCGACTTACAGGTCATCACTTTCCTTAGCACATTCTACCAACAGAGAAAAGACTAATCCAACCAGACTGTGTTCTGTGTGCTGCTCTAAAACAGGTGAAAAAGGAAAGAAAATAAGACACGAGTTTATTGCAAAGACTGTGATGTGGGTTTTTGTGCAGTGTCATGTTTTTGCATATATCATACTGTAAAGGATTTGTGAAATTTGCATATTCAAAATCATGTATTGTTTAACATTAGTTTATGATATTTAGCTTTAAAATTACTATGCCATTTGATTTATTTTGCTATAATTGAAAATTTTTTAATAAAATATCCATTAATTTTTCATGTGTGTCAAATAATTAAAAAATAGTAGATATTTCATTTAAAATTTTATATTTTAAAAAATAACCATTTCCTAACTTTTTCATTGATATAATGCACAAAATTAAGCGGGGTTTTTTTTTCCTTTTTTTAGTGCATTTTTCTGAAATATGTGTCACAGGTAAGGGGTTAAGGTGATCACAAGGCCCATTAATGCTCAAATTTGTTTATACACACACTAAAAATATATATATATATAGCAAAATGCATTTTATTTATTATTTTTAATCTATTATTTTTTTCATGAAAATATTACATGTCCTGAGTTATTTCTAAATGCTTATTATATTTCATAACTTCACTTCATCTTTTATACATATGCATGTTTTTCCAATGATTTCTAAACTGTTGTTTGGCTATTACATCATGCTACAATTTGTCCCTTGCTTTAGGTATAACAATTTCAACCTCCCTAGAATTAGATATTTAACTTAAATATTGTGGTACCCTCATTAGAAGAAATCAGCAAATCTTGTGATATAGTGGGGGAATGTCGAGAGACAATTTGCCTTCTGCAGATGTAAAAACAAAACAACAGCAGCAAAAAAATAAGTGAAGGATCAAAATAACATGTTGGAAACTTTGATTGAATGTTTTAAAAATTCATTTGTTGTATAAACTGGAAGGCATTGATTTAGGAAGAGGTATTAATGCTTATCAAGGCTAAAATCTTTTAGCAATTCAGCTGAACCCTATTATAACAAACTTCAAGGAACCAAAGGTTTTGTTCGTTTTAGCTGGTAGTTCGCTACATCCCAGTGGCATACACAGAGGGGGGGGGGGGGTTGATACATCCTTCATTGGTTCTGATTACATATATTATTTAATTAGGTTTAAGCTTTGCACTGATTGCTCAAACCTATTCTTTCATAGTAAACCCCCCCCCCCCTTTGAAAATTTCTGCATACGCTGCTGCTATATCCAAACCGTTCACAAAATGTTTAACTCATTAGTTGCAATGTGTATTCAATAATGATATATTGAAAAAATGATGAAATCTTTTTAAAATGATCATTAATGAATTAAATTGACTAAAATCGATTACATTAAACTGACACAATACTAATTAAATTGTGTACAATAGGAAAACAGCGGGACCAAAATTTCCGTTTGTTATATATGGGGTTCGACTGTAAATAGTTCTGACAAAAGTGGTTTGGTTCAGTATACATAATATTGAGAGATTGTGTCTTGAAAAAAAAAATCATTGTTAAGATCAGTATTTTAATTTCAGAATATTTGAGACATGGAGAGGTAAATGATGATGAGCTCCTGCTGAAAGATGTGAAGAAATTTCAACCATCACAAAACACTGAAAGTTTAGGTATTAGTTTAACATTTCATGTGTGATATTTAGTTTATTTTATCTGTAATATAACTATTTTCCTTTTATCTTAGATATTTTTGTACTATATAGTTAATGAAATTTCTTGGTAAAGGATGTAACATTTCCTTGCTTATAGATAACCATAAAAGTAAGAAGAGCAAATATAACGATGTGTAAAATAAATGGAGATTGAAAGACAAGTGTCAGACTGAACAAAAATAAATTGAGTAATCTAGTACCAAGAAATTTTCTCTACTTGTAATTATTCTTTATCAGTATCACAGATTCATTTCAAACTGCTCATTTCTAAACATATGTACACTTGAAAGGAGAAATTACATCTTACCAGACAAAGCATTGTAAACAAAAAGAGAAACAAAAAAAATTTTTAAATCATTATTGAAATATGTAGGTATATAATTTTGCCAGTACTTATTATATGATATAATAAGTAAGATATACAAAGCTCAAAATAATGTAACATAACAATAAACATAATTTATAAAAAAAATGGGACATAATTTTAGCTGTAACATATGTCTGAAAAATATATAATGAGCAAAAATAATTTTCTACAACTCATAAGTGTTTCATTAGAAAAGCAGAAGCAACTGAATTTGTGGTGATTTTTTCTGTATAAAAATTCTCAATTCATTTATCATTTGATCACTGAATTTTCATAACTTTATTATGCTAGCATATTTATATGAATAAACTAATTAATAATTGTACATTTAAGATTGTTTTAAATTTTGCAACTCAAAAATAGGAATTCATGCTGAAGTTAATGACTTTGCTTGCTATCATGACTGAGAATTAAAATTTTGTTATTATTTATGGAATCAAATGAATTACTGTTTCCATAAATGGTGGTTAGTAATTGTCAATCATTTTATTCACTCATTTGTAATGCTTGAACCCTACCACTCTTTGTATTAACCTATCTATGCTATTGAAATGAAATGTTGTAACCACACAAGGGGTTCTTTCAATATCATATGACATTAGCTATTTCATTTGTCTTGCTTACTTAGTGAGTACAATGACAAACACTTAAATGAATAACAAGCTTCATCTGTTTAAGTTGAAAGTTTTATTTAGGGTGGATAAAAATGCTCTTCTAGAGGAGAAATACTCTTTAACAATAGATGAAGTTGGATAAGGCAAAATAAAATTATACAGTTTATATAGTTTTTTTTGTTTTTCTTCACTATAAAATCATTATGTGATTAATACTATGGCAGTTGTTTTTTTTTTTTTAACTGAATGTAGTACAGTCGATTCTGGTTATCATACCACATCGGGACGTGATCATTTTGGTCATAACCAGCTGGTCCAATCAAACCAGTGGTTTCCAACCCATAGAAGTCTGTGGACCACTAAGCCAGAAAATGGACCGTGTGCGGACCACCACCACCTCCCACCAATTTTTGGGGGGAGATCTTCCAGGGATATGGGGGTATAGAATATCCCTCAGGCAAAAGGGATACAGAATTAATGTAATCACATTCTAACGTATCATATTCTAATAATAAAATAATTATGTTAAACTTTTAAGAAATTTTAATTCAATACCTGATAGTCATTAGATATATTCAGCCCATCCAGTTCATTGAACATTGCTTTCAAAATCCCAATTTATTTAGCAACTCTTTAATATGTGATGCCGGACCACTTCAGAGGTTCTCGCAGACCACTGGATTAAATTAACCTGCCCTATGTTACAAGATGGGATTCGGTCCAAATAAGCAGCTGGTCCGATTAACCAGAATCGACTGTATTTATATGTCTGTTTTCTTTTTGATATAGAACTTTTTCCTTTATTAGATATGGATATTATTTTAAATAAGTTCTGATCACAAATTATCTTTTTAAATTATAGAAGAGCTCCTCGAAGAATATTTCTTTTATTTCCTGAACTTTGATTATTCACATGTCATGTTACCAGTGAATAGTACTGTTGTGCCCAAAGTTAATTTTATACTTAATAAAAACGACAGCTCAGCAGATGTTTTTGAGGCAAGTATTCTATTAATGTCTTTTCTTTCTTTTTTTGGGGGGGAAAAATAAATGTTATTCTTTCTTTAGTTTAATATTTATTATAGTTTAGTATCCATTCTTCAAATGATTTTAAAATGACAAAAAAAAAATGTTGGCAGATAAGTTACAACTGCTACAGTAATTTTGTAATAATATCTCAATTTTTAGCAAATCCAATTTATATTGATCCCGAGAAAAGTGTTAGAAGTGTTATTTCTAGGATTCATGTGAACATTTTCCATTCATATATACATCTTCATATCTATCTTTCTCTCTTTTAAATGAAACAATAAAAAATATTGATTTTACTCATCTGTATTTTGTTTTATTTTCTTATGATTAATTATATTTTATAACTGATGATTAATTTATAATTTTTTAAACTCGTTTTTCAATATTTTTTCATTTTTGTTTTCTATTTAATTATTCTACAAGGGCATCATATTATATTATATTATTGCTTATAAATCTCATCTTTTAATAGAATTGTCTAATCAGCTTTAATACATGGTTGTCTCTTAAACTTGTTTACAGTTATTTTTTCTGCACTCTCTCTCTTCGTTCTTCCTGGTTTTTTTTCCATCTGTTCTCATTCTTTGTTTTTTTTTCTTTCTGGCAGTGTTACCCTTAGTTTTTCTCTCATCACATAAAAAAGTTCATTTTTGTTCATACCAAATGGAAATGAAGTGAAGTAATATAGTACCTTTTTGTACTGTTTTATATGATGTTTAAGACTTATTTATATTTATATATACAGTCAATTCTGGTCAATCGGACCATATTGGGATGCGATCATTTTGGTCCTAATATCCGGCTGGTCCAATTACACAAACATGCCCTATTAGGCTTATGCAATAGGATTTAAGTTCTTTAGGATTTGGTCCGAATAAGTGGCTGGTCTGATTAACTGGTGGTCCAATTCACCGGATTTGACTGTAATAAGTATATTTAACACTGTCAGAGATTTAAAATATATATAGTTGCAAAAATATTATTTTCAAGAAGCCATAGCAAAAAAATGCTGTCTAAGTTCTGCTGGGTCAGAATTTTAAGTTCGTGCATATGATACCATAGTAGGGACACTATTCTTCAGATGTCCATACAGCTAGTGGCATAAGCAGATGACATTGATGTCACTGGTTGAACAAAAGAGGCTGTTATAGACGTGTTTACAAGCCTCAAAGTTGTTGCTAAAGAAATTGACTTGATTGTAAACAGGGAAAAGACCAAATTTATGGTGATAAATAACAGAGATCTTGATGTGACCTCCCTTAAGATAAATAATTATACCTTTGAAGGGATTAAGAACTTTAAATATCTGGGTGCAATGACATAGCCTAATAGCATGAGTCGAACAGATGATTATCTTCTTCATTTTTGTCAAACAAAAGAAATTACGGAAGAAAATCGTTATCAAGTTTGCATATAAAAATCTGAGCTACTAAGAGAAAAAATATATATATATATTATCAAATTTTCAGTGACTGGAATTTTTTGAGTGAGAAGAGGTAATACCAACCAACAAAACAAATAAAATTTTCAAAAATTTTCTAGACCAGATCTTCACAACATATATCTTATAACTAGCTGAAAACCCGCACTTCGCTACGGAGTACATTCAAATTAAATACAACGGTCAATGTATGCAATTAATGCCAAAAATAAATAAATATATATATATATATATATGACAAAAAAAACCCAACAAACTATATTTATAAAAATGATCGTAACAGATATTTTTATATACAAAATAATGTAGAAGAAAATATTCAAATTAAATTAATAGAACATGCTAAACCATATACTACAGTTTAAGGAACATATCTTTTACTGTATTTTAATATTTTTTGGATAATATCCAATCGTCTGCTGTATTAGAAATATAAAAAAATATTTTTTTTGTCTATTTAGTTGTTACGCACGTGACGATAAATTTATTGAAAGTACCAGAAAAAGAAATCACGTGATCAGCATTTAATAAATTAAATTCTAAAAATTAATCTTTAAAAATTCACCAAAAATCAGGAAATGGAGGTAAAAATTCGAAAAAAATTTCATTTTGAAGGAATTTTTATGATCTTTCTCGTGATATAAATTTTATAACCCTCAATGTATTACTTTAAATGCAAACGTAAAAAAAGTTTAAAAAACAGCTTAAAAATTTAAAGCTTAAAAAAATCTAAGAAAAATTTTTGAAAAATCTTTCTTAGTGCACCCCTACACTATTAGAAGAATCACCATGCAAAATTTCAGCCCTTTAGGTCCAGCGGTTTGGTCTGTGCGTTGTATGTCAGTCAGTCAGTGAATGAATGAATGAGTCAGTTATGGAACTGTTTTATATATATAGATAATGATTTCAAGTTTGAAATTAGAAACAGACAATTAATGGCAAATAGGTGCTATTTTGGTTTAAGATAGTCAACTAAAATAAAAGTTAATTTCTATAAACACAACAATTAATCTATTTAAAACTTAAATAAGACCAAAAATTCTTTATGGCTGCGAATGCTGGGCCCTAAATAAATCTGATGAGAATAAACTCTTAGTTTTTGAGAGAAAGATTCTATGTAGAATTTATGGTATAGTATGAGAAAATATCTGGAGATTTGTTATAACCATGAATTAGACCTTAAAAATAGGCAACCAAATATAATAAGGGTAATTAAATTTTATCTTGTCAGACGGCTCAGCCATGTTTAGAGATATGAAGACACTGACCCTGTTAAAAAAAAACTGGCTTTTTATAAAATCGAAGGTACTAGAAGAGGGAGACCATGTACTAGGTGGATTGATTTTGTCGAGAGAGATCTTAAGATCATTGGAATTAACTGGTGGAGAACATTGGAGTAAGGTTGGGCTGGATGGAGAAAACTGGCTGGGACTGCCTTGGCCTGTACCAGGCTGTCTTGCTGATGAAGATGAAGCATATGATAACATCATTCATAGACTTTAATAATAATTCATTAATTGCAAATTATTTTAGTGTTTGTCTATTTGTCAGGGTTTAGAATTCTGTTAGTTACATAAAAGTTGCTGTATCCTCTCCCTGAATAGTTGTAATATTAATGGTTATGAAATTTAAATACTTTAATTTATTCAAACATGGTACTTTAAAAACAAAACTATTTTTAAATATTGCTAACATCTTAAAAGTTTACTCAGTGATGTGTAGTACAGTACATTAGGGTACAGATGCATGTTTTATGAACTTTAAAAATTAAATAAATAAAAATTAAATTAAAAATTAAATAGCTAAAAAAAACTCTCCAATCATTGATGGCAAACTTGCACATAAAAAATCAACTAAAGTCTAACCTATGAAATCCATGGTCAACATTTTATTTACCTGTTTCAAATTACATAATTATGTACTGAAGGTAGATACACAATGTAATCACTTATGTTATGTTCTTTCTGTTTTAACTTTTTAGTATATGGCTTATAAAGTATTGCCCTTATTTTAAACAGTTTAGCACTATATCTGTTCAAGATCCATTTCGACGGAATTTCAATGTGACTATGGGAGCGAACTTCAAAAGCTGCAAACGTTTTCTGAATGGGTTAGTGGATGCATGCTCAATGTATCAGGATGAAAGCATTTGGCATTCGGGTGCAGATAAATGGGGAGTATGCTCCCTGTTTCAAAGGACAATTAGTGAGACTGAAATGCTTAAAAAATGGCAAGTAAACTGTATTCATACTATTAAATTACCGCAGCAAGTTAATGTTCATTTGGTGAAAGAAATACTCCAACAGTGCTTGTTATTTAACTGTAGTGAATTGATGAGTCCGAAGCACAAAGACTCTCCTTTACTGAGGCTCAGTTGTAAGGCCTATCACAACACATGGCAAGGGAGACAGTTGAAGTATAAAAGTTATCCACAGTCATTAACTAATCCTTTAGAGATAGAGAACTGGGTCTCTAAAGAAATGCTGAAGAAAAAAGAAGATAACAGAAGAGTTCTTTTTACATTTTTGTGTGAATGCTTTCAAAATGGACCTGATGAAGAGTTTAGAATTGTTGTCACTTTCAAAGAATCTAAATATCCCCCAGTTGTAGCCATATTTTTAAAGGAGTACATACCATCAATGTGTAAAAAACTACTGAAATAATTGTATTAAAAAAATTATTAAACTTAGAGTGAAATGGTAAAAATTTCTTGGCCTCATTTATTGTATAATGGTATTCTGATAAAAGAAAGATTTAGCTAAAGCTGAAAGAAATGTTTTGACATTTCTAATTTTTTGGAAAAGTATATTGTTTAAGTCCAAACATTCAGGTATTTATTTCACAGTTTTCTAATGTATTAAGTTTAAATGGGTTTATATTACCATCTAAACCAGTGGTTCTGAACCAGGGGGCATGCCCCCTGGGGAGGCATAAATGATATTCAAAAGGGGGAGGTTGTTTGTGGTTTAATGGCACAAGGTCCCGAGAGGACATGCTGTGTTTATTATTATGTGTTTTCTTATTTGCCATTCTTACTGGCATAAAAAAACAGGTTCAGTGTTAGCCAAATATATATATTCTTGTCACTTACTATAAATGCCTCACTTGTCCCCGATGTAAACATGATGTTTATGTTCGTTGTTCATCACATCAGTAGATGGCGTTAGCCTCCCATTTTTTTTTCAACACATGCAAAATTGGTTTATGTCACCATCGTTCACCGCTATTTAAGCTGCCAACAGAAGTAAAAATTCATCTATCTGTCTCTGACTCTACCTTACTCATGGCTATAGGACTGTAGCTGGCATAGCCGAATTGCCATGAAGGGTAACGTACTTTCATCCAATTAGATCATCCCCATTTTAGTTTATTTTCTTAGGAAAGGACAATCACACCTGTACGCATTTAGCATTTTAAGTTTTTCTTTTTACTTAAATCTTTTACAGTTCTTGGTAAATTTTATTAGTTTGTTATTTTACTATAATTTTAACGTGTCAATAAATGAAACTGTTTTGTTAAACCACCTTTGAGCAATTATTTCATCTAGTCATTTTTACTTATTCACTTTAAACTGCCGAAATTTAGAATTAATCTTTTAATAGGCTAATTTTAGATTATACTAGATTGTGTGTTGTTTTGATATTTTATTCAACCAACATCATAACATTCAGTCTGGGTTGCAATGAATTTTTTTGGTTTGGGGGCTGTTGTTGAAGCCTAGGACAATCCCATGGTTGAAGTTCTACTATCAACTATGTGGTGTGCTTCAATATGAGATATTTCAAGTTGCTAAACAGACATAAAATAGAAAACATAATCACATCAAACAGAATTAACTTCAAGTAAGAAATTATGCTAAATAAATCAAGTATCTCAATTGATTTAAAATAAGTAATAAATCGAGAAAATTAAAAAATTGATGAATTAAAGGTGCTTGCAACAACTAAACTTGCAAAAACTAAAAAATTTACAATTAGCACAATAATACAAATATTCAAAAGGATGAGAGTTGAATCATTTACATATGACACTTTTTGAGAGCAGATTTCACAAACTGCTTGCCCTTTAGTTTTGTTGTTAGCAGTCTTACAATTGTGCACCAAGCATTGCATCTAAGACATGATTTGATCTAATCGGTAGAGACTACTGAAGTCATTTATTTCAAGAATGGGTTCCTTACTAAATACAGTTCCCTTCACAGCAGAATAACGGATAATTTCACCTTTCAATC
Organism: Dolomedes plantarius; assembly: GCA_907164885.2. Taxonomy (NCBI): domain Eukaryota; kingdom Metazoa; phylum Arthropoda; class Arachnida; order Araneae; family Dolomedidae; genus Dolomedes; species Dolomedes plantarius. Next base: position 21,932,771 of record OU015502.1, on the reverse strand, counting down.
CTTTTTTCATCTAATTGTTTTTGAATAATTTCGTTATAGTTTTCAAATATAGACTCATCGCCCTTGAATTGACTAGCGATTTCAAGATGGCCGATATTTTCCTTTTCTTTGATCCCAAGTGAGTCTAAACATGAAAAAGCCTGCAATGTTCATTTCCAATGCAAAAAAATTGCAAAGAACAACATTTCCTTCCCTATTACTCATAGCACTTTGACTTTGAACGGTATAGCCAAATATCGTGTTAGATATATACAGACCATTTGTCACTCTTCAAATTTTTCCTAAATAGATCTGCCACAAGAAATCAGATCCAAGTAAAATTGTTATTTCATCTTCACATCCATTGTCAGTAAGTACCAAATCATTTTTACTTATTACTTCCTGGATCTCTGATCGGCCATTCATATTTATCATAGCACTAGTAATTTCATGAGTAAATAAAACCTTGATTTTAATCATATTGAGAAGGTCGAGTAGGCTTTTTAATGTTAACAAAACCACTTCAAATTCCTTTTCCTTAGGCATGCGATTTCCAAAGGAATAAATTAATAGCTTTTCCTTCCTGAGAGTTTTTAAATGAAGAAAAAATGTCTCTTGCTAAATCTTTTTTTACAAAATTCAGTTCCGAACCAGAGTCATACAAAATTCTACTATTTTTACTTTTGTATCCAGAACAAGCAGAAACCGTGCATGTTGGCAAAACAGTCCTTTTGGGTACATCAGAATTTTTAATTTGAGACATCGATGATACAACAGTTTCAGCTTCAGGAATTTTACTGTCTATTTCCTTTCAACAAGGGCAAAACCTAGGTTGAAGGCTACATGGTATATTTGAAATGTATATATTTACTTAAAGAAGAGTCAATGATTTTAAAATCTTTCTTTTCAGTAATACGTATGCATTTTATATGGTCTGTCGTCATGGATAACGGATATAATAATTCTTGAAGTTACTTGTAGTGGCACCATCTGTGTATAAAATGTGTGTAAAAGAAAAACCAAAAGGGTAAAGATTTAAGACTAAAAATTTTTTTTTAATCATTCCGAAATCTGGAATGAAGTGATACAAAACAAATTGGAATGATATAAAATATCCTTACTTTACTCAAAGAAGTCATGTCAAATTCATATAACATTTAAAATTGCACACTTTTCATCTTTTACTACTCCCAAACCGAAACATTAAGGAGTAAAGATCAAACCTCATCAAAAATAAATGAGAGTGATATCTTTCAATAGCTTTCGGATATCATTAAAAGATAAACTTCCCATCTAAGTGATTACATTAAAAAAGTGTATATTTTAAAAAGTAATCAAATATTAACATAAAAGTATTAAAATATAAGTGTCACACCACCACATTATTACACCTCAATTAGCTTTGAAATGTAAATGTACTTCATTACCAAAATTCTACTTTTAAACTAATCCAAACTTTTTTTTAAAATTATCTACTTCAAATAACTTCATAAGTCATAAACTTAGAGAAAAAATAAGAATTAAGATTCTTTTAAAAAATTTTAAAGCTCTCAACAGAAAAATAAACTGTATGACAAACACAAGATGTATATTAGGATTTTACTACCAAAAATATTGGTTTTTAATACACACTTCAGTGACCAGATAAATTTACAATGTTAAACTGTCTCTTCCATCTTTAAAGAAAAAAAATTTTTTTTTAAACTCTTAGATTTCAGAAAATACTATAGAATCTTAGACATCACTGAAATTTTTTTTGGACAGTGCATTTCAACTTTAGTGCAGAAACCCGACAAGCAACATCAGATAGTGTTTTTGCAATAAATCTAATTTTCGTCCTGCTCTCAACACTGTGCTGTTGACAACACTGGAGTTCCTTTTGTTTTTCATGGGGGGGTTAAACTACTGTGCTGTGGGTATACTTTTATTATACGGTTTTACGTAGTGCTTTATAATAGTTTATTTTTAAAATTGCTAGTAGTAGTTCTGAAGACAAACTTCAAATAAAAGGGAAACAAGGTATTACAAATGAAGAAAACTATACACAAAATATATGAAAAGCAAGAGTGAAAGGTGAAGGCTACAAGCACAATAAAGTAACATGGTTCCATCAAAATCTGTTCCTCATGAAATAATGTGCAAATGTCCAGGTAAAAGCAGTTTACCCATTGCTGATGAAACAAAATATCAGATATGAAATTCTTCATATTCGTTAGATACTAAAACCAATCAAGATATACATTTACAAACATTGATAGAAGTAAGAGAAATTAAGTGTAAAGTTTTAAGTAAAACCCCATTCTCAAAAACAAGAAATAAATCATCTGTGTACAGTATTAAAATCAATGGTGTTCTCCAATTTGCAAAAATATTTTTTTACAAATCCATGGAATTTCTGGCAATGGAGTTGGAAATCGGACTAGCCTATTATTTCAGAATAAAACACCTGGAGGGACATGGAACATCTGGAAGATATGTTCCCAAGAACCAAAGAATAACATTTAAAGTCTCATCTTAAATACAATTTGAATTCAACAAAGCTAACCAAGGAAAAGTTGATGTTAACCAATTTATTGATGGTTGCAGGTCCTCAACATTCATCTTAAAAAAGCACAAGAATGTTCCTGAACTATCAATGGTAAGAGTGTATGCTTCTGGAAAAGTACCAATCAATAACAAAAAAAAAATTTTATGACCTGAAGAAGCTAAGTAACTACACTATAGGGTACAAAAGTTTCTACAATAACATTTTCTAGAGGCCTACTATGGAAGCGGAGTGCAATATAAACAGGGAGAAAGTAGAATAGGAAGAGAGTCAAGTTTTGTTTTTTTTACTGTAATTTTTATAGTTTGATTATGTGTTCAAATAAAATATATATAGATTATAACATTGTATTCATTATTAAAAAATCCTAATAATACAACAAAATGAGGAATATAGCCTTAAACCTAACTTTTTTAAAGAAAAATGTAATTTATCGAAGAAACCCACTAACTGCAAAAAGTTTTTTAATTTTAAAATGTAAGTAATAAATACAATTAAGGCAACATGCACTTCGAGAAGATATTAACTAATGCTATAAATTTTTTTAAAGCCAAAATCTATAATAATATTCAAAATAGAATGTTTTTCTATGTATCCCAAAAATTTGAAGAAGTACACTTAACAGGTTTCTGAAATAAACGATTCACTTATAATCAACCTAGCTTAAACTACTAGACAATGCAAAGAAAATTAACAAAATTACAAAAATTACTATCGTAACAGAGTATGAATTCTGCAACACACTATTAAGATAATCAGTTACAGTGGAGAGATGCTCTTTATAAACAACTTTGAGGTGAGAACTTTTATACAAAGCGCTTCAAAAAGAAACAACCAATTTGAAATGAGTATATTATGAAGAATACTGAACATAGAAATTTAAAATTAATTACATGGCTAATCAAAGTTTTTTTTACAAACCAAATTAAAGGCGCTCAATATGCCTACCTTTGGATGCACGACATGTTTATATGGTAGGCAAATTCTCCCAAACTTTTGAGAGTATGTCTGCAGACACTGCTTTCACGGCTGTTATATGTACACAGAGAACCCGTGTATTGGAATTGTTTATACCACTGCCTAATGCTCTGAGAGATAGGAAATTCAATCTGCCAGGGTTTTGTCGATGAAAATCATGCTGAACAGTTGTTACGGACTCACACTTCACAAAGCGTAGAAAACAAAATGATTTCTGTTATGCGGGTGTTTTTTTACAAACACTGAAGTGGTGAGCAAAAGAGCAGCATTAGCATTACTTGTCGGCAACAGTGTGAAACTCGAGATTTCCCTCTTTCTTCCTATATATTATTCAATCAAAACGGATTAAAAGATGAATAGTTATGATTTTTTAAAATCGGATGACTCTCCGATTTCTGTTGTACAGTCGCCATCATTACAAACACTGAAATGGGAGGCGAAGGAATAGCGTTAAGCGCTACTTGTCGGCAACTGCGTGAAACTCAAGATTTCCCTCTTTCTGATTTTTTTAAATCGGATGATTTGTTTTTGAAACACCCTGTACAGTGGAACCTTGATCTATCAATTTTCAAGGGACTGATTGCACTGAACGATAAATGCAGGTAAACTCTGGATGGGGGAACATAATAAAGAAATATTATCACTGGGATTGAATGAAATAAACAACACATACGAGAAAAGATGATTTGGGGAAAGATCGATCAAGGTTCCACTGTATTCCTATTACATACTAAGGAAATACAGTGAAAACACAGAACATGCTAGCCTCCATTATGGCCAAGTTGTTAGAATTCTAACACACAATAATAATTCAATAACCAGTTTCTAGTGGCATGTGTATGTGTAGTAAAGCAAAAACCTTAATATTCTCATTCACACACACCCTCCCCCCATATCCCATAAATTACCCTCCTCCCTCTTGTATTTTTACCAGTTTCAACGCCTTTCATTTTGTACATTTCACAAAGGCATACATATTGGAAACTTACACATACAACAGGCAGCAGTGCGTTCATTGAAACACCCCAATACCTAAAATTGACATGTGGTGTAAACACACACAAGAGAATTTCCAATTAGAACAGTCAAGTCACAGAGACCACAATGGTTTGGTTTGGAGCACTACGGTCAACTCTTTGCTACACAAGGGCTAATTAGACTGGGACCTACTGCTGATTTCGAACAGCTAAAAATGTCCAGGCCAAGAGTGGGTCTCGAACCTACAGACTCTGGTACCGAATGCCATCATCTGGCAAGACCACAATGAGTTTACAACAAAATACTAGAATGAATTACAGTTGCACAACTATGATGCGAGATTAAGGATCTGTAACTTAATGTATATATAGGATATAAATTACATGTTAAGAGATAAATACTAAAAATTAGTACACAAAGTAGAACATTGAAATATTTTACTTTTCTATACTTTCATTTGTACAAATTTTTCATCCATAACTTTTAAGCATATGATCAAATCTACATAGTTTGTTACATTTCAAATATACATATATGTATATATATTAAATATGGTTATCACAAACTGTATAAAATAGTTAATTTTCTCACATCAATGACATCATTTATTATCTTGCACATCATGAAATAGCACAAATAAAGTGCTTGTAATATGGCAAAATATGAAGAAAAAAAATGAATGTCTTAGATGCCTATGATAGATACATTTAGAGCACAACATATGAAACATATTTATTGCTGCCATCTTTAAATATTTATGAAAATTATTTGCTTAGAAAATATTTCAAAAGAGGAATCAATAACTCAAATCTACAATTTAAAAACATCCAATTTATCTGTATATCAATCTACATTCTCAGAAAAAATCTAAAATAAACTTAGTTACACATAGAGTTCATCCTAAAATTAACATTTACAAAGAATGTATCCCAGGATTTCAACCTAACTAGCATAAGGAAAATGTCAGCGTACCCTCTAATGAGAATAGTATTTCAGAGTATCTAGAGAAATGAAAGCAATATATATATATATATATAACTCTTATACAGAGAAAAGAGAATCTGTTAAATTCAAAATGCAAACTTACAAATGCCATACACAGGGTCCGAATCCCCCATTAAATTCCAGAACCTATCCAACATCACACTCTTTCATCATATGAGCTAAAATGAATTATACTTGCCCTAAAGTTTAGGTGCTCTATAAGTAATGCATTTAGTACATGCATTAATTAATAAAAATATCTTTTACAGAAACAAAATAAAATATTTCTATATGACGCTCTTAATTCAAAGTTCAAAATGTCCCATAAATAATTAAAAATTTTCTAAAAATTACAATTTTACTTAAACCATCACGTTTTAATATTTAACATTTTAATCATTTTCAGCTCCAGTAAATTTTATGCCTGAGAGGATGCTCTCAGGTAGATCCAACAAGACATAGGGCATCTTACCATTTATTAGCTATAGCCATGCCAATGCAATGCAATAATTTTAATGTTTATTTAAATCAAACAACCTTTCTATTATGACTGGTGGTTAAATGTGACAATTATTTCAGCAGTTAAAAGAACTATTTGGAGGGATTTTAAAAAGGAAAATATTTTCTTAAAATTCAAAAGTAAAAAAAGTTGTAAATTTTTAATACAAAGAGAAAAATAATTTAGATGATTTAGGATGAACCCCACTGAAACAATACGAATAAAGTTTTAAATATTATTAGGCTAAAATGAAATACATAAACTCTACACATCTCATGTTTCTGGACTTCCAGAAAAATGAGTCTTTGCAAGTGTAATACAGCTTAAGCTGGGTTAAAGAATGCTTTTCAAGGTGAATTAAGAAATAGTAATAACATAGCATTTTTCACTAACACTACAATACACCGTACATCATATATGACATTTTTCATATTAGCAATGTAACAACTGCATTTAAAAAGGAAACCACAAGAATGCATGCAACTTCTACTCATATGAGAGGAAATATGCCAATAGAAAATGTCCAGTATCAGTACATTTCTGAGACACTGAATTTCTTGGACTCAATGGTAGAAAAGATGTTTAAAAAATGAAAATATTTAAGCTTTAATAAGCATCACTCAATTTCAATAACTCAGTGCTCTTAACAATGAGTTTCTCGAAAGTTGTTACATTACTGATTGTTTAGTCATCTCATGTATGATATATTTATCACAGTTTCAGGTTTAAATCAATGAAAACTATACATACACACACAGAAAGAAGGAAATATAACATATCTACAGTGTTCTCCCCAGGTTCCTATAAGTAGTCATAATGGCAGATGAAATGGAAATTGGTGGAAACGTGTTTGTACCCATTTTTCACATTGTAGCAGCAGACTTTTTGAGGTAGGCTCACAATACAAACTTTAGCAATGGTTTTACAATATTTTATTCAATAATAATTAGTGATGTAATAAATCTTCACAGAGGTCTGCAGTAACTATAGTATGTAAATCAACCTTTAACAAATAATTTTAACTTAGACAGCAAAAGTTCAAGAGAATTCAGTAGCAAACAATAAATTTATAAGTAGTGCATTGGACAAACTAGTAAATTAAGGAATATAACATTCTCATACTGCCACACAGCAATAACCTAAATGTGAAGGAACAATTGCCTAATTCAAAGATTTTCTTCATGAACTTTCTTTAAAAATTTGACTATCACATACCTTTTCATGGTTTATAGTTTACTTTCTAAAATTAAAGGAAAATAACATTTTCGAGTAAGATTTTGAATTTCAAATGAGAAGTGTGTATGTGTACATCATATACATAAATATGCAAATACATCCACATTGTTTGGCTAATTTAAACTTCTTAGTACAAAACTTTTGACTTTCATCTGAAAAGTTTTACCCAATTTTCATTTTTTTCCTGTGTTATTTTTTAAAAAATTTATTTAAAATTAATTTCAAGCTTTCAATGTTCTTTAAATTTCACATTTTAGCATTAGAAGACAAACCAAGTTTACTGAGTGACAGACTTTTTTTTTTTTTTTTTTTACAGATATTGGGAAATTCTTTATTTGATTATAATTTTCCAGTTTAAAGACAAGAAGAAACACATTAAAAAAAAACCTGACATATTATAATAAAAACATCTCAGGTCAGAACAAATAATAAAGCATTGATTTTGAGTGATTTCTTGATTATTGTACACTTATGCTGAAAACTCTCAATTGAATTAAGTGAATATATTACAAACAGAAGTTGAAAATTATACTGAATATCATATTCATTAAATGTTAAAGTAACCTAGCAGAAATCTCCAAAATTAGATCAATGTATAGATTTTTCGTTTCACTGTGTATAGAAAGTATTTTATTGTTACAACAGTTTCTCTTTTAAACATGCCAACACCGTAAAAGTAGTAAAATTTTCTGGAGGGAACACTAGATATTCTTAAACACAAATATTCAAATGGAAGATCAACATCACATTTTGTACTTATTTGAGATGTTCTATAACTGCAAGCTCTGGTAATTGCAGAAATTCACAAATATGAGGACAATCACAAACATAAATGAGATCACACTTTTTAAAATGAAAATTAATATTACAAAAGTAGAGAAAATAAACTAGTTCTACATGTGATACAACTACATATATTGAACATCAATGATTCATTACAGTTTTTCAATGGTAAACACATCTGCATAATACTTCCATTGAAAAGAATAATTATATAATGGAATTAATTTTTACAACCATATGGTTGACTCTGAGAATTCTTAATTAATATTTTGACGATTTTTATATAAAAACTCATTTCCATTTCTGAAAACAATTTTAATACATAAACATGAAAGCAGATAGGTTTCCCCACACAAGGATGGGCTACAATAACTTGAAATCAAAAGAAATGAAAACTGAAACATACATTACAAGTGAAAAATTTCAGTGCATAAGAAATTTTGTAATGCAAAAATCTAATCCATACTCTTGCTTAAATCATAAAGAATGTGGAATTGTAACAAATTTAGATTATTTCTGATAGTATAGAATTATCTATTAAACAAAATTACAGAAAAGATACGAAGTGTGTTATTAGACTGGCAGCATTAAACATTTCCATAGTTAGAAATTCTTAATGCAAGATTGACATACAAATGAAATGAAAGTATCTCTGATTTTTATAATACTCTTAAGATTTATTTTTATATACATAAATAATAAAAAATATTTTTAAATTGTGAATGAACATCCCATACATGCTTTTAATAATTATAAATTAAAGGACAGCATAAATAAATAATGAAAATTCCAAAATTACATGCTATACAGTTATTGTTTGTATTACAATTATATATTTAAAAAAAGTGTAACTTCTTTAAAGTACAAAACTATAAAATTTGTACTTTCTTCAACTCAGTTTTAAGCAGTGAAAGTAATTTTTTTTAAACTAATCTATGCAAGTAAGGGATAGAAATCTGAGGAAATGTGTCTTGAATACATGAAAATTATAAATTAAATAATATCAGTCTTCTTTTTCAGACAAAGGAACAACTTTATCTTCTTTATAAGCATAATAAACGAAAAGTCCAAGAATTAAGTGAATCACTATAACACTGCATGCAGTTGAATATATATAACCATTACTTGTAGATATATCTAAATAATGGTCTATTATATATTGGGTTAAAAAGAAAGCAGTAATAGGTAATGTTATCATAAGAAAACTGTAAAACAGCAACACAGTCAGGGGATTGCTATCCTTTGCAGTCATGATGAAAGGAGATCTACAAATAGAAAAAAAAAAAAAATCAGGATAAGTTAATTTAATAACAGTAAGAAAGTAACAGTTTTAATATCAACTGTTATAATTTCTTATGTTATTAATTTAATAGCATAAGAAATTATAACAGATGGTATTAAAATCATTTACAACAAGGATAATACAGGTTAATCACTAACTTTTCTTGTGGACATAATTTCTATCTAAAAAATCTTATTGTGGAATGTAGAAATGTGAAAAGCAGAAACAGAACTTGAATAGCATAAAACAGAAAATTTACTGGAGATAAAAGGACAATGAAACTAACCACTGTGTGTCTGTGATTTGCTATCTACCACATTTAGGTTCTTGTCAACAAAATCCAATAGGACTGACATGTGTATCAGATTTTATAAGTACCTGAGATACTAAATTTCCCGATATAAACGTCTATTAAAATTGTACCAATTAAAAAGGATGAACTTAAAAAAAAAAAAAAAAACTTTTGATTTTAAGTTAAAATCTTTAGCAGCCAGTTATATTGAGATCAGATTTCCAATGCAATGCTCGAATCAGGAAGTCTATAGACATTATAAAAAGAATCAAGAAATATAACACAGTGAGTTTAAGAGATCTCCAGTTTTGAAAATTCTCAAAATTTTCTAATTTATACTATACATGGTAAAACAACATCAGTTATGATCTATTATGAAAAAATTTAAAAAGTTTTTAATGAATAGATATAAACTCACAATTCCAAACTCTTAAAATATTTGTATTAAGTGAATACAAGAAATGCCTATGTAAATATTAGAAAATAATAAAAACAGGACATTTTGAGATATGCCCCATATTAAAAAATTATCACAGTAAAACTTCTCTATGGCTGCCAGTAATGCTAGGGTTAATTTTTGATACACGAGCGCTAATTAGACCAGGATCTACTACTTAAAGCCGATTCCGAATGGCTACAAATGTCCATGCAAAGCGTGGGACTCAAACCCACAGACATTGGTACAAAATGTAAGAGTCCTAGCCATCCGCCAGCCCAATTAGAGGGGAGGTCATTGAATAAGGGGGAGGGGGGGGGGAACTGGCTAGAAATTTTTCATAGTACATATTTATAGTTAGGTGGAAAGGTCTAATATAAATTTTTCCTTAAGAAAGCATTTCAGTTCTTAGATAACAAATAAAAAAAACAGAACTAACTGTATAAATATATTTATAATATCTTTAAAAAGCAACAAAGGAATTTACCTTTATAGGTTGTAACAAAGTAAAGAAAGTGATTTCTCAGTTTGTATTGGCTATATCCTACAAAAAAAATTATATTAAAATATAAAAATATTGTATTAAAGACTAATAAATCAGTTTATACTAAACATTAATTCATTCAAAAAGGAAAGTGGTAATTCAAACAGTTTAAACCCTTATAACAAAACCTTTAAATGAAATGAGAGTTCTTGTACTTAATGGTTTCTTAGTTAATATCCTAAATTACAAATTCACACAGAAAAAAAAAAAAATTCCAAAGCAGCACTTTGTTGGATAGACATTCGCCTTGTAACATCACGTGTTTTGTGTGGTTCCCACGATCTATAAAGAGCCTTCCACAGCTGCAAGTTTTAAAAAACATAAGCCATGAGTACCCCTGCTTTCTAAAATTCTGTGGGGATTAAAAAACAATACCAGCAAATGCCGCCAGAATTTTTAGCCTGAAAGTTAAGCCCATGCATATCGGGTTCTCAAGCAAGCATCTCCCACCATAGTCGTAAAGCTGTCTTTCTTAGCAATAGCTTCATGCGAGTTGACATTGGCGGGCCATAAAATGGCTTAACTATGCATCGCTAAGAACTGTCACCAACAAGGCTGCCGGCCCCCTCTCTGAAAAACAGACTATTTTCGTGGAATTGGGAGAGTCACCGACAAAGAAAACACCACGAGATATAGTCAGAGAGTTGGAGAATTTGACAGAGATATGCTTGATATCACGCACCCCGAGCGGACATGATTTTAAAGCTCCTGTTTGGGACTAGATGGGTCCATGAGCGTGCATTGTAAAGCCTGCACTTCAATTAACAAATTATATTGTACCCTTTTAATGTTTAATTTTTTTTGTAAATAAATTTCCTTGTTAAGTTTTTGTTTTAAAATTGGCCTTATTATAACTAGGACTCTGTCTTTCTGGGTCATGAATTCAATAGTAGTAAATTTTAAAAAAGCCTCAGAATTGCCTTAACAACCTATCGTGATGCCACAGCCTGTTGTTATTCACCACAGTTTTTGCTGACCATTTTATTATGGGAGCACCATATAGACAGATCAGCATTGCTTCCTATGAAGGGGCAACACGAATGAAGGTATTTTAGTGGGGCATGCCGGGATTCAATCCGAGAACCCTCAGCACCGAAAGTCAGTGCGCTTACCACCTCAGCAAAAAAAATAAATAAATAATAAAATAAAAAATAAATAAAATAACTATATTTACTCTCCAATTACATGTATGAATTAGTTTACAATGTCTCGATGATGCCCTTTGATTGACAACTTTTAAATGCCCTCATCTAAATTATGTCAGTTGGCATAGACTCAATAGACGGATAATAGATGGTTACATGACGGTGCTTGTGCTAAGAAAATCCCTAATCAATGACATTTCTTTGATTTAAATATATTGGTAATTGACAATATACCCTAAATACTAACAATAAAATTGACTTTCATACTAAAGTCAGATATACACCTAATTCTCTATCTACAAATATACCGAAAACTATGAATCCATACGGCATGGTAAAAAACAAATAATATGCAGTGCAAAGAAAAAAGTTGAAAAACACGTTAAATATTCAAGGGATAAATAACAATAACCAATGAGGTATGAGAATTAAAACAAACAATATACGACAGAATTCTCAGATTAACAAATCATAAAAGATTTCATTTAGTTAACATTTCATTTATTACAAACTTGATCCAACTTTAAATTCACTAGACTAGGAGTCCAGAAACTGAGATAATGCAAATACACTCCTACATTCATTTCTCATGCCCATATTACACCATTCATAATTCTATTCAGGGTTCATATCTATTATCAGAAGCTAAAATTAAGAAATTCTTGAGAACGTTTTAAAACGCAATAGTCACATTTTTAAGGACCTCAAAAATTGTTTAAAATGTTTGATAAATATGAAAAACATAATTCAGTCATGATATGGTTGTTAATCTGTGACAATATGGCACCAATGTGGCTATTACTGTAAATTTTGTGAAACATGTTTATCACAATTTTGTCAGGAAATTTATCTTAATTACCAGAGCTTGTTATTTCAAATGGTGCTTTAAGTTAAATTTTCTGCAGTGTTCCTTCTGGAGGAGATACATACTTTTATTTTTCCCATCTTGTCTTCTAGAATATTTTGTGCATTAAGTTTTTTTTCGTTAACAATGGACTTTACACAGACAAACAGGTGTTTGATTGATTGGTGTATGGAGAATGATTTGATATTTTGGATGGGTTTGAATAGCATTATGTGCATGGAGAAATTTTCATGTTATTCAAAGGTCAGCAAGGACTGGTTCTTGGTTTAATGAGAGTAGGCCATAGTTGAATGGAATTTTTAAACTGACATATGTTGGTATATTAGTATGGTAGGAAAAATAATGAAAGTGAGCAATCATACTGTACATGATTGACATGTTTCTATTTCATGTGTTTGTTTTATTGATTGTATCACCAGCAGATTCTGACACACATGGTGTAGACGGAAGTAGACAAATCCAGTAAGGTAACAGTATTGCCGTAGTGCAGCATAGGCCTCCATGCGAGGCCTCCATACCGGCAAACATAGCCAACTCAGGCTACAAGATTTATATGGCCAGCAATAAGCTTATTTCATGCCACATTGAAAAAGAAAAGTTTATTTAATGCATAGCACCACACTCACTTGCATTTAACCTTGCAAGATCCACATGCAATACTTGGCTGTTCTGCAACACAAATAGAAGAACCATGATGAAAAAATTAACCATGCTCTTTCTGGAAAACCCATAGATGTGCCAAACCTTTGCCCTCCCCCCCCCCCCCAAAAAAAAAAAAAAAACTATATCATGTTCATATTTACCAAATGTCTTCCCTAAGTTCAGACAATTGAAAAATTTAACTTTTAAGGATCACAACATCATGATAATTTCTCCTACAATATCAATTCCATATATTTGTAATATTCATCATCATATTTCACAAGTACTCTAATACAGCTGCAATATATTTAGTTTTAAGCTTTGAACTTGATAACAATTTATACCAGAAAACAATATTTTAGTAAGCCATTAGTAGGGGTCTTCAACCCATGGGCCCATGGTTGGCACGCCCGTGATATTTTAGTGAACTGCAAAAACATTTTGATCAGGAATTAATCCTTCATCAATTTAAATTAGGAGCAAAAGTGGAAAAAAAAAAAAGTATGTTTTTATAAATTAGAAGACTAAAATTTTACTTCAATTTCGGAACTTGCATATACGCATCTCATTATACAGACCACATAAAGATAGTAATTATAAATATTCTAAGCTGATTAGTGTCCATTATTTATTTTTTTTAGCAGGATGAAAAAAATCTCACCATGTTACTCACCCTGTTGCAGACTACAGCTTTAACTTCAATGTCAAATTTTCAAATTTAAACCCAAAATGTCAGAAAAAGTTAAATAAATCCTTTTTAGTATCCAGTGGTAGCACAGTTAAGAGCTGATACTGGTTTCAGAAAAAATCTATCAGAAAATCGCAACACAAATCTCCAAATGGTTTGCTAGCAACTGAGAGATATGGATTAACAATTTAAAAAAAAAAAAAAAAGTATTGATGGAGTAACTGGTATTGGTTTATAATGCTCTTAAAAATGAAATGGTAGACACTTTCCTTACTCTGACAAATTAATAATGTTCCTACATTTGCTCAAAGAGCCTCCCCTCCTCTCTTCCAGCTCTACAAATTTCCATTTGCCCAAATGAACTAAGAAATCCGTAATCATTGATCCTCTGAATCACGAAATTACGTCACGGGGTTTATAGAAATCTCATTAAATAAGGAGCAGTCTTCAACCGTTCTATTGTACAATATAAAGAATTGAAGCATTCATGGCATAAATTGCATTTATGAAACGTGAGTCATTTCATATAACTAGCAAAATTTCCACCATTATTTAAAATTAATACGCAGTGTTCATCATGAAGTTACTAAAATCTCAGTTTTTGGTTGATAACAGTTTAACATATACAGTGAGTAAATCGGTGAGTCACTCTCATAATCTCAATACACACGACTGTAGATAATTTGCAGACACAAAAAGCACTTCTTTCAGGCAGCAATGAAATGTTTTCTTTGAATCGGTAGAAATATCATATAATATAACAGGACTCAGGAATAATCAAATACTCTCTTCATTACAATCATTAACTATCAGCACTCTGACAACAAAGAAATTATATTCGTATGACGCTTGCAAACAATATAACAGACGAAACTAAAATTTATTCACTACACACCATTCAAACGATGAACGAACAGAAATATATAAACAGATAAATTAATATTTAATGAAATATATTGTATTAAGGCTTATTTGAAGTTGCTGCGTTCTTTACGAACGCAGAAGGATATCAACGTTTCAAATGATAAGTAAAGATGATATGCCTTTGATAAGTTTTAAATACTAAAACTACTAGAAAACAACGCATAAAATTTTACGAAAATATACTCACCACTCTTTAATTCATAGATACAATAGCAGTCTCAGGAATTATCAAATCAACAGACGACGGAAAAACCATTGCTACAAAACGGTTGAGTTGTTTCGGTGAAACCTTTTAAAAATCAGGTGCAGATGAGGGACATCGTGTGACTACGCAAAGTCTAGTGGTGACGTCAGAGAGCGTTTTTTCCCACTGATGATTTTTAAAAAAGGTTAACGGTGTATTCGATTTGAATAAAATACAATAGTCTTATAAATTAATTTCTTATTTAATCATTGGCTAACAGCTTAAAAAAAAGCTCTACAATCGTATTTCGTATTATTCTAACGTTGTCTTTAATTTTAATGCAATGCATCTTGAATTTCTTAACTTCTAAGTTGACTTTTAACAGACAATCATTTTGTCAATAATTCAGTCATTTTGACTTTTAATGAACTTTTAACAGACATTTTAGAAAGTCGTCTTGAGATCAGAAGGATCGAAATCCTCTTCAAGTTCCATTGTCTGATATGTCATCTCTTCCAGGGTATAGTTTCACTAGTAAACGCCGGCAGAAAGTTTTAAAATAAGCTCGTACATAGTGAATCAAAAACAAAAATGGTCAAACTTTTCATGTAAATAACTCAACAAAGTTACAAATTTTGGGTCCAATTTTTCTAAGCAAGTTAGAAAACGATTGACAAGCTTGTGGCAATGATTGGTTAAACAAAGAACCGACAGGCAAGTCACATAGGGACATTCCTCCATGGACTGAATCTAATCCCATTGATCGCATCTAAAACATAAGTAAGCACTTCTTTACCATTGTGACAACGCCAGAGTTGAAAATTGAAAACCATGGTTCGCCACTGGACAGTAGACGAAGATTGTTTATTTACAACAGTGTTGGGAGCTTTTTCCACCCGCGAGATTTGGAGTTTTTTCCGCGCGCTGGGAGTTTTTTCCGCGAGCCGGGATTTTTGTATCTCAGCTCCACGCGCTGAGATGTGATTGTAACTTACATTTAAAATGTTGTGTTTTTTTTTTTTGTATAATAAATTGATGCATGAGATGTTAATCGTCCATGCTTAGTGCTTTCCGCCTTACACATTGGATTTTATTAATAGTGAGCCAACCGGCCAAGCTGTTACAATCTATATATATATATTGAAAATGGAGGTTCCACCGAGATTTGAATGCGGAATCCAGCGATAAAAAAATATTGCGTGGAGGAACTAAAAGGAGGTATTTCTTTTTATTTAATACAGTCCGTGCCTGAGATTTTGTTGCCGCCTTGACAAAGTTAGGAACTTAGTGTTTGCTATTAGGCTAAACTAGTTGAAAGTTTTGGATGTATATTGGGGGGCCAAACTGGCTTATATGCATCGGTTTAAAATAGTAGTTCACAAGTACCAGACTGACTTATTTTTATCTAGAAACTCTAGATTTGGTTTCGTATGTGTAATAATTAAATTGTGTATCCTCTGTTAGTTCGAATTACATAAAGTGTGTTCGTGTTTCAAGTGTATCTAATGCCAAATTGGCTATTTGAATTCTTAAAATTTCAGATAGTTGAGATATTGTGTAATGCCAAACTGGCGATTTAAAATCTTAAAACTTGAGATAGATGAGATATTTTTTAATGCCAAACTGGCGATTTAAATTCTTAAAACTTAAGATAGTTGAGATATTGTGTAATGCCAAACTGTCTGAAATAATTAAATGAATAACGATTCATGTATTAAAAATCGAACTGATTTTTAAGTAAATTGTGTTTGTGTTTTGTAAAGATAAAGAATATTTTATTTTGTATTGAATACTGCTAAAGCCAAACTGGCAGATATTAACTGTGTATTATAATTTATTTGTGCAATTTAGAATATAGTAGTGTTAGATTCGGAATTTAATATGGCTTATCTTGGCCAAGGCCGGAAGGAGGACTTGAAGGTGATTGCGAGAGAATTAGGGGAAAATGTAACAGAAGACTTAAAGGTAATTGATCTGCGTAACTTAATTTTGAAAAGTAGTAATTATGAGGAAGAGTATATAAAAGAACTTCTTTCAACTGTGATCAGTGAAAGAAAAGAAGAAGAAAGAAAGAAGAAAGGGACTTTCAATTGGAAAAACTAAGATTAGAGAAAGAAGAAGAAAGAAAAGACAAAGAAGAAGAAAGAAAAAAGAAAGAAGCAGAAAGAAAAGAAAAAGAAGAGGAAAGAAAAAAGAAAGAACAAGAAAGAAAAGAAAAAGAAGAAGAAAGAAAAAAGAAAGAAGAAAGGGACTTTCAATTGGAAAAACTAAGATTAGAGTTACAGTTAAAGGAAAACAAAAACTCTGAGGATTCTATTAATTCTAGTACAGATTTTAGTTCTAAAATTGAACTTCAAAAGCTAATGCCCAAATTTGATGAAAAAGGGGGTGAGATAAGTTTGTTCTTAGAGCTTTTCGAACGACAAGCGAAAGTTCTTAAGGTACCCCGAGAAAAGTGGGTCACTAAATTAATTGGTGTTCTGCCATTAGAAATTGCTCACTTGATAGCTCGTGAACCTGAAGAACAGGCTAGTGAGTATCCATATGTTAAGACCTTATTACTTAAGCGTTTTAAGATGAGCCCAGAGAAGTTTCGCCAAAATTTGTGAAACTGCAAAAATCACCAGACCGTACTTGGCAGGATTTTTACTACGAGATGAAAAATTATCTAGAAGGCTGGCTAAATGGATTGAAGATAGAAACCTATGAACAATTAAAAGAATTGATGATAGTTGATCAGATAAAGAAAAGGGCACCGAATGAATTTAAAGAAAACTTTATGGATCATTGGACATCCATTACTTCCCCAGTTGAACTTGTAACCAAGATTGACGAATTTGAGGATGTGAGAAAGTGCATACGGGGTAAATCTCCTTCGATGAGTTACAAGGATCAAAGTAATAAAAAACCATGGCAATCGAAACCTTGGAAGGGAAATAGCCAGAAAAAGGAAGATACGCATGCCGTAAAAGAAATGGAAAACTTCCACAAGGTTAAGAAACCAGATCCCAACTTCGATAAGAGGAAACAGTTTCATTGTTTTGAATGTGGGGATACCACACATATCAGGCCTGATTGCCCTAAACTCAAAAAGAAAAACAGTATAGGCAGCGTAAACTATATTAAGAATAAA
Source organism: Dolomedes plantarius (assembly GCA_907164885.2). NCBI lineage: Eukaryota > Metazoa > Arthropoda > Arachnida > Araneae > Dolomedidae > Dolomedes > Dolomedes plantarius. Next base: position 21,914,654 of record OU015502.1, on the reverse strand, counting down.
GTTGGTGAAGACCTATTAGCTCCATACACCATTCCTGGTAAAATAAATGGGACTAGCATTCCTATACTTAGAGATACTGGAGCAACTGTAGATGTAGTGTGCCAGAAATATGTGTCGCCTCAAAGAATGACAGGGGAACATGTATGGGTGCAACATTTACTGAACGAGCAGATGTCTTGCTTGCCTTTGGCCGAAATTGAAATTGAATGCGAATTGGGCCATGTCACCACTAAGGCAGCCGTTCTCAGAGATAACTTGGACCAAGGGAGGTACATCCTTGGAAATAAAACCGCCTCTCTGTTAGAAAAAATTAAAGATGACAGTAGGAAGAAAAAGGAAACTGTGAACGCAGTACTTACAAGAGCGCAGCAGAGAAAACATCTTGCTGAAGGAGGAAGCTTGTCAAAATCCCAAGAAGAGAAACTTGAAATGTCCAAAAAGACAGAGTTAGAGAAAGAGGAAGAAAATGATCTTCCAAGTACAGAAGTTCAACTTTTGCCAGAAATTGATGAAACTGAAGTTATTTTGGACTTGGTAAAAGTCAATTCAGAAGAAGAGAAACTTGAAATGTCCAAAAAGACAGAGTTAGAGAAAGAGGAAGAAAATGATCTTCCAAGTACAGAAGTTCAACTTTTGCCAGAAATTGATGAAACTGAAGTTATTTTGGACTTGGTAAAAGTCAATTCAGAAAAGTTTGCTGAAGAACAACAGAAGAGCAAAGATCTGACTCCGTTGTTTACATTAGCCAAAAAGGCCTCGACAGAATCAAAAGATTTCAGAATAGTTAAGGATAAATTACTAGTTAAGAAGAAAGTCGACAAGATGGGGAAAGAAGTTGATATACTTGTGGTTCCTGAATGTTTTAGGGAGCAAGTCAAAAGCATGTGCCACGAAGGAACGTCAGCTCACTTGGGAGTCGCCAAAACAAAGGACCGAATGGTGAAATATTTCTTCTGGCCGAATTGTTACAAAGAAATAGAGGAGTTTGTCAAAACCTGTGATGCTTGTCAACGAGCCGGCAAATGTAATGACAAGAAGAAAGCCCTATTAACTTTGGTACCTGTCATATCTGAGATTTTCAGCAAACTAAATGTAGATGCTTGTGGGTCCTTGCCCACTACACCAAATGGAAATCGTTATCTGATTACAGCTATGTGCATGGCATCCAAATATCCAGATGCAGTAGCGGTAGCAGATATTGGATCAACGTCTGTAATTGATGCATTATTGCAGATATTCAGTCGTATGGGTTTTTCCGAAGGAAATACAAACTGATCAAGGGACCTCATTTATGAGTAACTTAACTGTAGAATTTTTTCAGAGATTTGGAATAAAAACCATTAGAAGTACTGTACACCATCCTCAGACTAATCCAGTCGAACGATTCCATAGGACCATCAAAAGAATTTTGAGAGTGTTATGCATTGAAGCTGCTCCTGAATGGGAAAGACATGTTCCAGCAGCTCTATTTGCCTTAAGGACTGTCACACATGAAAGTACTGGATTCAGTCCTGCCGAGTTAGTACATGGAAGAAATCTAAGGTCACCGGTCACCCTATTGTACGAACAATGGTTGGAGCCAGATGAAGAAGGAAATGGAGTAGTTGAATATGTGTTTCAGCTAATCAATCGAATGAAGAGAAGTCAGGAGTTAGCTGAAGAAAAAATGGAAGAAATGAGAGACAAAAGAAAAAAATGGTATGATCGAAATGCTGTTAAACGAGTATTTCAAGAGGGAGACTTGGTGTTGATCTTATCCACTTGTAGACCAAATAAACTAGCAGTTCAGTGGAAAGGACCTGGCAAAATTGTTAAGAAGTTGTCAGAAACAAATTATGTTGTTAGCTCAGAAGGAAGACAAGAGAAAAATGAAGTTTATTACATTAACATGCTAAAACCGTATTACAAACGGCCAGAGCTTGTGAACATCTTATGGAGTTTAGATGACAACGAACCTGCGGAAATTGAAGATGATTTTCCGAAGATTTAATCGGATCATAACATATTCGATTTCAATGAAATAAGGGAGAATAGTGCTTTAGATAAGCTTTTAAATGAAAAACAGCAAGAACAATTGCAGAAAATACTGGTAGAATATGCCAAATTGTTTTCTAACATCCCAGGGAAAACAAACGTCGTCGAACATGACATAGAGCTAATGAACGATAAGCCTATTCGTATGAAACCCTATCGTATGTCACCTAGACAAAACGAGATATTGCAGTTAGAGATCCAGAAGATGTTGCAATACAAAATCATTGAACCGGGTGAATTAGATTATACATCACCCATGATACTAGTTGAATCCCCAGGACGAGATCCTCGACCTTGTATAGATTACAGGAAAATCAATGAAGTTACTAAAACCCAATACTTTCCATTGCCTAACATAGAGCAAAGAGTCGAAACAGTTGCTGCAGCAAAGTACATTACTTTGTTAGATCTAACGAAAGGATATTGGCAGATTCCTTTAAGTAAGAAGGCCCAGAAAATAGCTGCATTCACAACCAACTTTGGGGTCTACCGTCCGTTGAGAATGCCGTTTGGTCTGAAAAATGCCCCATATTATTTTAGCAAAATGATGACGGACTTGCTACATGATTGTGAAAACTTCGCAATACCTTATTTAGACGACATTGCTATATTCTCTAAAACTTGGGAAGAACACTTAGAACATCTGAAGAGGGTTCTTGACAAAATAAAAAGTGCTCAATTAACCATCAAGCCCAAGAAATGTAAATTTGCTCAAAAAGAAGTCCAGTACTTGGGTCACCTTATTGGGGAAGGGAAAAGATCACCAGCAGAGTTAAAAGTACAAGCAGTCCGAGAATTTCCGACTCCGACTTGCAAAACAGAGGTTCGAGCTTTCCTTGGCTTAGCGGGGTACTATCGACAGTATATTCCCATGTTTTCAGCTATCGCCGCCCCTTTGACGGAGACTCTCAAGGGAAAAGAACAAAAAGGGAAGATAAAATGGAATAATGCTTGTGAAGATGCTTTTCGTATATTAAAAGAAAGATTGTAAAGCAAACCAGTGCTTTATGCACCTAACTACCAAAAAGAATTCCTGTTGCAAACTGATGCATCCTACACCGGTCTAGGCATAATTTTAGCACAGATCGACGACCAAGGAGAAGAACATCCGATTCTATATATGAGTAGAAAACTCAAACCATCAGAGTGGAAAATTGTACCACTGAAAAAGAGTGTGCGGCTATAGTGTATGCAGTGAAAAAGTTACAGTGTTATTTAGATGGTCATTTACCGTTCATAATACAGACCGACCACAACCCACTGGTGTGGCTCAAAACCCATGCCGGGAATAACCAGAGACTTTTGCGATGGGCCCTGGCGTTACAACCCTTCAATTATAAAATTCAACAAATGAAAGGGAAAAATCACTGCAATGTAGACACCTTAAGCCGGCACCCATATCCTACTTAGTTTCTAATAAACCATGTGACTTTGTAATGTGTATAAAATTTGATCCCTTGTGTAAACAAATTGTTTTGTATTAGTTATAAGTTGCCGGAATATATTTATTTAACTGTACTACTTTAGAGTCTCATGTTTAAGTAATTCTTTATGTAATAGTATTTTGAGGTATTCTGTTTAAAATTGATTGAATTTTTTTAAATTGTATATGATTGTAAAGAATTATATTATGTTGTAACTGGTACATTGTAAAGTGCTATTGCGGATAGTCTAAATTGTTAGGGACTTAATAGCATTAAATAAAATTTAAATAGGGAATTGGCACAGTACCGTATTAGGAAAAGAGATGTCTTTGTCTATGGCAAATTTGGAGCTTATTTCCTGAACATTATGGAACTGAGACATCTGTTGCCTTCAGCATCTGAACTAGTAACAAGCATGAACTTATCCTGAGTTCGGACAAATTCAACACTGGAGGGGGGAGGAGTTTGTGACAACGCCAGAGTTGAAAATTGAAAACCATGGTTCGCCACTGGACAGTAGACGAAGATTGTTTATTTACAACAGCGTTGGGAGCTTTTTCCACGCGCGAGATTTGGAGTTTTTTCCGCGCGCTGGGAGTTTTTTCCGCGCGCCGGGATTTTTGTATCTCAGCTTCGCGCGCTGAGATGTGATTGTAACTTACATTTAAAATGTTGTGTTTTTTTTGTATAATAAATTGATGCATGACATGTTAATCGTCCATGCTTAGTGCTTTTCGCCTTACACATTGGATTTTATTAATAGTGAGCCAACCGGCCAAGCTGTTACACCATATACACTAAAACAGCTGATTTCCAGATGAGAAACATGTTCCTAGTGCTTCTCAAACCTGGTTAAGAAATATCTAGTCAGAATGATAGTACTTACTCTTAGTGGCACACTTCCCAGCATTTTTATTGTTGTTGTCAAAGAAAATCTATTGCAATGACGTCTTGCTCAGAGACGGAACGAGCGTGAATGGCGATAATAGTGAATGCCAAATGGCGAGGTACGAGCGACACCAGCCAACCCTCTTCCCTTCTAAATGCAAGGCGTGAGTTCCTTCCCTTGAGCACGGCTTCGCTATGGGAAGTTGTTGTTTTGTTGAGGTTCTTGTAGTTATAGCTTTACATTTGTAACTGTATAAACAGTGAAACTGCAAGTTCCGAGCATTTCTATACCTGATACTACAATCCCTCCGGTTTCAACGCATTCACCAGTCAAGCTTTGTTACTTGAGCGTCCTGAGATGTTTTCCTTGTTCTGTTTCATTCCAAAGATGCTCAAAAGGTCGAGACTGTGGGTTGACATATCCAACTTTCCTAACCTCCTTTTAATCTCCCCATAATATCCCAAGATTGTTAGTATGGGACCTCTTTTTTCTGTAGAGGAAAATTCCTTCCCGAATAACTGCCATGGTGTTAATTTAGCGATTCAGATTTTGTCCTGTATTGATGGTGTTGTGGGATGTAGACCAAACAATGGAAAACAGTATGATTAAATTGCCTGGTTAAACTTCACTGCTGGCATGATAAAATGAGGAAGCAATTGTTTCCCTGTAGTGTTAAACGTCTCACTAGATTATAATCGTTCGACAGGTAAGTGCAAGAGGCTGTTCGCATGGCAAAGTGCAAGAATGGGCGTCAATGGCATCAAACACTTAATCGATGGCAAGGCTCAACAACTTCGTGACTAATCGTGTTAAGCCCTATGACTGGTAAAAAATGTAATGAAGTAACGCTTACACTTAGGAAAGTAATGCGAATAGTTTTTTAACCTTGACTCATACACCCATAGAATTTATACATTAATGTACTGATTGCAGGATTTTCACTCTTCACTTTATGTCAGTCTACGTCAAGCAGTTGCCACAGTGATACAGATGTGACAATAGCTGTAATGAATAGCATGGGTAGTCCTTTGTAGTTCATTTTTGCTGTTAGGGACTCTCAGATAAAATTGCCAAAATGATAAATTATATTTTTCGTCTGTGAAAAGTTTTGAAAAGAAACAATTTTTAATTTTCTTTCATAGATATCAAAAATTTCATACCGTGTAAGGAATTAAATTTAAAAAATTAAAATTTCAAAATCTCGAGCCTTTTATTTAAACATCTACATCTTCAGATACGGGAAAAAAAGATGTCCAAAGGAAAACTACTCATGCCTTAACACGAGGAATGAGCATCAGCGATAGATACATATATATCGACCGACACACACACACACACACACACACACATATATATATATATATATATATATATGTATATATATATATATATATTGGGATAATCACCCAAATAAAATAACTAAATTAAAAACACAATAAATACCCTCAATAAATCCACACATCAGAAGGTTTATAATTTTAATTTAATGCAACTTCTACAGATTTATTTTTACAACCACTATGGAAAACTAGTGCTATCCGAGCGCGACGTGCAACATGTGTCATCGTTCGCGTCGTGCTCTACAGTGTACTTTTTGGAGAAAAATCTGGCTCATCACCAGACCAGTTCTTCCGACGCGCGGTTACAGGCAGGGGAAAAACCAGGGAGAAAATGGTGCGCGCGTCCGGCGGGAAAGCCAGACCCTACAGTAGCCCCCCCTGAGCGATAGCGAAAATTTTCACAATTGGAGGTACTTGGGGTTGAATCTGACTCGCCTGCCATACCGTGTGGTGGTTTCATTTTTCTCCACAGTGTTCCTGTCCTGCAACAATGGAGTCTACCCTTCAAAGCCTGGTTGCTCTGTAAGGACTGGAGTTTGTTCTGCAGGCACTGGAGGTGTCGCTGTCGCCTCATCCGTAGCTGACCCGAGCTCCTCCGCGCAAATGAAAGCAGGTTTAACTCGATCAATGTTCACTGTGACCTGCCTTTCTCCAATTTGCAGACGAAAGTTTTTATCCGTGCGTTCGAGCACTTTATAGGGGCCCTCATATGGAGGCTGAAGACTTTTTTTAATGCCGTCCCGCCGTAAAAACACGTTTGCGCAACCACGTAGTTCTTTGCTCACAAAAACGGGGCGGCCAAAAGTTGATCTTGTCGGTGCGGGTCGGAGTTTACCCATTGCGACCCGTTGTTTGCCCACAAAGTCTATTGGGTTAGGAATGTCCTTAGCTGGCGCTAAAAATTCTCCGGGCAATGGGATGGTGCAACCGTAGACCATTTCCGCCGAAGTAGCTTGTAGGTCTTTTTTCCAGGCTGCCCGAATTCCCAATAACACCGTTGGGAGAATACTGGCCCAATCCATTGTGCTGTGCGCCATTATCGCGGATTTAAGGTGCCGGTGAAATCGTTCGACCTGACAGTTCGCTTCTGGATGGTAAGGCGAAGAATGGCCTCTGTTAGTGCCTAACAAGGGTGTAAGCGCCTTGAATAAGGCTGACTCGAATTGGGGACCCTGGTCGGTCGTTAACTGCAACGGTAGTCCAAAACGTGCAACTCAGCCGGCGTAAAAAGGTTCTGCAACCGTGTCAGCATTTATGTCGCTGGTCGGGAAAGCCTCTGGCCACTTGGTGAACCGATCCACGCACGTAAGGCAATAACGGTAGCCCTTAGATGGTGGTAGAGGGCCAATTAAATCAATATGGACATGCTGGAACATCGCCGTTGGCGGAATGAAAGAACCGATTGCACTCTTAGTGTGTCTGTGGACTTTACTCTTTTGGCACGGAGCACAGGTTAGTACCATTTGAGCAATGTCCTTCTTCATGCCTGCCCACACGTATCGCTCTGCTACTAGGCGTGTAGTTGCCCTAGCGCCGGGGTGCGCCAAGCTATGTAAATTTTGGATGATTTGGCACCACATAGCCAGTGGTACCCATGGCCTAATACGTCCTGTAGAAACGTCACACTGTAGCGTTACACCCTCGGTACCACCCACAGCCATAGGCTTCAACCTCAGCGCGGAATCGGAATTGCGTAACAACTCCTGCAGCTCGTTATCATTAGCCTGCAAGGTCGCCATCTTCTCAAAATCGATTGAAGTTTTTTCCAGACTATCAATATGTACGCGGGACAATGCATCGGCTACGAAATTTTCAACCCCACTCAGATGTTGAATATCAGTGGTAAATTGGCCAATGAAGTCCAGTTGACGAATCTGTCGTGGGATGATTTGCCATTATTCCGGCGGAAGGCAAATTCGAGAGGTTTGTGGTCGGTAAATACAGTAAAAACTCTACCTTCAATCATGTGCCTAAAATGTTTAATTACAGAGTATATAGCAAGGAGTTCACTGTCATACGTGCTATATTTCCTCTGAGCAGTAGAAAGCGATCTTGAGAAGAAAGCTAGCGGTTGCCAGGCTCCTTCAACCTGCTGTTGCAGCGCCGCCCCCATAGCAAAGTCCGAAGCATCTGCCATAATGGCTAGATGAGCAGATGGATCAAAATGGGCTAAAGTAGCAGCTTGTGCAAGTTTTTCTTTGCAAAGTGCAAACGCAGAGTCTGCCTCTTCTGTCCATGCTATTGGTCTTTTGTCATTTTTCTTTGCGCCCTGGAGGTATTTGTTAAGTACTACCTGTGTGTGTGCAGCCTGTGGAATAAAACGTCGATAGAAATTTATCATGCACAAAAAACGACGCAGCTCCTGAATTGTCTGCGGAGGCGGAAAGTCAAGGATTGCCTTAACTTTGTCTTGGAGTGGACTAATACCTGCTGCCGAAATATTATGGCCTAAAAATTTAATGATTGTCTGGCCGAAAATACATTTGGAAGGGTTTAATCTGACGCCGAATTTTTTAAAACGCTCGAAGACCGATTTTAAATGCTGCAGGTGTTGCTCGGGATTAGTGGATGCGACTAACACGTCGTCAAAATAGGGTATGCAAAAATCAAAACCCTGCAAGACCTGATGAATAAATCTTTGAAAGGTAGAAGCTGCGTTAGCCAAACCAAACGGCATGAATACAAATTCAAACAAACCGAATGGAGTGGTCACAGCCGTCTTAGGGACGTCTTCGGGACGTACAGGGATCTGATGGTACGCTCGCGCCAA
>OU015502.1:21866197-21901197 GCA_907164885.2 Dolomedes plantarius | reverse complement strand
ATTTCTTTAGTTTATATATATTATTTTTGCTTAATATATATTTATACATATATTTATATATTTATACATATATATATATATATATATATTTAACAATATATAATATATGTACATTAAATTGAAATACAGCATTTAATTGAAATATATATACCATAAGATATAATATATGTACATTAAATTGAAATACACATGCAAAAATTTTTTGCACGTGAATAATTTGTATGATATTTTAATCTGATTTTATTTTTGCTTAATATATTTATACATAGCCTATTTATTCATATATATAGCATAAGATATAATGTCATTATATATATGTACATTAAATATATATATGTACATTAAATATATTCAGGTGCAAAAATTTTTTGCACGTGAATAATTTGCATGATATTTTAATCTGATTTTCTTTATATATTTTATTTTTGCTTAATATATTTATACATAGCCTATTTATACATATATATAGCATAACATATAATATATGTACATTAAATTGAAACTATGAAAAAGTAGTTTTGAGCAATCAGTGCAGAGCTTGAACCTATTTAAGTAATATATGTAATCAGAAAAAATGGGGGGGGGGGGTTAACCCCCTTCAACCCCTCCCCTGCATACGCCACTGTGTTTGGAGCTGTTTTTATAAGGATAGGAATGATGAATCGGGGGAAATTTTCATATTGCAACATTTTTGTATTTTAAAATTTCTCTTAGATTGTGGGTCATTTAAGATAACTGTCATATGTGTCGCATTTTAGCTAATTTTCATTGAAAATTACTTCAAATTGACCAATTTATAAAAAAGTATGGTATTTACTGGCAAGTTTTTGTTTATTTTTTAATTTTCAAGTGCTATTTTACCATAAAAAACAAAAAAATCTTTAAAAAATGATTTTTTAAAAAAATTGGCTCCAAATGTAGGCAGTCACCTTAAAACAATATTTCAGGTGATTATAAGGGGACATTTTATTATTTTGCTTTGTGCCACTTTCTCGAATTATATTACTTTATTTTTCAGATCTAATAAAAAAAGTATTAAAAAATTTCACCTTCAAATTAGAAAACAATTTAAAATTAACAAATCAGACAGCAAACATTCAAGTAAATTTCAATGTTCTAAATTGCAACACATCAGGTTGCAAAACAGTATATTATTTTCTAATATTCACGTTTTTACATGTACTATCTACGGTATGTACTGTATAGTAGTGTACTTTTCAGAGCGAATACCTAACATAACGGCAAAATTTTCTTAAATTTTTAAAAGTCTGTAATTTTCCGATACCTTTCACGTTTTCATAGCGTTTCAATTAAATTAATAACAAGTATTCATTTTATATATTCGGGACATGAAAATGTAAACATGAAGTTAGTCATTCATTCATCTTTTTTTTTTATAAGATGAATGAATGACTAACTTCATGTTTACATTTTTACAGAATATTATTTTCTAATATTCTGTAAAAATTTCTTATATTTTAACAAGGTTATGAATCTTTTTTTTATTGGAACTGTTCAATTACTTACCATCAAGTTTTGACAGGTACTATCTACGGTATGAACTGTATAGTAGTGTGCTTTTCAGAGCAAATACCTAACATAACGGCAAAATTTTCTTAAATTTTTAAAAGTCGGTAAATTTTCCAATACCTTTCACGTTTTCATAGCGTTTCAATTAAATTAATAACAAGTATTCATTTTATATATTCGGGACATGAAAATGTAAACATGAAGTTAGTCATTTATTCATCTTTTTTTTTTTTTATATATATATATATATTTATATTTTAACCATACTAGCCACTGCGTGATCAGCATGGTCACTTTTAGTTTTAAATTTCCTTTTGCAAAACAACGCAACTGAAAGTGACATATGTAAGGAATGTTACAATTACCTGTCATCATAAATATATGTTGTTAAGGGGTATTCTCTATTAAGCTGATTCTAAAACATCGTGATCAAAAAATGTGAATTTCTATTACCTTAGAACAGAGTTAAAGATAAGACTGAGAAAGCCCACATCAATGATTTTAAAAATTACATCCCTCTTTGTATGTACTATTTTTCAAAATTAAGATATCTATACTTTATCATTACAACAAATAAGAAATTGCAGGGGGAAAATTTGAAATATAGTGTTGATTACATCACTCTCTGTATGCATTACTGTTAACAATTCAGATATCTACACTTAATCATATTAAATAATAAATTGCTGGGAAAATTTCTTCATTTATAAAATGGAGCAAAAATTCAGCAATTTTTCAAAATTAAGATATCTACACTTTACCATTACAAGAAATAAGAAATTGTTGGGGGGAAATTTTAAATACAGTGTTGATTACATCACTCTCTGTATGTATTACTGTTCACAATTCAGATATCTACACTTAATCATATTAAATAATAAATTCTTGGGAAAATTTCCTCACTTATAAAATGGAGCAAAAATTCAGCAAGTACTTAAAATATAGTGTGGATTTCAACTATGATATTCATAAAACTTCTTGATATACAGATTTGAGTATTTCAAAAGTAGGAGATACTAAAGCGACAGAATCAAAAGAATGGATTCTAGATAAACCTACATACAACTGTCCATGGTTAAACACTGGATTTGATAGGTCTAAACATGTATTGTCAAAAGATCAGCGGTTGTAACTTATGCGGCCACTACACACACGCGGTTTTAAATTGCGGACAGCCGCTGTTTACATCCGGTAGTTGCAGCCGTTGCCATTCGAAGTGTAGAAATATCGTAGATTTTTGTGCCGCATACCTACGCGTTTTATATATAGGGATTATTTTAACCAGATATTACAATAATATCAAATTTTGTATTTTCGGAAAGTTGCAAACTCGGTGCATGGATAGTGGTATGTTCAAAAATGTCTGTACGGTAGCTTGCTTTTCAAAGCGAATACATAATATAACCGAATACATAATATACATAAAATATTCTTACATTTTTTTTAAGTGTTTTATTGAATATTTCTAAATTACCAGCACGCGTGGCTTTCATATGAATTTCTAATATTTTAATAAGGTTATGAACCCTTTTTTTTATTGGAATGTTTTCTTAATAACCGTCAAGTTTTGACGGGTACCATCTAGTACATATATATGTTTACAAAAGTATAACACGAAATCAAACTAATGAACAATGGCAAACTTACTATGGCGCTACGCTGCTCAACCGTAAGCTGCAATATTTTAAATAAAAACATTATTAAACCTGACAACATCAGCACAATTCATCAACCTGAAAGATGAAGAATATAAATGACCGGGGGGAGTTGTGACCCCGAACACTCCGGTTAAACATGTTTTTACCTAGGCAACACTCCCGGAAGTCATTCTTCATCTGCAACCTGACGTAAAGTCAAAACAAAACAAGGAGCGATGAAATAAAAAAATAAAGGAACTGGAACAACGTACATTAAAAACCTGTGTTAAATTACATCATCAGTACTAAACTACTTCAAAACAATTAGTCAATTCACTAAAACATTTCAGCAACCCCATATATGCTCTCTACACCTATAAACAATTCATCATATAAAAATTTAAAAAAATATTTAGACTTATCACTAAATTATAACTGTATCCACATATAACCACTTAAAACAAGCCCCTCCTAAGTAACGAAATATCTACATACAATACTCTAAACATTATCAAATATATACATTTAGAACTATAATTATAACTAAAATAGCAAGGACACATACCTAGTGCAACTCGACATTATAGACAGTAAAAGACTAACAGGTGCGAAACGTAACTTGCCAACTAATCATTTTATAACTTCAATTACTGAAATATCGATTAAGACATTCTTTCATATCCTAGTGCAACTCGACATTATAGACAGTAAAAGACTAACAGGTGCGAAACGTAACTTGCCAACTAATCATTTTATAACTTCAATTACTGACATATAGATTAAGACATTCTTTCATATCGATATTTCAGTAATTGAAGTTATAAAATGATTAGTTGGCAAGTTACGTTTCGCACCTGTTAGTCTTTTACTGTCTATAATGTCGAGTTGCACTAGGTATGTGTCCTTGCTATTTTAGTTATAATTATAGTTCTAAATGTATATATTTGATAATGTTTAGAGTATTGTATGTAGATATTTCGTTACTTAGGAGGGGCTTGTTTTAAGTGGTTATATGTGGATACAGTTATAATTTAGTGATAAGTCTAAATATTTAAAAAAATTATTATATGATGAATTGTTTATAGGTGTAGAGAGCATATATGGGGTTGCTGAAATGTTTTAGTGAATTGACTAATTGTTTTGAAGTAGTTTAGTACTGATGATGTAATTTAACACAGGTTTTTAATGTACGTTGTTCCAGTTCCTTTATTTTTTATTTCACCGCTCCTTGTTTTGTTTTGACTTTACGTCAGGTTGCAGATGAAGAATGACTTCCGGGAGTGTTGCCTAGGTAAAAACATGTTTAACCGGAGTGTTCGGGGTCACAATTCCCCCCGGTCATTTATATTCTTCATCTTTCAGGTTGATGAATTGTGCTGGTGTTGTCAGGTTTAATAATGTTTTTATTTAAAATATATACATATATATATATATATATATATATATATATATATATATATATACAGTGGTACCTCGACTTACGAGTGTCTCGACTTACGAGTTTTTCGAGATACGAGCATTCTCGCGGCAGATTTTTTGCTTCGAGTTACGAGCTACAATTCGGCTTACGAGCAAGTTTAAGATATCCCACCGCTTGTTTACGCAACGAATGCCATGTTACGTACTCATCAAATGGGAACACGAGAAGGATATAATATTAACAACCTTTATGTACAATTATTATACAATTGTATACATATTATTCTAAGAATACTAACCCAGTCTTAAGTTTTTACCCGAGTGGTAATTGTTCAGATTAACACTCAACAATTACCACCCGGGTCAGCTTGTTCTTCCCAAACTTGAGTCGCCCTCCGAAACCGAACAGCGTCCAACCACTCTCGCAGAGAGATAGCTTCTATTCCCTCCCCCACACTGGAACTCCCCATGGGGTCTAAGGTATGGAATGACCCTGGTCCTAGGATCGCAAGCTCTTCCCCATCTACGGATTCTGAGAAAACATTCTTCGGATACTTAGAAAGAAGAATTTGGACATTACAGCCACAGTGAACGATGCAGCAATCGCCCAGATTCCGTGTCTCACTCGTTCACTTTAAGGGGGGGGGGGGGGGTAGCTTGTAATAAAAGCGAAAGTGAGGAAAGCGGGGCAAAAAGGTAAAAAATCAACGAATAAGATTTAATTTTTCAGTTCAGTCTTTCTCCTCCTCTTCCATCAGCATCTGCAAGTCTGATCTCCAAGGTAAATGTTGTACATTACACTTAATAAAACAAGTTTATTGCAGTCCATTCTATTGTATTGCGCTTTTATACAATGTTCGTCGTTTATAAGCACATTTTTCTTATTTAAAAACATGCAACAAAAAATTGCGGTATTTTGGGGGAGCCTGGAACGAATTAATGGCATTTCCATTCATTTCAATGGGGAAAATTGATTCGAGATACGAGTATTTCGAGTTACGAGCTCCGTCACGGAACGAATTAAACTCGTAAGTCGAGGTACCACTGTATATACATACAGGTAGCCCTCTTACAGCACGGCATCTTACAACACGGTTTCGCTCTAACACGATAGGATAAATTGCGGAAACCCTCGTATAACACTGCAAACTGTAACACGGTTTCGCTCTAACACGATAAAAAAATTGCGAAACCCTTTGTACAACACTGTACTTTTATAGCACTAGATAACAAGATTGTTTAACACATTTAAAATTTAAATTACCTTAAAATAATCACGGGAAGGAATAATGAACTATAGTGGCTTTATATGGAAATGTGAAAACAAATTATAATTTATTCATTTATAACTCTGTAAAATTACAAGAAGGCCTAAGCTGAAGATCTTGAATCATTTTTTCCCGAATGCAGATCCTTCCGCTGAAAGAAGCCGAAAATTCAAAAGGGAGCTGCAAAATTGTCTACCTCCATGCCGTGAATATGCAATGATCTTGTAAGAACCAGCCAATACACCAAAATTACAGATTTTCAAAAGAGGATAGAAAGTGAAAAAAATCTAAATGAAGAAACAGGTTCTGAAAGTGAAGGTGATATCGTTGAATCGAAAAAACGTTCTCGTTTGATTGTACTGAGCAGTGATGAAGAAATTTATTAAATTAAGGTCGTATATATTAAATGAAGGTAATATTTTTTTGTTTCTTTTCGTTTTGTGTTATACATACATTTATAATTTTAATAAAAATTAAGTTGCTTATATGGAATTTAAAAAAAATTTTGTTTTTACTAAGTTTTCAGAACGTAACCCCCCTTTTTTTAACTGTCTTTGGGTCTTATATAACACGGTTTCACACAGCACGGCATTTTCTAGGAACCTATCTACCGTGTTATAGGAGGGTTACCTGTATATATATATATATATATATATATATATATATATATATATATATATATATATATATATATATATATATATATATATATATATATATATATACAGTCGAACCTCCATATATCGAAGTAGAAAATTGTCGGAAAAAAATTCGATATATAGAAATTTCGATATATAGAATTGATCTTAGTTTTATCATAATTCTCCTAAAACATTAAAATTTAAGCTAATTTTCGTATACGAAACTCCATTTCTAATTTATATGCGAATCACATTAAATGAAAGTTAATAATTAAAAAATGAATTAATATAAAATATTTATTGAGTACCTTTTAAAAAGCAATAATCGAGACAGTGGTGACAATGATCACAGTTACATTCTTTAAAAAAAAACTACGAATACCTTGCTGAACATCCAGTTTTGCGGAAAGTACATCAAAGAAATGTTCGTGTTTATTCAGTCCTCTAAAAACTTCATGAGGGACATGTAGGAGTTAATTACCTAGAAGCAATGGATGCATGCATGGGTTGGAACAAGCAAGGAATACAACGCATTGACCTTAAACATACATTTATTTGATAACCCAAATTTCAATTAACTTGTCAGAGCTATTCATATTACAATCAGTTTCATATTAACAATTTTGACATACGATACCCATAAGCAGAGGCAAACTATAGAGTCAAATATTAAATTTTTAGAGTCTATCGGGGAGGCACTTTCTATAACGGATGTATGCAGCGATGATCGTAGCATCGGCGACTGGGACCCAGTATCATCTCCAGTGTAGGAACACCTTGGCGGGATATTCGCACTTCTCCAAGGCTATGGGGCAGACGAAAGTCTCCGACATCTAACTCTCAGGAACCCAATCTAAAATCCATCTCCTTCTTTTCCGATTCCTCCCGTCTTGGAGCGGAGCTGTTGTCCGTTTACAGGGGGGCCATTCTGGCACTCCCCTCACTTTCATTGGGCAGTGGGCTGTTTTTCTCTCAGTGGTTCCTACCCCTAATTGGTTCTTTATTATACCGCCTCTGTCGCCTCTGTCCATCGTCTATGTAGTACCACCCCCAACATACTTTTATTTTGCAAAACAACTTTGATCCTTCTCATCTAACGTTTTTACTGTGGGCCATAAAATAACGACCATCCATCTTGTAAAATTTAGACTTCAGATCGCTATCACTGGCCACACCGACAGCTATTCTTCTATTTTTTATTGGTTTACAACCCTGTATTTACCCCTGCCTCTGCATCCTTTATAATACATTCTTTATTGTCCACACACTGTGGGGAATTATACCATTTTCACTTCTACATCACATTTTCCGCGAATTGAAGTTTATGACGTATTGTTTCAAATGCCTCTCGCATTTCTTTTTTCGATGGCTTGGAAATGTTTTCAGATTCATTTACTTCGAGAGAGAAAAGTAAAAGTTCAAAACGAATTTATAAAACACTACTTTAATTTGAACAATTTTCACTGAAACTAAGCAGATGTAGGAGTGAGGAACAACCATCAAACAAAAGGGATAGCTAGAAACTGATTTTACTACAGGACAGGTCGCAACCGAAATTTGAAAACGAGTTGGAGGAATTTAGGAATTCCAGAACGGAATAAAACCTGTTTGTCCACCCCCCCCCCCAACCCCAGCTGACTTGTGGGGTTCGTAGTGACCATCACTGAACTTCCTTTTTCCCCTGACCTTCATTTTTCGTGAGGTAAAAGGTCTAAAGTGGAATAAAATCTCCGAATATGTCTTGAAAAAAATTCGATATATAGAGATTTTTTCGATATATAGAAACAGTTTTTCTATGTAATGAACATGGAGACTTGCTAGGAGTTCGATATATAGAAAATTTCGATATAGGGAAGTTCAATATATGGAGGTTCGACTGTATATATATATATATATATATATATATATATTTACGCATATAAAACTAAATAAGAATTAACTGACATTTAATTTTTCTGGGAGAATAAATACAGTCCTGCGATAGAGTAGCTTCGATAGTTGGCTTTACCACAACACGAAACAAAGAACCATGAAGGGAAAATTAGCAGTGCTTAAAATTCCATTTCTAGCAAACCCAGAAAAGCTCTAAGCCTTTGGTGCAAGCAAATGGCTTGGCAAGATTTTGGCTAGAATGTGGTACCGTACGATTCAGTTTTACTATTTTAAGTACCCACTCAGTCCAACTGTAGAATTACCCAATCATGGCTACCTGAAATCTGAAGCCCTAGGCTCAAACCGGGTCTTGGCGGATCAATGTATTCGTATAACCGACAGTAACACACTGATGGCCGAATAGTTAGGGCGCTGGCATTCGGTACCAGAGCCTGTGGGTTCGAGTCCCGCTCTTAGGCATGGATGTTTGTTGCCGTTCAGAATCGACTTTAAGCTGTAGATCTCAGTCTAATTAACCCTCGTGTAGCAAAAATTACCGTAGCTTTCCAAACCAAAATAAAGTAACACAAAAGAGAATGTGCTTAACAAAGTATAAATTAGGAATGCCTAAACATCCCAATCGGGAATTCAAAATGGAAAACAAATTTATTGAATAAGTACGTATTTTTCCGTTGAGTGTAGAATTACTTCAATTTTATACTTTTAATTTATTATAAGTTTGTAATTGAAGTTTATTACTTCTATTAATTACCTTCAATAAATTAAAAGCGTATAATTAAAATCATTTGACATAAGACTAAATAGGAAAATCAGACACCAAACGACAAAACGTATAATTCTGGAAGATGAATATACGAGCTAAGAAAATTTAAGTAATTTGAAAAGAGATCAAATAGAAAAATCGGTGACTAAAATATTCAACGTTTAACTAACGAAAGCAGTATTTCGTTGAGACAATCTATCTGATCTGAGGTCAAAGGATCTAACCTATAGCTACTGTAACGCGTTGATCGAGGTAGCAATCGACTCAACAAAAAATCACAGCCAAATAAATTAAAATCGACGAATTTATTTCAATTCGGAGGAGAAAATTTGGAGATTGAAGATCCGTTACGCAGTTAATGAAAGTCCTCTAAAATGTCGACTGAGTCCGTTAGGAGGAGTTACCACCTGGAGTTCCGCTAATTCAATATCACCGAATAGTTCGTTGAAATTAGAGCAAGTCCCTCGATTTTCACTCTCTGCAGGGCGGATGAGTGCGAGGCACTTTATAGAATCAGGATGATCCGGCCTTGATGATCTCGTTGAACTGTACCCAAGCTTCCTAGCCGAAGCTAAAAGTTCTCTTCGTGAGAAATAAGCCGCCAACTACGCAAGTCCGCGTATAGCCTTTCTCTTTCGACCCGGGATGGTCGGAGGAGTCTACCACAGCTTAGCCGGTCGCTAACTGACTTTTTGTCGCCCCGTCTAATTTTTGGACTCTCTCGCTCCGTCCAGAGAACTCGTCTCCTATTGGCTCTGCTAATCGTGATGTCATTCTAGACTTTTCGATTTGCTGGCAGGCAAGGTTGAAATTCTAGTGATTTCATGGTGGTCCCGCGTCATTAATCTGGAGCACCGTGGCGAATTTCTGTTCCGCCAAGCTGTCACGTTTTTCCAACCGCTTTGTGTTCCTTCCGTTCTAGCTCGCTGTCACCTGCTATACGTTAAAGGAGGGCGTGTCGGTCAGTTGCGACAAATTCCAGCCATGTGCTGCGTATATTTTAATTGTGTGAATTATTTTAATTCGTCACACTACGCAAGGTTTATAAATGAGATTTATACTAGATCAAGGGGGCTTCCCCATGCGTTATAAGTATTTTAGTGTTTTTGGTATCTGACAACGGCCCAGAGTCTATCAGGTACACGAGCGGTTTGAGCGAGCCTCGAGCTAATTGGTAACACTGCGCCCAAAATTCTAATACGCACCTACCGGCACCTCCACGTGGTAGCCCCTGGGAGATCTTTTGATCTGCGAACGCCGGAGGAAGTGGGGAGAATCTATATTCGATATTGCTTTATTTTATCTTGACCAAAGTCTCTATCATGTGCAAAGAGACAACGACCGATCCTCAGTTGAGGGAGGCCGAGGAAAGAATGCGCGTAGCGCAAACCAGGGTTCAAAACCTAATCTGCAGCTTTAGTGGCTCAGCAGAGAAAAAGAGAAGTATGAATGAAGAGCTCCAGGAGCTAATGAATGTCCTTAGAGACCAGCAAGCCCATATACAATATCTAGCGGGGCAATTAGTGGAAGCGAACAAAAAGACTTATGCCAATGTGCTAAGTAATACGAGAACCAGGTCAGCCTCTAGAGGTAGGCTGAATGGGAGAAACAGGTCGAAATCGGCCCAAAACTCACGAACAGATAAGGAACGGCATGTTGTGACGGTATACCCGAAGAAGGAGCAGACTTCAGAGGATACCAGGGATGAGATCCAATCCCACGTTGACCCCACCAAGTTAAAGGTGGGAATAACTATGATGAGAAAGATCAGTAAGGGTGGGGTCATCATCGGCACTGATAGCGAAGATGACCTGGACAGGCTAATAGCCGAGTTCAGGAAAATCGATGCGATCAACGGCAACTATAATGCAGCTAAGCCGGCGAAGAGAAATCCGAAATTAATCATTTACAATGTCGGAGAAAAATATGAGAAGGATGAGTTTGTAAGAAAAATCAAAAAACAAAATGAGGAGTTGACGGAAAGTGAGATCCATGTCATCGCGCAATATAAAGCGAGGTTCGGTGACAACTGGATATTGAGTCTGGATGGAGAGTCGTTCTCTTCACTGAGCAATGTAGGTAAGCTCAAGCTAGGGTGGCAGAGGTACTCCTTCAGGGAGTACATAAGACCAAGAGTCTGCTACAACTGCTGGCAATTCGGGCATATTGCCAAGGTTTGCAATAATGAGCAAGTGTGCAAAAACTGCGGAGATACAGGCCACTGCTACAGTGACTGTACAAAAAATGCCAGGTGTGTGAATTGTTATAGAAATAACAAGAAATACAATACAAAAGTTGACACTAAACACTCCCCTACCGCTAATTCATGCTTATTATACAAAGCAGAGGTAGGGCGCATAGCACAGCGTACCAACTATGGGGGATAATCCTCCAAGCTGGAAGCTAGTGCACCTAAATGTCAACAAAACATACCTGGCATCAAAGGAACTGGGCGAAGACGCCAACGCCCAGGACCTAGATATCCTATCAATCAACGAACCGCATTTCAATAAGGGTGATAACAAAATCACCGGCATTCCTTCAAACTACGCAGTTGTAGCCAACAACAATAGCCCAAAAGCTGCCCTAGCAGTGAAGAGAAAGTTTAAAATGCTCGAACTAAAAGTAACTGAGCACTTAGTAGCAATAAAACTTCAGCTATTTAGCGAGTGGTATATTGTGATCTCGATCTATCTTCCCCCGTCACCTAGAGGGGACGACGATAGAACAGAGCCGCACTTGAGTATTCTCAGATCGATTCTTGATAATAACACCAACACCAAAGTTATTATCCTAGGGGACTTCAATGCGAAGTCCACTGTTTGGAGCCCTAGGCCTACCAACGAAAGAGGGATCACGGTACTAAACTTAGTGGCGCAATATGGCGCGCACATACTTAACCGCCCAGATAGCCCTCCCACCTACAACGGACCATTCGGGATGGGGTGGGTGGACCTCTCGATAACAATAGGAATCGATGAGGAAAGTATAAGTAATTGGAGAGTCTCAGATGACTATGTCCTCTCAGACCACAACGGCATTCTATTTGATCTAAGTGGCCCTAACACAAGCCACAGACAACCCAAGTCCCCTAGATGGGACATCAGAACAATACGATGGATGGAGTTCAGAGAAGAACTCCATAAAGAAAGACAACACCTAAATCAAACTGTAAACGACCTCGATCCAGAGGACGCAATTAGTATCATTAACGAGAAGCTACACAACCTGTGTAGCAAAAACAAGAAAAAGATGGGTTGTCATAAAATCAATGCCTACTGGTGGTCCCCGGGACTCTCCATAATGAGAAAGAAAGTTAGAGCACTCAGAAGAAAGGCTCAAAAAACCAGTGATCCCCAAAACAGGGCGACGAACATGGAAATTTTTAAGAGAGAAAGAGCGGCATATAAGAAAGCAAGACTAGCCGCCAAAAGGAAATCGTTCAGAGAATACATCGAACGGATAACCACAAAAGACATATTCGGGAATGTCACATTTACCATTCCTAAAAATGCCAGAAGTGATTGCGCTAAGCAACTAAGAAACGAACAAGATATATTAACGGATGACGAGAAGGAAGTGGAGTTAATATTGGCTAAACACCACTTCCAGAACATTGAAGGAATTCATTACCCTGGAGCCCAACCACAGGAGGCTCCAATACCTATAACGGACATGGAAGTTGAGCATATTCTGGAGAACATGGCTAAAGGGAAAGCCCCAGGTTTCGAGGGGTTCACTCTCACTATAGTGGAAGAATTGCATCTTATGGATGCCCAGTTGCTGGGAAAATTATATAACAAATGCTTAACTAACATGAAATTTCCGAACATCTGGAAAACAGCGAAGGTGGTCTATTTCCCCAAAGTGGGAAAAGACCCGACAAAGCCCAATGCATATAGACCTATTTGTCTTCTCCCTATAATGGGAAAAGTGCTGGATAAGCTGATCACCAACAGACTCGTTGAACATCTAGAGTCTAATGGGGTACTCTCAAAAGCCCAATTTGGCTTCAGGAGAAACAGGAGCACCAACGATGCCCTGCAAAAGGTACTGGGGATTATTAAGAACAATAAGGAAGATAAATATCAAACATGTATGATCACATTAGACATACAAAACGCCTTCAATTCGATCAACCCAAAAAGGGTAATGGAGGCGATTGAAGTACTAGAAATCGACAATAATCTCAAGTACATCATCATCGATTATCTCCAAAATAGGTGTATCCAACTCCCTCAGGGAGAATGGAAGTATAATGTGGGAGTACCTCAAGGTTCCTCATTGGGACCTATTCTGTGGTTGTTGGTGATAAACAGCCTATTGAAAGCCGAAGAAGATAATGTGGATTTCCACATACAAGCCTTTGCGGATGACTTAGTCATCCTGATCAAGAGCAAGGTTGTATATAAGTTTTCCCAGCTAGCCGAGACAGCACTAGCTAAGTGCGAGAACTGGGCAAATTACAACGAACTCAAATTCAATATTGAGAAGTGCAGCTACACCATAGTGGGACCAAAGATAAAGAACCTAAGGAAACCGACCATAAAGTTATGCGGACAGAATATCAAATATAATAAAGAGATTAAATATCTGGGTGTCATAATTGACAATAAGCTCAACTTCCACACCCACATAGATAGCGTAAAGGAAAAATCCTTAGCAGTTATGAACAAACTACTAAGGTACTCCAGGAAAACCTGGGGTATTAAACCACGAGTCGCTAAAGAAATCTACCAACTGGTAGTCGAAAAGATCCTACTATACGGAGTACCAACATGGTATAACGCTACTCGTAGCATGAATGAAAAACTATTGCAGACTCAAAGACCATTTCTGTTGCTTCTTACAAAATGTTATAGAACAGTTGCAACAGACACACTAGCCGTCCTGGCAGGGTGTCTGCCACTAGACATTAAAGCCAAAATGGAGAAAACTCTCCATTCAATAACGAAAGAAAATGGCTCACACGTAATAAATGGGATAACCCTCGACAGCAATAGCTGCGAGGTACGAAATTACAACATACACTTAGTTGAGAATATCAGCAGCATCGACTGGTCAACCAGGCTCGAGCCGGAGTATAGTACCCAGTACTATACAGATGGATCGAAAATGGAAGACAGAGTCGGCTCTGGTATGATTAAGTTTAAAGGGGAAACTAAAATATATGAAGCTATGGAAAGGAACTCAAACCATAGTTCCTCGTATCAAGCGGAGTTAAGAGCAATAGAGATGGTCATAGAGGACGCGATAAGAACTCGAACAGCTGAGTTCGACATATATACCGACTCCATGAGTGCCCTCCAAGCACTCAAATCGAAAAGTTATAAATGCCAGTTGGTAGATAATCTTAAAAAGACTATAACAAGCCAAGAACTAGACATTTCCTGGCATTGGGTGAAAGCCCATGCTGGAAACAGCAAAAATGAAGCAGTGGATGAAGTCGCGAAGAAAGCGACTCAATTACCCACTATCAATAATACTTACAAGAGAACAAGAAGGCAACTAAAGGGCATCTTATTGAAAGAAGCCATAAAGGAATGGCAAGAAAGGTGGAACAACTCCACCAAAGGCAGATATACTTATGAGATCTTCCAGACAGTAAGTCTGGACAGAGTCCAAGGGGACTTCCTGAAGAACCAGGCGATTACTGGACACGGCTGCTTTGGACAGTATCAAGCCAAGTTCTTTGGGAAGACGGACAGTTGCAATTGTGGGGAGGAACAGACAGTCGAGCACTGTCTGTTTGATTGCAGTAATTTCGAAGTTCATAGAAGTAACCTGCCAAGGAATGCCCATACCTGGACCAAACATAAATTCTTTAACGATCACTACTGCAGCCGAGTAGTGAATAAAATCGTTAAAGAACTGATGGACTATCACGTCCATCAGGACTAAGTCTTGTCAAACTTTTCTTATATTCTATGTATGATACCTAAGCTCTCATGCTTAATTATGTTTATTTATCTCGATGTAACCCACTGTATTTATGTGATCTGTATATACTATTTGAATAAAGTATTGTGTTAATAGCGTTTTGGCTCATTTATTGTTGTAATGTATTACTGTTAGGGTTGTTAGGATTGGCTCTTTGGGGCGACTCGATATAGTTGCGGTGGACTACCAGGTCACGGACCGAGACCTGGGTTTGGTAGCCAAATTGAAGTATGGGAGAGTAACGTAGTTACCAAATTAGTTGCAACCAAGTGTCGGAGCGAGGGATGTGCTCCAAGCGACGACCAAGTTATCAAAAACAGGTTGGATGCCTACACGGCGGGTCGATTATAAGTTTAGACTTATACTAGATCAATTTGATATCAGATCAAATACACTGCTGGTCATTAAAATTGCAACACCATGAAGGAGGGATGATACAAACGTCAAATTCGATTGAAAGGAAGAAGATGCAAGGATATGCAAATTATTAGCATTTAAGCGCAATCGAACGACGCAGGAGGGGGAACCGGCATTTCAAACTCTGTATAAAAGGAAAGTTACGCAGCGATTTTCTCATTCGTAAATCGCATTTGAATGTTGGTTGTTTGTGAGAAGGAAGATCGTGCTATGCGTCGTATAAGAAGGAGAAACGGCTACCAGCACATGCTGGAATTCGATAGCGGCTGGATCGTGACCTATCGAGAGGGCGGTTTATCATTCCGCGATATTGCTACTCGCACTGGTCGGAATCCAACGACTGCCATGCGAATATGGAATCGATGGGTTTAGGAGAGTCATACTGAACGCCATGCAAGATCTTGACGGCCTCCCGCCACTTACGCCTGAAAGGACAGACATGTTGTCAGGTCGGCCTTGCAGGATCGTACAGCCACATCACGGGAAATGGACTTGTTTGAAGCACGACAAGTATCCGCACAGACTGTCTGTACGGTGACCATTATTGCGGCTTCCCTTGACACTGCATCATAGAGACGTGCGGCAACAGTTGTGCGCCCAACGACAAAACTGGATACAGGAGTGGCATCACGTCATCTTTTCAGACGAGTCCCTGTTCTTCGTGCAGCATCATGATGGACGTATCCGTGTCTGGAGTCACCGAGGAGAACGCACGCGGCCTGCTTGCATTCGATATCGTCATACGGGCCTTGCACTAGATGTGATGGTATGGGCAGCCACTGGGTACACAACACGAACACCTTTTGTTCGCGTCGTCGGCAATCTGAACAGCCAGCGTTACATTTTTCAGATCTTAAGGGCAGTGGCTGTGCTCTGTCTTCGAGGCCCCGGAGACGTCATTTTTCAATAAGATAACGCAAGACCGCATGTTGCCCGTCGTGTCCAGATCTACCTCGATACAGAGGGTATTCGACAGCTTCCCTGGCCAGTGCGTTTTCTAGATCTCTCACCCACTGAAAATATCTGATCATGGGTTGCTGAGAGACTGGGTCGCTAACGCTCTTCAGCCACTACAATTGATGAAGTGTGACATAGACTTGAAGCAGCATAGAATGACTTGCCCGTATCTGTCATCCAAGCCCAGTTCGACTCGATGCCTAACCGGGTTAGAGCCGTTTTAGCTGCTAGAGGCGGCAGCTGCGTACGAATTTCAGACCCTGCATACCCCCAAATTGCCTATAAATTTAATCATGTTTTCTTCCTATTGTGCTGTTTCCGTATAATAAGTAAAGTTTTGTTATTTGCTTTCATTCCTGGTGTTGCAATTTCAATGGCCAGCAATGTAGGTAAAATTGGTGACCAAATAACTCGACATACTAAGAAAAAACGTATGAATCAACAGCATATAATTGAAGAATTTTGACATGAGGTCAAGCAGAAAAATCGGTCACGGAAAGCTGTAACACACTAGTATAATAGCGGAAACAAGGATGAATGTTGTCTAAACCGATCAAATAAATAAATAATATGAACGATGAGTGAATAGATCTTAGTTTGATATGAGATTAAATAGGAAAACTAGAGCCAAACGGATATGACGCATAACAAAAAGAATATGAATGAGATTTTATTATCAATATAATTTGATATGAGACTAAATATAGGAAAATCGTCAGTCAAAAGATTCAATGTAACTAATGACAAACGTATGAATTATAAGTATAGAGTTGAAATAATTTAATGTGAGGCTAAACAGTAGCGGTACGTAAATTTTGCATAAAAAATACCGAAATTTCGCAAAATAAATTACAGTACATAAATTTCGCATTTATTCGCGAATGTATATATATATATATATATATATATATATATATATATATATGACGGGCTTCGTTTCACGCCCGTTATATTAAATGATGTTGCAGTCAATGGTGGTCCGGTGGTGTAGTGGAAGGCAGTCTAACTCAGGAAGTACACATTAGTCCAATTTAATCATGTTTATTTCTTCATCTATTAGCAACCACTGATCCAAAGTAGAGCATATCTTAGCGCTCGCCATTTTACAAAACCCGCGGACCCGGCTAGCGTGCGTCTGCTATCCTCGAATTAATCCCCTCGGTCTGCTGCTTGCCTATTGTCTCAAAAGCTCCCAATATAACTGCGCATGCCCTCGTTACGTCTGTGCCGAAGATAAGGCTGGGGCGGGACAAAATTTGATACTATATTTAGATTCTCCCTATGGTTCTTCTTCCAACCTCGTAAATTAAGTTCAATTCTAAAAACGGGGATTCCCCGGTTTCACCCATAACATCCCGAAATACAACAAATAGTGATATTTAACGTTAGAAATTAGATTATTTTGAAGCCCCCTGTAAATTATCTCACTTATTCCCCTTTATCTAATTAATTCTTAGCTAGCACTAGCTAGCACACACACACACACATTACACACTGAAGTGCCACTTAATTAGGGATACCTACCTAGTAACGAGTTGGGCCTCCTCTGGCCTTGATAATGGCTGCCACACGACGAGGCATAGATTCAACAAGTTTCTGGAAACGTTCCACGGGAATGGCTTGCCAAATATTGGCTAAAGCTGTCCATAATTCAGTAAGGTTCTTTGGTGCTGTGTGATGGCCTTTCACGCCTTGTTCCAAAACATCCCAAAGATGCTCAATAGGATTTAAGTCTGGGCTTCTAGGTGGCCAACTCATGACAGAGAAATCAGAGGAATGCTCATCCAACCAGCCAGTAGCGAACCGAGACTTGTGAGAGGTACAGTTGTCTTGCTGGAAAACTCCATTACCGTGCGGATAACAGAACAGCATAAACGGATGGAGGTGATCACCCAGCAACTCTACTTACCGAATTGCATTGAGGGAGGTTGGTTCACGCACCAAAGATCCCAAACTGTGCCACGAAAAAACACCCTGGACCATGATTGAGCCACCATGCCCTTGTACAGTTCCAGCCAGGCATGCAGGATCCATGGCTTTATGAGCCTGACGCCATATTCTCAGCCTCCCGTCGGCGTTAAGTAGTCGGAATCGAGACTCATCACTCCATGATACTCGTTTCCAGTCCTCTACACTCCAGTCTCTGTGCTCTCTTGCCCAGGCAAGACGTGCAGCCCGATGTATAGAGCAATGGTACTCTCGTAGGTCGACGGCTCCCGAAACCCATACGGTGAAGCGAGCGTTGCACAGTCCGTTTACTGACTGTACGACTGGCACCGTCATTAAACTGGGTGGTAATGTGAGCTAATGTTTGGCTTCGCTGGCGACGTACAATACGCCTGAGCCGTCTCTCACCACGCACTGTCAAGGCTAATTGTCCTTTGCAGTTTGCCCGATCGCTAGTTTTTTTCCACCATCCATGTATTCTTGGTATACTCTTGACACTGTCGACCTTGAAAATCCTAGCTGTCTGACGATTTCGGAAATTGAATGGCCCCTGCGTCGCGCACCTACGATTTGTCCGCGATCGAAGGCGTCTAAATCAGGCAGTTTACCCATACTGGCAATTCCAACAACTAATTCAGAACAACCACAGTACGCGCTATATATGCAGTTACCACAGAGCCCTCACTTGCGCATACATGATGCGCAGCGCTACACAATTTGCATAGGCTTTGCTATCCCTAATTCAGTGGCACTTCAGTGTGTGTGTATATATATATATATATATATATATATATTACTTTGACTATATATATATATATATATATATATAAAGTAAAAACTTTCGCATTTATTAAAAAGAAATCTCAATTTTACTTACTTGGTTAGGTAAGTATCAAAATTCTTAATTAAAAGCTAACATTGTAGTAGTCGCCACATTCTCTTCCTTAAGTCGTTAGCAATAACACAGGCCAACGAAAAATGACTTTTTGAAAACTTTTTTAACGTTAATAGCTGATTCTTATGTAATTTTTGGTGCTGAATCCATATCTGACCTCAGTTTTTTCTATCACCCACAGTTTCGTCACAATGTGACTTCGTCGGAAACTAGAAAATTAGCTGAACATATAAAAAAAAAAAAATCATTAAAT
The DNA here is from genome assembly GCA_907164885.2 of Dolomedes plantarius. Lineage (NCBI taxonomy): Eukaryota > Metazoa > Arthropoda > Arachnida > Araneae > Dolomedidae > Dolomedes > Dolomedes plantarius. The sequence continues at coordinate 21,881,637 of OU015502.1, read as the reverse complement.
GTTACAATATAAACAAACTTTAATTGAAGTATAAACATGAAAATACCTTTTTATTGCATAGATTTTATGTGTGCTTTGGCTTATATTTCCTTTCCCTCTTCTCCTTAAAGCTCCTAATATTGTTTTTTCTCCTGCGAATCGCTTGCTCAACTTCTCGGTGAAGTGACAACAGTAGTCTCTCATGATATTGGTATTCCAGCGGCCCTGATACCTTCTTTCCATCAATTTAACATCTTAATGAAACCGCTCAACTTGCTCCTCACTGACATCACCCAAATTACCTGGAAAAAAATCAAGGTGAATGTTCAAAAAGTGAATCTTGAGGCTCATCAAACAGCCTAGCTTTTTGAAATTTTCCAGCATGTTGGCTACAATAGAAATATAATGTGGGCCCTTTTTGTTGCCCAAGAACTTGGTCCCAATCTGCTTGAATGATACACAAGCTCCCCTCTCTTTTAAAGTCAGTTTTGATTCAAAGTTGGGATCGAACATCATTTTTCGGATGTCAGGCCCAACAAACATACCTTCTTCCAATTTTGCCTCTGATAGATGAGGAAACTTCTCGCAGAAATACTTGAAACATTCTCCATCTTTGGGTAAGGCTTTCACAAACTGTTTCTTTAGGCATAGGCAAAAAGTTTTTTCATCCTTGACCTGTGTAATTAATAAGGAAACTTCGAGAGTGAGATCTCTCAGTTAAAGATGGTGGATGGTCTTAGATTGCCAATAACGTTAATAAATTATCACTATTATTACCTAATTTCGCTTAAAATATGCCGTTTATCACCGAGTTTTCGCCGAAATGTAGTAAAAAAAATAATTTTCGCATTTATTCGCTCTTATCGGCAAATTTCGCCTTTATTCGCATCTATTTCGTAAATACGAAAATTACATATCCCTACTAAACAGGAATAATCCAAGACGAAAAGCTGTGCCGTATAACAGAGGAAGAATGTATAAATAATAATTATACAGATTTTACTTTTAAATGAGATCTAGTAGGAAAATAAATAAATAATAAAAAAACTCAAGAAATTTGGCGTATAACTATGAACGGATGAATAAAATCAAAGTAATTTGAAACGAAAATTAGACACGTAAACATTAACAAATAACTGCGAAAAACGAAAAAATGATAATTAAATTTCTTATTTAAAATCTGCTTTAAAAGTGACTGAAGCTTTATTGTATTTGTATACGACTTTCTTAAACGTTTTTAATAAACGAAAGACTTTTACAAAACGCTGGTTCTCACGAAATGTGTTGTGATCGACTTATCTTTGATAACTCCTCTTTCTCATACTATCAGTTGTGCAGTTTGACGCTTTGTCCCAAAAGAAATAAAAAATTGAAAAATTCTTTATCGAGCTTTATTTTTTTCACAGCCGAAAACCATGTCTGGAACGTCTAGCACAATCTCTAACACGTTTTATGGCATAGCGATAAGTGAATTTGTTTACAGTTTAATCCTTAAGTGTAAACCTTTCAATGTATGAAGGCGTAAGGAACTTGAATGTATGGTCTTTTCTTTATTTGACAAATTACTTCAGTGATTACAGTGTCGTAGTTGGTCCTCAAACACAGGACTCCAGACGCCTTATACAATTCTGCCCTTTCACACGCGACAACCCAAGTCGTTAAAAATTTAATGATTTTTTAAATGGAACAAAACTTGTTTAAAAAATAGATTATCTATCTATCTATCTATCCATCTCTCTCTCTCTCTCTCTCTCTCTCTCTCTCTCTCTCTCTCTCTGTCTGTATATATATATATATATATATATATATATATATATATATATACATATACAAGGTTCGGCCATTAATTTCCAGGACTGATCTAATAACTCCAGAAAATATTACATGAAATACATACCCATTTAATATGTTTCGAAGTAACTCCCACCTGCCATAATTTACTTCTAGGCTCGGCTGTATAAGTTTCGGAAACAACTTTTAAAATCCTCTTGGGGAATGATCTTTAATGTGGACGTCACCGTTTTCTTGATGGCTTCGACATAATCAAATCTTGTTCCCTTCAGCAAATTGGCCCAGCATGAGGTCGTGGAGATGCAGCATCCTCCGTACTCTCCGAGCTTAGCACTGACAGACTTTTTCTTGTTTCCAACATGGAAAGATTTGCTGAAGGGAACAAGATTTGAGGATGTCGAAGCCATCGAGAAAACGGTGACGTCCACATTAAAGAGTATTCCGAAAGAGGACTTTAAAAGTTGTTTCCGAAACTTATACAGCCGAGCGCAGAAGTGCATTACGGCAGGTGGGAGTTACCTCGAAACATATTAAATGGGTATGTATTTCATGTATTATTTTCTGGAGTTATTAGATCAGTCCTGGAAACTAATGGCCGCACCTTATATATATATAAAACGATAAACCTTTCCCTTAATTAACTTTATCTTATCGAAACAGAACATTATTCCTCAATTTGATTTTGATCTAAATACTCTAAAGTAATTTATTAGCTTTCCCCTTAAACAAGCCACGCGCCTACATGTTATATAAGAAGATTGTTCTATAAGCCATGACGTGACCTCGTCCAATGCGGCGTGAGGAGGTTAGGTGTCATTTTTTAACCCATTAAAAGTTCAGTGAGCCTGTACTCAAGGGCGTGAACCTAGAGTTTCGCGCCTCTTCTGTGTCTGATCTCCGTCCTAGTAGCATGCAGCAAGTTGCGCTGCAGGGTTTTGGCCATTATGTGTTGGTCCGGCAGGCTCCGGACTGTTCTGAATGTGGTATCCTGTTAAAATATGCCCATATGTGAAACTCTGAAATAACTGTACACCCAGCTACGAAAATGCTCAGGAAATAAAAACTGTGTAACTAGTTATGTGGAGGATTGTATCTCTCACCTGGACTTGTTTTTGGTTTGACTTCTCAGTCGCCTGGCTCCGGTTCGACCACACCCATTGTCTAAACCTCTCGACGACTACATTTCTGAGACTCTATGATTATTTCTACTCTGAAGTTCATCGACACCAAAAACATTACAATTTCTAAAGTCAGGTCTCGTCCTGTCATCCAACATCTCCTTTGCTGTTATTACATATATATATATACAGTCGAACCTCCATGTATCGAACTTCCACATATCGAAATTTTCTATATATCGAACTCTTAGTAAATCTCCATGTTCATTACATAGAAAAATTGTTTCTATATATCGAATAAATCTCTATATATCGAAATTTTTTTCAAGACAAATTGGGAGATTTTATTCCACTTTAGAATAAAATCTCCCAATTTTTGGCATTTGAAACAATACGTCGTGGACTTCAACTCGCGGAAAATGTCCCTGATGAAGTTTTTAGCGGGCTGAATAAATTCAAACATTTCTTTGAACTTTCCGCAAAACTGGCTGTTCAGCAAGATATTCGTAGTTTTTTTAAAACAATGTAACTGTGATCATTGTAACCACTGTCTGCATTATTGTTTTTTTAAAAATATGTAGTACTCAATAAATCTTTCATATTAATTCATTTTTTAGTTATTAACTTTCATTTAATGGGATTCGCATATAAATTTAAAATGGAGTTTCGTATACGAAAATAAGCTTTAATTATTTTTTTTAGGAGAATTGTGATAAAACTAAGCTCAATTCTATATATCGAAATTTCTATATATCGAATTTTTTTCCGGCAATTTCTCTATTTCGATATATGGAGGTTCGACTGTATATATATATATATATATATATATATATATATATATATATATATATATATATATATATATATAATGTGTGTGTGTGTGTGTGTACGTATGCATGCATGTATGTTCCAGCATAACTCTGGAACACCTGGAGCAATTTTAACCAAACTTGGTACACAACTACTAAGTTTACCAAACTTGTGTACTTGTGTCTGCAACTACTTGTAGACGCAAGTAATACAAGTACAAGTACTACCAGTATACAAGTACTTGTAGACACAAGACAAAAACTTTCAGATGTAAGTGATTACAATCTGAAAAGAATACTGAGGGGGGGGGGGTAAGACTCCCCTAGCACCTCTAGGGGTGGATCTGTGATGACATGTAAAAATAATCGAAAACGATAGATGTTAGTGTCAAATCCATAGTTTTCGGGGTTGAGATGAAAAGTGACACCCCCGATGCCGTTTAAGTGCAAGTTAAGCCCCTATCGGCATGGGGGGGGGAAATAAAATGTCCAATATTACCGAGGGAAGTGTCGAATCCATAGTTTTTGGGGGTCGCTGAGATGACTGGTGACAGTCCCGAAGCCTATTAAGTCCAAGTTCAGCCCCATCGGCATGGGGTGGGGGGGGGAGGATGGGTGAAAAATAAAATTTCCAAAATGACCGAGATAAACCGAGATGTCCCAAATACAATACCCAGACAACGCCGGACAAACGACTGGTATTCACATAAAAAGCAAGCATATAATAAAAGAATAAAAACAAAAAAACAACTGTTTTCAATTTTGAGCACTACGGGACTATTGTTATCACTTTAATAGATATGCGTTTCCGCCTTTTTCATGTTCGTCAAAATTTCCCATAAAACAAGTAATTTATCAATGCCTTGACGACGTTTAACAGAGGAAGGAAAAAAAAATTAAGATTAAAAAACTAAAAAAAAAAACTGTGTTCAAGATTTAAATACACGTCAAGAAGTCATTGATTCAATTCGTTATCTTTTTCTTCTTCCTCTGATTAAACGTCGTCAAGGCATTGCAACATTGCTTGTTTTGTTGGAAATATTTGAGAACTTGGAAAATGCGGAAACTCAAACCTGTCAAAGTGATAAAAGCAGCACCTGAGTTCTAACAAGTAAATATAGCAATGTTTACTGCGTTGTTTAACCGAGACGGAGAAAAAATAACGAATATTATCAACAGCACTTGGTGCGTATTTAAAACCTGTATACTGTTTTTATTAATTACGTAACTGTTCTGAAAAAAATTAATTTAAAAAATATATTTCAGGTAGTCTCCTCTGACGAAACTACCGCGGGTTATTAACGTAGGATTACTTATCGTTTGCTTACCTGTCTTTTTTTTTTATGCTTTTTGGTACTTTTCTGTTTAACGGTTTACTGCTACGGAGTTTGGCACGCTGCCAAAATTATAACTCGCGACACAGGACAATTTTTTTCTCTCCGAGGAAACGTTATTGAGGAACGTAATCCTACGTTAAAAAGATAAATGAGAAAAACATTGTTCTTCTATTGACTGCGGAATTCACTGAAAATTGGGTTCACTATATTATTTTTAACGTAAGACTACATTACTCCATAACGGTCCTGCGGAAAGAAAAATTTCAGATGCTAAAACCGTCCTTCCATCAGTCCTCGAGAGTTATAATTTTGACTGCGTGCCAAACCCAGTCTATCGTTTGGACAAGTTAAACAGAAAAGTACCAAGATGCGTCAAAATTTTGACATACATGTATGTACATGTATGTATATATATACATACGCACATATATATAAAAAAGAGGTAAGCAACGATAAGTAATCCTACGTTATTAACCCACGGTAGTTTCGTTAGAATAGACTACCTGAATTTTTTTTTAAATCGTACATAAGGTTCAAGGAAAATTTTTTGCTAGGATTTGAGATCTTATGCCGGGATCTTGTATTAGGCTCCTACTAAGTTCCTAGGGCTAATTTCCAGGGAATATCTTACGCCCCACCCCACTTCTTGTCGGGTCGTTTTCTGAAAAAAATTAATTTAAAAAATATATTTCAGGTAGTCTCCTCTGACGAAACTACCGCGGGTTATTAACGTAGGATTACTTATCGTTTGCTTACCTCTCTTTTTTTGGATGAGATTTACAGAGAGATGTAAGTGATTACAGTGATTACAAAACCACAGAAAAACTCACATTTAGCCATCTGGCCATTTCTGTCTGACTTTGTCCTGCCTCTACTCTCCCAATAGCTCGCCGTCGCAGTTCTTCGGTCAAATGATGCCTGGAGGTCATTGTTACAATTTGCCTATGCCAGATGTCTAATCTCAGCCTCGCAGATACAATTGCCGCCTTGCTCTGAGACATGCACTTTTATGCTCCTCGTAAATAACTTATTCCGACTGCAGCGCCACTATTTTGCATAATGTAGTATTGTTCAGCACATTTTACTTAACAACATATTCAAATTTTAAATAGATTGGCCTAGTTTTGAACGTGTTATCCCTCTTTTTGTGATTTTTCCATAATTTTTGATAACTAGTGTATATAGCAAACGAAAATTGCGTCCGAAATTGTCAAACTTAGATCTAATAAAGTACCTAGTGAAAGAATTTCCATTTAATTATCATAATCTTCTATCAGAAATCCTACCAGCTTTACCCACAGTCTAACGGTCTTGTACACTATAATCATCTTTGTCCATCAGATCTGGAAAATAGTCAGTCAAGAAGTAAGACGATGCAGAGATGATTTTTAATATCAGTACGGATTTCATGTCGAGGTCAGATTATTTAAGAAAAGTCACTATTGAATCACGATACACATTTAAAAGGATTTTGACCCGTTTCTGTTCACTAAATGGTATGAAAACTCTGCTGTCTTTTGAGAGAAAGATTTTGAGAGGCATTCTATGAAGTGTACAGGTTGTGCGAATTTGGAGAAAAACGTTTAATCGTGGAATTTATGGACAACACGGGGAACCAGAAATTATCAATTTCATAAAGGTAAACAGAGTAAAATGAGCAGGTCACCTGCAAAGAATGGATAACTCTAAAACAACAAGAAAAAAATATATGCAGTTCTAATACAATGCCAAAAAATGGCCAGTGCATGGGAAGACCACCCCTTTGTTGGTCTGATGAAGCCCCAAAAAATTTTGACGCCATTAAAGTAAAGAACTGGAGAGCCAAGGCTTCACGGCTAGTAGAATGGAGGAGAATTCTGCAAAAAGCCAGGGCTGTCATGCCAACAAAGAAGAAGAAATGTTATAAAATCTACAGGGATTATCTACCGGAACCCCTGGGTTTCTAAGAACACGCCTCGGGAAATACTGTGCTATCGCAATCGCTCGATATCTACAGGAAATTCGGGGATTTTTTGTCTCGGTTAGAGTAACACTCTGGGATGGGTCAAAGTTTAAACAGCTCCGTGATTTACAATCTAATCTTTTACGCCAATACGAGGATACGAAACTTTTCTGTCCAATAGAGACATGTTTAATAATTAGAAGATAAAAAGAACTTTTTATATACCACGTTTTTAAATTTTCCGTTGAATCGTATAAACTTGGCAATTCTCTCTTAATTGCACAAACCTTCACTTAATTATTCTTTTTCACTTTCTTTTCTTTAATTTTAATCACTTTTCAGTCGTTTCCACTATCCATAGACTTTATAAACTTTAATTTTGACAATTTTTTTTAACTTGTCGCACAACATTTTTGTAAACAAACTAAATTCACATGTATTCTGTTTTCAAAATCGTCAAGCATCGTTACTGAAAAGTGCAAGCATTGGATTCGATAGAAGCGCCACCTTGCGGATTTTTTCGGCTAAAAGTATTAAAAGAATGCATTGTCATCGTGTTCTGAGCTATTCTAAAAGTTCCAAATGTCTAGCTAGTCGGGAAGTTAGTTAAAAATCGATTGCAAGATTTGTACTGGACAAACACACACACACACACAAACAAGAAAGCAAGGTAATAAAAACATGGTAAAAATGTAAGTAAACGAGGTTTTTTCCTTTACTATGAATAAAAGAAAATGGTGCGAGATGAATTTTGGAGCCCCCTGTGGATTGGATGGAAAGACTTGCAGCATCTCTTCCAGCTTATCTTTTTTATCCGATCATGAAGTTTATCTTCGTAAAAAGAAACAGACTACGGCTGAGCGTTTTTAGATCTACCGCGGCGGTAAACCGTCTTCGTCAGGCATTTTAGGGGCAATCGCATCCTATTTCAGCTGCATGCTTGCAAAACTGGAAGACTCGAGTGCACTTGCACTTCAAAATGTATATAAGAGAGACGAACCCACTACCCGAGTAGCCACAAATACCTCAGCTCAATCGCTTGTGTACACTGCATGAGTTTAAGGGGCTGTTCACATTGCGCACGTCAACATCAGTGTTACTCGTATTGAAATATATCTAACCAATTGCATACCTCCAAACGATTAGATGCGAATTGTAAGGCTTGTGATTGGTTTAAAATATGTCAATACGAGTAACACTGACGCTGATAGACGCAATGTGAGCCACTAATTCGGTAAGATCGTGATCATTTTTCATTGTGCTGTTGCGGTGTTATTTCATATTTGCAATAACCCAGGAATTAATAACATTACGACACAGGAGCATCTAAGTAACGACTATTTACAGATTTATTGTTTATGGTTAAATTATATTCTATATCATCAGACTAACTCACATTTTCGAGAAAGTAAATGAACGTACTGTGGGAGTCAAGGAGACACATAAAATGGTCATTACAAACTACGAAGAGGTTTGAGAGGAGAAGTAGGATCTGAGAAACCACGAAAGAGAATCTGAGAAGCCACTGAGGCCGAAATAATCCTTGGAAATTAAGTTGTAAGAAATGAAGTTCTGATTTGAAACTTTTTTCATGCTGGAAGGTTTTCGTTACCATGATGGCTGGATTTATCTTTAATGAGGTTCTTCATCTAACAGTTTTGATGATTCTCGCATTTGTGAATTGTTTAAAGTGACAATCACATCTAATGATTTTCGGCCTGACGATGAAATATTAATAGGTTCGAAACATGTAGCCATCCTTTTATTTTGAATTTTTAAGAACTTTTCCGTTCCAGGTTACTGTTAATTGTTTTTGTTCCTATTTTAATGAGAACGCCATTATTTCCCAGGACTCCCTCGCGATTTAGCCGCGATCCCACGCCTAAACGTGGATCGACATCCGAGAGCATTCATTCTTGAATGATCATGACTGCGGTTTCACGGGAAAACCTTTTTCATGAATAACCCCCTTTTGCTGCTGATCGCTTTACTTTCTGAGCTCTGACGTCACGGCGAAATGGAGGTTGGCGCGAGATCTCAAATGAGAAAATGAACGCCGCGATAAGAAATGTTAGGATCTCTCAGACTTCCTTCCTCATGTCGCTATATACATATCATGACTAACGTATTCGGCGGCCGAGTGAGAGGAAAATAAGATGTCCATATTTGTCACTGATCGAGGGATTGATTTTCCCGTGGAAAGCACCGTAATCTCAGTGGAACGCTAGTCGGCGCTCGCCTGAGCTTTTGAAAACAGACTTTGGTTAATTGCGGCGATTACACGTTTCAAGCGCTTGCTCTTGTTTCTATATTTTAAAACAAGTCGGTTTCTTGCTCTAATGTAAATTCAATGAAAAAACTCTCCCCCTATTTTAAAACTTTAGAAATTTAATTTATACACACACATATATATATATACACTATCTACCAATAAGTATTTGGACACTCTGATAGAAAAGAAAAACTACATTTATTCATATTCAATACTTGGTAGGGCCTCCGCTAGAGGCAATTACAGCCCCAACCCTCCGAGACATGCTTCCCACAAGTCCTTGTATGACGGCTAGTGGTGTTTTCTTCCACTTGGTTTGGAGAAGGCTTGTAAGTTCCTTCACCGATTTTAGACGGTTATTGCACCCCTTAATTCCAACTCGTCCCAGAGGTTCTCGATAGGGTCTGGGCTTCCCGGTCTGGGCTCTGGGCAGGCCAGTTCATTCGGTCAACCCCACAGTCACCATACTAATCTATGGTGGACCTTGCAACATGACAGCTGGCGTTGTCGTCCAGGAAGTAACATCGGTCCAACCCGTAAAACTGCCACAACGTAGGAAGCACATTGTCATCCAAAATAGTGCAGTAGGCGTCGGCGTTGAGCTTACCAAGAATTGGGATCAACGGTCCCAGTCCATACGAGGAGAAACACCCCCAGACCATAATTCCACCTTCGCCGAACTTTACTGTGGGCACAATGCATTCTGGCTGGAGGCGTTGTACAGGCAGATGCCAGTCCCAGACCCTACCACCCGAACGGTAGAGGATGAACCTTGATTCGTCGCTCCAGAGAACCCGTTTCCACTGATCTACGGTTCACTTTCGACGTGCTTTGCACCACATTAGCCGAGCAGCGCAGTTGGACTTTGTGATCAAAGGCTTATGGGAAGCAGCACGACCATGAAAACCAAAAAGATGTGCTTCCTTACGGATGGTATTCATCGAAACAACATTCCCGGATGCCTGTTGAAACTCCTGGAGTATGTGGGGCCATTGGTTGGGTGCGGGTCTTCCGAATTTCTCCGGACAGCATTCGTCGGTCTCTATCTCCCAGTTTCGTGGATCTGCCGATTCGGGGCACATTCCGAAAACCACCGCTCACCTTCCACTTCTGAATCACACAGGTCATTGTCGATTTTGGGTAATTCAGCTCGTTAGATATGTCCCTTAAGGAGCGGCCACTTCTGTAATACCCGACGATGACACCTTTCTCGAAATCAGATAACTGTGCACTTCGTGGCATCTTGCATGCGACCGATGCCAATGTTGTTTCCTACCAGATATTTAACGGGGAAGGGCGTGACGTATACCAGGACCGCAGATATCGTCTGCATGGATGTTCAAAAACTTATTGGTAGTTAGTGTATATATTATATGTAATATTAAATGAAAGTTTATTGTGAATTAAATAATAATAATAAACCATCGGTGAAATATGAGAGTGATGTCTTCACAACCTGAAGATAGAATGTGAAGCAATGAGTGAGAGACGGTCTGATGTATATCTAATACAGTGTAATTTCTCTAGCCTGCCACCCCTGTAAACGGCCACATTTTGTTCAGAACCGATTAAAGACTCCACAGAGCCACTGCTATGGAAGAAACCTCTTTAAGGGGGCACACTACCTTTGACTACACTGAAATGACCGTAAACATGAACAAATTCGAGCTACTGAAACTCCAATAATATTAATATATATATATATATATATATATATATATATATATAATTTTTTTGTTTTATATCAAAATTACAATTCTTCAGTTATATTTTATACAAAAATAGAACTTGTAAATCCATAAATAATTTTTAGATTTTATTTTTAAATGTACATATTACTAAAAAGGGAAAAAATCATTGGATGTTTCGCGCATCATAATAAAATTAAGAAATATATATATACAGAAACTATTTTTTGGTCAAATTAAATAAATAATATACTCAAGTTTAATGTAAAATAAAACATATACAAAAAATATAGTTTAAATTGAAAAACTTACATAAAATTTTTAAAAAATTAAAATTTAGCAATTTTTTAAAACATTTTCATGTGTAAAATTTTTTTTTATAAATTTATTTTTAACTTTTTGATTTTAGTATGTAAAGAAGCTTAAAATACAAATCTGATAAAAATTTTGTGCGTCTAGCACACATAGTTTGGGAGTAACAGTGCGCGTAATCCAAAAATTTACAAATTTGAGAAAACTGAAGTTAAAGTTGGAATATACATGGCCATGGCAACAGAGTGAGCTTTACATAAACTCTCATAACTCGAGAAATAATGAGAAATTTTTTATGCGGTTTTTTGCATATTGTTCAGAAATGTGCCAAAAATCAGAATATAGCAAAAACCAAAAATCGATTTTTTTGAAGTTTTAAAGGTGGTGTGTCCCCTTAAGACAGCTACCCCCTAAAAGCGGTCACTTTTTCTGGGAATCATTAATGGCCGCCATAGAGAAATTTCACTGTATATATATATATATATATATATATATATATTCTTTTTCTTTATCTTTCTTTGTGGGGGGAGGGATAAAAATCTATAGATAAGAAGTTTTAAATTTGTCCATTTTTATGTATGTTTCCTTAACAATCTTTAATCCAGTTTTTACAAAACCACGCTTTGCAATCCAGGAGAATATATAAAGGTTTCATCAAAAACTTCGCCATTCCACTCTTTCTCTTCTTGGCAAACCCTCCTGAAAATTTTTTTGGTCGCCAATTTGCAATCTCCATTTGTCTGTCGGTTGTTTTCTCGGCATTAAGAGTTTTTTTTTTAATGTTTTTATCAAATATATCATTCCACGATTCTTAGAATTATGAATATTTCTACATTCTCCAATAGTTTTATTATCTTTAACCATTATTTTTCGTTTAATTGCTCTACGAAATGATTCAAATCTGGTGCATATCGAGTTATTGCAGTTCGTAGCAATTCACTTAAATTTTTATTTGTCAACATTCAGCGCTGCTTATTTTATATCAACCAAAACGTAGAATGCAAGGATTGACAGCTATAAGGGCCTGTTCACATCGGAGTCTGGTAGAGGAAGCGTAAAAGGAAAGATGGCGCTGAGACGGAAATAAACTAATCACTAGTTGATACCCGTCAAAACATGACGGCTAGATAGTAAATAAATGTACTAATACACAAATTATACTCAACACATCATTGCCAAATGTTGAAAATCATAATAATTCGCAGAAACAAATTAATGTGTTTAAGCGGCTTCGTGCTTAGTGAGAATCTAAAGCCAGATTTAAAAATGTCACTGAGCATGCGCGGAAAGCAAATTTTTTTAATTGTAAATTATCGCTAATTAAACAGCAGGATATAAACAATTTCCATGAGGTTTAATCTTGTATTTCACAAACATAATTATCATAAAAATAAAAATGGCAGAGAGAGATATAGAGAGACTGCTCGAAATAAATGTGTTTATCATTAAAACATGTCACTGAGAATGCGCAGAAACAGTGACTTTCTAAAGACAGATTTAAACATACCACTGAGCATGCGCAGAAATCAATTTTGAATTCTAAATTATCGCTAGTTAATAGAAATTGCGGTTACAAAAACCAAATTTGACAAATCTACAGATTACAATCTGTTTCGTTTAAGACCAAAATGAAGTAATTGATGCAGTAGTTTTCTCCCACGGACTGCCCAAAAAGTCGGCTTTGCAACTTAAATATATAGATAGGCGTGAAAAATTTCGTTGCTAATCGTTTGGAGGTTTGTCATTGGTTAAATATATTTCAATACTTTAACGCTTCCTCTACCGGATTTCTATGTGAACAGGCCCTAAGTTGTACCAGAAATGGAGGTTATTTGACATGCCACCTCTCGTGTCTGGTGCTCTCTACTTGAGAAAGGGACGACGTTGTGGGGTTCCTAGGAGGGGAGAACCACGGTGGTCAGTTTGTGTTGGGGAGTTGGAGAGAATAGTGCGTGGGAGCAGTGGCGCACCCAGGACTTAATCTTGGGGGGGGGGGGAGTTGAACGGATAAAACTATTTATAATACAAGTTTTACTATTTATAATATTCATAATACAATTTCTATTTCTTTGGGGGGGGGGGGGCATGGCCCCTTGCCCCACCCCTGGGTGCGCCACTGCGGGGGAGTGTGACTCCGATGATGCGCTGTGTTTTTGTTTGCTCTCAGTTAAGAGTCATGTGACTGAGGTAGAGATTAGGTAATGCAGATATTGTAAATAAGTTCCGTGAATAAGTTTGAGTGTTGTGTTCGTCGAAAGAAAATAATCTTGAATATTCTCTCGTGTGGTGTTAATTTTGTTCCCGATAACGTCGTCGATCAGGTACCGGCGATTTTAAATTTGTGAATTTTGATTCTCGCACAAGTGTGCAAAATGGAGGGTGAATGTATTGACTTTCTTTGTGCCTCTTCACTTTGGAAGGCCACAAAGAAAGTGTTAAGAGCCGCATGCCACTCGTGAGCTGTAGTTTGGTCACCCTTGCCATAGAGTCTGTAAGTTTCCTGCATTTATATACTAGGAAATTTTTTAAAAAAATCCGGAAAATCTCCAGAGCTGAAATTTAAACTTTGTATTTATGCGTATTTCTTGATCAATCTTAGTACCAAATTTTACATGGTTCCTTTTTAGAATTTGGAAAAAATACCACGTACCATAAAGCACATGTCATCTCACCCCTCCTGTCTTTGACTAAACCTCTTGAACGCTTAGCCGTTGCCATATTAAATAGTACCGTAATTTCGCGCGTAAGCGCCGCGGCGCATACTTAAAAAAAGGTTCAAAAATTGTCGGGAGCGGCGCTTACGCATGTGCGGCGTTTACGCCGATTTCAGATTATAAAATCTTTTTAGTTTGAGCTTTTCTACTAAAATTGAGCCTCACGCATTACTTGAAAGGGCGTTTATCACTGTGCATGCGCCAAGTTCTTGACTATTTTGGGTAAAGCATGACGAGGATGTCTTACGCACTCTGGCGCACTTTTTACGTTCATTGCTGTCGTTCTCTCTTTCTGCGCAAATAGTTTTTTTCCATTTTACTGTGAAACTATTTGACAAAATGGCTCCAAAACGCAGAAACAAAAGCTACTGTGCTCATTTTAAGTTGAATGCAATTGTCAAAGCAGAAGAAATCGGAAATAGAGTAGCTGGCTGAGAGTTCAGTATTGATGAACGTTGTGTTCGGCGAGTGTGCTCCTAAAAGAAAAGGCTACTAAAGATGCCGAAAAGTAAGAGGGGGGGGGAAGCACGACTGTTAAGGAGGTTGGAGAAACTACAGTATTGTTACTACTGGTCACAGAGAAAACGTCATTTATTTATGTCTCTTGTCACAGCAAGTGGCGAAAAACTGAAAACTCTGTTGGTTTTTAAAAGAAAAACTAGCGTAACGAGCGTAATGAAGCGCCAGCGTTAAATTTTTTAACCAGTCGCAGAGCCCAATTCATTGACCACGTGATACGTCAAACCAATCACAGGTCATGTCAACAATTTCGGAGCTAAAGTAGTAACGTAACGCTACGCTCCGGATGCAATGTTTAACAGGGCCTTGAGTCGAAACATTAACAAATTTTCGCTTCGGAAGAGGAAGCGGAAAAAAAATTGAGTGCGTCACAAAGTATAAGGTAGTACATTATCTACGTTTCAGTAGTTACGCGGGTGTCAACGCGTAGCGGATTTCGTATTTTTTTAACATCAGTTTCTGCTTTTGGATAAAAAAAATGAATGTAATAGATTAATCATTATTAAGTTTTTTCCAGTTTTAAATCATAAACCCCCATTAAAAAATTCATATGCGACAGAGAGTTTTCAAAATATATTCCTTCAAAAATGACTAGATTTTATCGATGGGTTAAAAGTAAATGAATAAATTCAATTTCAACCAGTTAAAAAAAAGGGGGGGGGGGGAAATTACTCTAGTTCTAAAATTAAACAAAATGCATTAGAGTTTTAGAGTGTTAAATGGGCTATAAAATCTAAGCTAACTCCTCAAATTTAATATTGTTTTTACATTTCTAAAATTTTTTCATGCGTCGCCCTCTCTCTCTCGGTATATATATATATATATATATATATATATATATTTATACACAGTGAAACTTCTCTATGGCGGCCAGTATTGACTCCGAAAAAAAGTGGCTGTTTTGAGGGGTAGCCGTGGAATAGCGATTTGCCCATAACATTGAGTCTGAAGAAAATATT
>OU015502.1:21801197-21856197 GCA_907164885.2 Dolomedes plantarius | reverse complement strand
CACCTCATGGGGAGTTCCAGTGTGGGAGAGGGAATTGAAGCTATCTCTCTGCGAGAGAGTTTGGGCGCTGTTCAGTTTCAGAGGGCGACTCAGGTTTGGGCAGATCAAGCTGCCCCGGGTGGTAATTGTTGAGTGTTTATTTCTCGGTTTAAAACTGAATAGTAGTCTCAGAATAATGTGTATACAGTTGTATAAAAATTGTACATAAAGGTTGTAAATATTATATGCTTCTTGTGTTCTCATTTGATGAGCACGTAACATGACATTCGCTGCTTAAACTAGCGGTTGGATATCTGAAACTTGCTCGTAACCCGAATTTTAGCTCGTAACTCGAAGCAAAAAATCTACCGAGAGAATGCTCGTATCTCGAATATATATATATATCTATATATATAATCCCGAAATTAAAGAATACTACCACATATTCTCCTAATGAGGGGATATTAAATTTTCATCAATCAATGACCGTCACTTCCCTACTGCAAATACGACTTTTTCGTACTATGTTCCTCTCTGGTCAGCGCTTGAGTCGTAACGACGGGTAAAAACTTAAGCTATTTATTTTGAAAATAACTTCGGCCGAATGGCTAGGGCGCTGGCATTCGATTCGGATCCTGTGGGTTGGAGTCCCACTGTTGGCATGCATGTTCGTAGACATTCGGAATCGGCTACAAACTGTAGGTGCCGGTCTAATTAGCCCTCGTGTAGCAAAAGTTGACCGTAGCACTCCAAACATAATCATAAATACAGTTCCAGGGGTTTTGGTAAATATGAGGCACAGAAATTGCTGAGCATTCCAAAACCGACTTGACTTAAGTTCACTTCTGGGAAGCAAAGCAAATAAGGAAGGAAACAAACTTAGAGCAATAATAGAGAAAAGAGAGAGGGGGAGCCCAGTTAAAGTAAAAGAATTGAAATAAATAGCGCGTTTAACATATATATTTCAAGTTGCATCTAAAAATTATATATTTTTAATAAATATATGTATTGTATGCCCCTACAGTTAATAATGCACGTATATATATATATATATATATATATATATATATATATATATATATATATATATATATATATATATATATATATTCAAAATAAACACATGATATACGTACATACGAATATATTTAAAGTACATATGAATATATTTCAAGCTCTCAACTTAGATAGTTGCCGTCGGTAAGGTTGAGTGTTCGAGTGGTGATTCTTAGAGTTGATCTACAATTATTGCTTTTTCTAAGTTTTGAAGCACATTTAAATACTTAAAATCTATTATAAGAACTGCAGCACGTTTAAGTACTTAAGTACACTGAAGTGCGGCAAATTTAAGTGATTTACTTAAATGTGGCATAATTTCCTATAAAAATTTCAAATGGATCGTATCTTTCGTTTTAGGATTATTGTCATCTATGTAAATAGTTCTTTTTATAAGATTTTGATAGTCATAAAGCACATCTAGAACAACCTTGCTATAGTTTGCTCTTATTATTTCTGACCTACTGTAACAGAATATGCTTCACAAATTCGAACAATCTTATACCTAACTAACTTTCTTTGTAAACAGCATATGCAATTTATTTGAATGAATGAGACTAGGCCATTATGCGAGAATCTTCCGTTTATTCCGATACAAAACTTCTTCATTGTTATTTTATCCAGCCCTGCATTTTTTTAATTTCGCCATCTTTTTCTTTTGTGCGGTGCGTTTTTAACAATCAGTTATCCTTCCGGCGAGCTGAAAGGCCGTATCAGGGTCAAAATTACTCGGGTATTAAAACATACGTAGGCAGCTTGTTAAAAAGATCTGGTTTTGCAGCCTACGAATGATAAATAAATCTAGGTCGAAAAATCGAAATGCTCTATCAACAATTTCAAAATTAACATCTGCCTGAGAGCTGACAGTTGAACAGAAAAACCCGAAACGCCGTATTGCCAATTCTGAGATAAAAAATGAATGAGTAATTTAAAAGCGAGTAAAAGCGGCGTGCAGTTATCAGCTGATTTTGTTGTTTCCATAAATGAGGCCGTTGTTGAAAAAAAACTGAGGCGTCAGAGTAAAGATAAAACATGAGGCAAACGCCCGCTTGAATCATATATAGTTACACCATAAATGATATTTTTTTTACGATAAAAAAATTACTCAGTTGGCAACACAAAACGCTCATTGGTTTTTAGCTATTTTGGTTATCGTTTTATCAGCTAGCCTGTTTGATGTTTTTAAATATAGCGATATCTACGCTTTAAAAATTTTAATAAAACTTTATAAACGGTGAAAATTGGTTAGATTTTTGTGTTAACGTCTTGATTATTAACAATAATACTGAGTGCCTGTGAAACCGAAAGCTGCCCGTTACAGTGAGTCAAACAGAACAGGAAGTATACGATTCTCTTTGCGTTGTGGCAACCCTACTTGTGTGAGGAAATAAAACAATCGAAAAAAAAATTCGGAGCGGAAACTGTCGCGTTCGTCTTTGCAGCTTCATTGGCGTTCCATCACTTTATCCGGCATCCTGTCATTACACTCCATCCAACCCAGCCAGAAGCATGGCAAACATTAGCTCGGATTTAATTTCAGCGCGATTTCGACAATTAAGAATAGAATTTTGTGATTGATATGGAATACCACCACGCACCCGTGGAAATCGACCACGCGGATACGGATTGCCAGCTGAGAAAGTGATTTTAAAGGAAAGCCGGCAGTGTTCTGCTCGAGAACAAGAGTGCGATTGTCGGACTGTAAGCTCTCACAACTGTGGATTTCTGATGTTTTTCAGCGGAAATTTGGGCGATAAAGCTAAAGGTAGGAAAGACAAAAATTTTTGTCTCTTTTTTTTCTTATATGAAAAACATTCAGTGCAAATTTGATTGGATCGAGAAGCGCCAAAAATAAATTTAAACGGATATGTTTTAAATGTTTTGAAGAAAATCATGTCTGATGAATAATGATAATAGAATTTTTGATAAGTGATAATAAATGTAGAATATTTATGATTATATCAAACTAAATATATAAACATTATAATTTATATTACATTGATTTAATTGATGCACCAATCGTTATGCTAACTTTTGCTTATCATTATGCTAATATTTTATCTTTATAATAAAGCATAAATTCCGTCTCGGTATATATGATTTTGTTTATTTTGGGATTAACACAATTGAAAACTTGTTGCCGATGACCCATAATTTTATAATTTACATTTAATATATTTAAATATACTATTGATTATAAAACACTCTCTAAAAGCCAACAAGCAATTTAAGTAATAATATACAGTCAAAATGGTGAAAAAAATTATAAAATAACTTTCATCACATTCAGTAAATTATTTACGGAGTTAAAAAGTAACTGGAGAAAATTCTATGACAGCGGTGAAAGCCTTTTTGGTGATGTTTTTTTTTTTCTCCCATGTTTGCTCCGCGTTATCTTTTCTCAAGTAAATCTATCAAAAAATCAAATGAAGTTCTGCGATTATAATTCGGCAGATACCGTTTTCGTTCGGTGTTTAAAATTTATGGAAAGTGAGTGTTCTCCACTGTCCTCTACTCCTAACTACGCTCGTTATAAATTTAATATGTTGCGTTTGCAATAAAAGTAAGAGTTCAAATTAATAATTCTAAGGAATAATGTTGATCGCATTCTTATTTCGCATTCGTATTCACATTCTTATTTATGATTAGTCATATGAAGAATATTTCCGAAGTTCTTAATTAAATTCAATAGTTAACAAATGACTCCTAATAAATAAATTTAAAATATTTGAATGAGTTTGATATCAGGGTATGAATAGTTATTAATTTATTATTTTTTCAATTAATAACATTTAATGGGTAATATTAGTCGGCAGCGAATGTCGCAATGTTTGGAAAACGTCGTTTCATGAATGTTGATAGTTGGATTCTATTATGATTAGTAATGGCTATTCTTAAACATGATTACGTGTCAGTCAGTAAAATTCAGAATAATTTTCGACGAAGGAACGAATAATTAATCTGTACGGTAATAATTTATGATTTAAAGCTGATCGGTGCTGAATACAGAAATGTTTAAAGAAGATCGCCGGAAGAATAATGATATATTTAGAGTCTAATTTATGGTGAGAACGGAATAAAAAAATATTTTGTATACTTAATTGTGATTAAGTATGAATGTAGAAGTTTATTAAGGAGTTAATATCGTACAGAACTAAATTAAGATTGCGTTATGTTGTTTTAGGATAAAGAAAAGAATATATATTTATTTGGTTATTCTTGAATTTAGTTTATATTTAGCAAAAATATTCTTCTCAATGTTTAGGACAACTGCTGTATCGATATTTTAACATATAATATAGGATTAATTATTTTAATCAAAATTAATGATCAGTAAGTAATTAAAGTGGTAACTCGAAAAACAAATAAATAAATGTGGATTTATATTAATTTGCTGTTAGTACGAATGAGAACAAATCGTGTTTTCAACAGAGTCAAATAAAATTAATACACAGCGCTTGCAGAAACGAGCTGAGAATATCATTCCAGCGGAATTTACATTCGTTTAAATAGATAATGTGTTTTCCAATTACAAACGATCTATTATGAGTGTGAAAATGTGAGAATTGTATGAAACGTCTAAAAAAACATGTATAGTTACATTTTTACTTTTAACTCTAATAATTTTTTTTGATTATCTTGTTTCAGTTCATGCATAATTAATCTAAGTTTTTGAAAAGTAATCAGAAAATGTTATCCAAATACTAGTATTTGTATTTTCAACTAAATGTGTCATTATAAGCAATAAATATTTATTTTGACTGAAAATTTTTTAGACTAAAATTTTAATTTTTTAAAAAAATTTACATAAACATTTTTTAAAAAAAGCACTCACAGACCATCTGAAACTATTCGCCCCCTTGAATATTTTTCTTTCTGGTCTGAACTTATCTCGACCCTTCACATGCTTGTGCCTTATAGAACCAGTTTTAAAAAAAATGTTTAACATTTAATAATTTTACTGCACAAATTACAATTACACGCAGTAAAATCTACTGGTCTGTATAAATCTAGTCAAGTCTTGAAATTAGTTGTAAGTTATGAAGACGAATCTAGTTTTTCCTTCAAACTGAATGCATTTATCGAAAATAACTGCATCTATAGAAATATCGGTGTATTCCCTGGAATTTATTCTGCTATACGTATGATCTTTGATAAGACAGCGCGTAACTTTCTTTCCCCTCGTTTTTTATATTTTCACCTAGGCGGATGTTTGCCCCAGTTTTGTATCAATGGGAGACTGCACCAAACATTTTAACGTTGATATATATATTTTTTAAAGCACAACTGGTTAGCCCTTAAACTGAGAGTAAGATCTTCTCGTCCGACAAGTCTGCTCTGATCGCTTGGCCCGATTTGCCATATTTGAAAATGACATTAAGGCTACAGTAAAACGACCGTTAATATATTCCACCACACACAGCTGGTAAAATATTCTTCATTGAAAAATTTCAGCTTCGCCCAAAATATATGAATGAATGTGTTCAGACTGACATCCAGGGGCCCGTGGCACCCTTGTGGTCAGCACTTCGGAATTCAGCATTGACACTGCCCGGTCGGAATTCCGAAAAGTGTCACTGAATACTCTCGTGTCTAAGCCGGGTATTAGCACGTTAATTCGGTTTGCCGGAATGTCGCCCTGGGGTTGCTTAGTCGAAATTGTGGAGGCACCGACCGAAAAGTCGGACTCCTACCTCCCCTTGTGGTGCCCCTAGTGGTAACAAAAACAAGAACAAGATTGGCATGTTCTTGTTTTTGTTTCACAGGGGGGTACCTGCATCTTTACCCCCTTCCCCCTCAAAAATTAAATAAAAAGATGAGGAAAAAATTTAAATTATGAGTTAAATTGATAATGACATCCTTACATTACTTGGGAGACGGTGAATTGGACCTAATGCTGGTTTAAATTCCGTCCCTGGTAAGACCAATGATTCCCAACCGGTGGTCCGCGAGAGCCTCGGGAGAGTGGTCCGGCAATACATATAAAAAAACTACAAAATAAATGGGATTTTGAAAGCATTGTTCATTGAACTAGATGGGTCGAATATATCCGATTACTATCAGGTGTTGAATTAAAATTTCTTGAAAGTTTAACATAATTATTTTATTATTAGAATTTGATACGTTAGAATGTGAGTACATTAATCCTGTATCCCTTTGCCTTAGGGATATTCTATACCCCCCAGAAGGTTCCCCCTCGAGTCGTTGGGGGGGGGGGGTCCTCACATGGTTCATTTTCTATCTTAGTGATCCTCCGACAACTACGGGATGGGAACCACTGTGGTAGACAGTTGGTATAGGCTTCTGTAGAATACCAGTGTATGCCAATGCACGGTCAAATCCATCTAATTATAAAAGCAAGTTCTGGTCTTTCATATGTAGAGGGCTTTACACCTAATTACCGTTATTCGCAAACGGGTCAAATAGGTTTACTTAGATAGTTCCTCAAAGTAGTGAAAAGGTCACTTGGGGCCATAAATAGTTCATAATTATTTATTCACGTTAGTGACTCAAACGATTTCCATTTTGATGGTGGTGTCAGATGAATCAGCAACGATCCAAGAAATGACCTCAAGAGAATGAACCCGATACTGACTATCTGACTAGACTTTAACGAAATAACACAAACAAGGCCGAGACGAAATCTTTTCTTTATTTTTTAAACCTAAGTCTGAAATTTCGGTATTTGTTTCAATATTAATTGTTTTTATGAGCAACTTGCGACAATGGAAATTATGTCAGGTTCCAAACCTGTTTGATATTTAAAAAAATTTGCAATATAGATGATGGCGACTTAGTTAATTTTATTTTATTTTTATTTTGTCTGCGTTGAAGAGAGTTGCAAAAACTAAATGATATATTTTTTAACTGATAGAACTTGAAATATACCTTTTAATTTTAGTTATATGGATAAATTCCACTATTTTGGCAACGTCTCCGTGTTTAAGTATAAAAGGATACGTTATACTTAAACACGGAACATGTTTTTGAGGAGGTTTTTCTATTAAAATCTTTACGGGACCGAAATCTGTAGCTAAAATGTGTCATTTAGTTTAATAGAGAATGTGTTACAGCTAGGGGAGTTATGTTGTATGATAAGGTGGATTCTTTGGGGTTTTCTATTCCCCATATTTTCGTGAAGTTTGGTAAAAATGATTTATCGAAACTGGGGAGAAGTATGGTTGTCAGTGAAGAATGGAGTGATATTTGTGAGGTCGAAAGCATCATCAGTGGAAAGAGGACATTAATATCTACAGTTTATGTTTCATCGAATGGCGGGAAGAAAAACACCAGTTTCTTAGTTATGTATGCAAGAACAATATCAGAAATGTTTGACGAATGACGTGATACACGATATGGGTATTTTTTGATAATTTTTAGAGGATTATTTTGATTTAGATTTAAAAAATAAATTACGATTTTGATGGGAAATTCTCCAGATAAACATGTTCCCATACACGACTATTCTAACTGCAAGATAGAAGCGATCTGTGACAGTGACATTTTTTATATCATTGTTTGCAATGTTACTGTCAGCCTTTTTTAAATGCTTGAAAGCTTGCTTTGGATCATATTCTGTTCGTAAATCTTTATATGTTATTAAATGTAGCTAAAAAACGTACAAATTAACTAAATTATATAGTATATTGGTTAAACGATAAAATAATCGTGCTATTTACGCGTCATAGCCATTTTGTCTTTTTTGTAGCTCCACGGGGTTTGAAGTTTTTGGCATTTAGGCTTCTGATCTAGTCGATATGCAGTACGTCTCATTTTTCAGAAATTTCATTAAAATCAGATTAAGATCCTAGTGATAGATATATGCCTAGTTGGAGAGATCATTGTCTAGATCACATTCTATTTCACGTTGGTGCACTTTATTAGGTTGAATTTGATTCTATCAATTTCGCCATCGACGGGCTCATTACAATGTTTACAGAGAACTTATGGCGGCATTTTCAGCTTGAATAACTTCATTCTACTCATCAAGAAAGTAATAAGAATGTCAACTAAATTGTAAAAGGATGGCCAAGGCTCATTTTCTATATCTGGAGGCTAGATCAGGGATTCCCAAAACCTTTTTACGTTTGCAGCACACCCTTGGGAATGAGCTTAGAAACTAGGGAAACCCTTGTTAGAAATTTTTTTTTAATTTTTAAATATTATATATTATATATCGGGAACATGTTAAATTTAATTTCAAATAAATACCTACTCCATTATTGATTTTATTCATTTATTGAAAGATATAACAAACAACACAACACAATAGAATATATTAATACAGTTTCAAAAATAGCCATGGGATTCAGTATAGAGGACTACAATGTAAATTTCTAAAAAGAATCTTATCTTATTAATGTCAGACTTGCAACTGGTGCCTAGGGCACAAATGTTTGATATCAGACCTAGATGTTGACGACGAAACACGAACGTATATCATCCTTAAGACTTAGTTTATTTCTTGCTTTGTATTTTATGGTCGCCACAACAGAGAAGGCTTACTCGTACAAATATTGTGTTGAAAAGGGCCAAAGTAGGTCTGATGCAGGTTAGGATACTCATATGCCAGTCGAAGCAAAAAAAAAAAAAAAAAAAAAACAGTCACCGATACTTCACTTTTGGTAAACTTGTGTGTGGTGAACTTGAGTTGTGTTGGTAAACTTGAGTGTGGAATCAGCGCAGAGATCAATGAATTCTTTTCGTTCTCAAGCTGTGTGCATCGATTTCTGTCGCAATCTGTCGGTGAGAGCAATTAATTCAACTTAATATTTATTTTATGCAGGTCCTACTAAAGTTTTTTTTAAAAATCTGGCGGCACACCGGTTGGGAATCACTGGTCTATATAAAGATTTATTATTTTTACATACATTATAAGTGTCCAAGTTTTCATGGTAAGCTATGCCAAATTATATAAAATAAGAAACTTTAGTTGCCCTCATAATATTTATTTCTTTGGCATTATTGATACCGGGAAATGCTTTTCCGCATGTTTCAATAAAGTGATCGCATTGTTCAAATGGAATATTATTTGGAATCAAATTCATTATGTTTGGAAATGAAAGCAACAATAGTTAATTCTGCCATTGGTACTTTTTCACAATCCGTAGGCTTACGTTTAGCGATGAAATTGTCCAACTTTGTTCTAGTTTTAGAAACATAGGTAATTTATATAATTCTGAAGTTTAAGTCAATTTATGTAATTCTTAAGTTCATAGTTCGTTTTCGATCTATACAACTAAAATGGTGCCCAATAGAACCAAATTTATAATATAGTAAGTAGCCTTTGTTATCTGGTAAATAAAACAAATTTTGTCAAGATCAGATAAAGCTTTCGTAGTTTTTGGTTTTTGTAAAATACGTAATTTTAATTACCATTCCGATGATTGTATTTTATCTTTGTTTGATTTTGCATACTTTTGGCGGTGAAAAGTTGCCATGGTTGCCATAAGGTAAAAATTAATTTTAAAAGTTGCCAGGCTAAAAATAGCGCCAATATGTTTTAAAAGCGGGAGCAACAGCAAATCAGAACTACAGCCATTCTTAATCATAATTAATCATTCACTTTCGGGGAAATTATGGGTTTTGTTCTCAGCCGCAAAAGATAGCACGCCATTTCCAGAAAAATGGCTCGGATATGTGGCAATAATCCGAAGTAAAAGGAAGAAAAATGTATCTATGTTTTTGAATGGTAGCAAATGGACTGAAAATTTTGTGTTTATTAGAAAATTTTCCGTACGAAATTCTGTACATTTCGTATTTTTTGTGTTTCCCAAAAGAATCCTGTTGTTGTTGTTGCTTATGCCACTTGACCGACAGCAACAACAGATTAAGTCCCGAAGGCTAAGGGCGATGAATGTGCGGCTCCTGTTTTGACTGGCACCACAAGGGTGCCGACATGGCCAAAGGACCAGTCTCGTAATTTTGAACCGAGTCAAGTGCCGAGACCAGAACACTTGACCCTGCACCTTCAGAGGTAATTTTGAGAACTTGGAGGGCATTGCAGCCATGACAGATTTAACCGTACCAGCCGCCATTAGTGTATACGGCAGTGGATTTGTCAGCAACGAGAATCCAACTAGTTAAATTTCAGATCACTAGCCCGTTGCTCTTGCCAACTGGGCCACTGCGCCGAAAAAAAATCCTTATTTTAAGGACAAAAAAGTATTTAAAGAACTAGTTGGTTTCGCTTCTTGAGTTATAAGTAACACGAATGGATTTGAATGTTTATCATAGTTATCTCAAAATAAACCGTATTTTAGTATAATACTTTAATTAATTAAAATGTTTCATAACTTAAGGATAATTATAGGAAATATAGCAGCAAAACTAGTAAAAGAAGTTAAAGACTAGAAAAACCTTAAAATTTTATTGTAAATAACCAAAAAGTTCAACTCGTGTTCATATTTCAGTGTTTAACTGCGAATATTACGATGTTTTCCTAATACTTAAAAATAGTGAAAGATTGTAAAAATCTTAAAATTTCATCATAAATAACCAAAAAGTAAACTTTACTTTTCAGTCATTAACTGCGAATATTACAATGTTTTCTTAATCCTTAAAAAATAGTGAAGGAATGGGAAAGAACCTTAAAATTTCATCGCAAATAATCAAAAAGTACAACTTAAGTTCACTTTTCAGTTATTATCTGTGAATATTGCGATGTTATCCTAATCCTTATAAAATAGTGAAGAAATAGAAAAACCTTAAAATTTCATCGTAAATAACAAAAAATAATACTCCAAGTTTACTTTTCCGTTATTAATTTTGAATATTACGACGTTTTCCTGATCCTTAAAAAATAGTATTTGAATAGAGGATCGGAAGTTGAAAATTTCTTAATGATTAAAATGCACAAAGAGGATCGGAAGTTGAAAAATTCTTAATGATTAAAATGCACAATGATCAATTTTTTATTGCATATTTTTATTCTGTGTCTCTTTTTTTACTTCCCATGTGTTTTGTTTGTTCTATTTTTAACTGACTTTACCGATTAAGATTAAAACGTTTTTATAGTCTAACTTATCTTCTGTCATTACTTTGCAAGAAAATTTAAGCAACAATTTTTATTGATTATACTATACAGGATTGACGGTACCATGATTTTGTGTTCTGTAGCCTCAGAGATTTGCTTCCACGTTTGCAAAGTTCGTTGAAAACACGAATTTTTCAACGAAGTATTTCTGAATGATTAAAATGCATGGTGATCTATTTTTTATTTTTTATTCTGTTTCTTTTTTTACTCCCTACGTGTTTCGTTTTTTCCGTTTTTTAACTGACGTTACCGACTAAGATTAAAACGCGTTTTTATCATCGAATTTCTCTTCTGTCATTACTTTTCAAGAAAATTTAAACAGCAATATTTATTGATTGTACAAGATTGACGGTACCCCGATTTTGTATTCCGTAGCTTCCGAGATTTGCTTCCTTATTTACAAATCTCATTGAAAACAAGATGTTTTTAACGTGCGAATTTCAATGGGGATACTGGGTAGTAATCATACTGGATTCCCTTACCTCAGTGTTGACAGATGGAGAATATTTTTCCAATGATTGTCGACTAGGATTTGAATATTTATTTTAATTGTACCCCGTAATAGGGAGAGAATTTTTTTTTAATCGGGTATTTTTTTCAGTGTTGACGGGTGGAGAATATTTTTCCAATGATTGTCGACTTGGATTTGAAGATTTATTTTAATTGTACCCCGTAATAGGGAGAGAATTTTTTAAATCGGGTATTTTTTTCAGTGTTGACAGGTGGAGAATATTTTTCCAATGATTGTCGACTTGGATTTGAAGATTTATTTTAATTGTACCCCGTAATAGGGAGAGAATTTTTTAAATCGGGTATTTTTTTCAGTGTTGACAGGTGGAGAATATTTTTCCAATGATTGTCGACTTGGATTTGAAGATTTATTTTAATTGTATCCCGTAATAGGGAGAGAATTCTTTTAAATCGGGTATTTTTTTCCTTCTTTTAAAGAAACGCAATAATATTTTTAAATTTGATTTATTCTGACAAAAAAATGTGGTTTACTAGCTGAATACCTGTGCTTCGCTACGGAATACATTTTAGGATCATTACAATGAAAAAATAATGAAATTTCTTTTTAGAGGATTTCCTTATAAACAATATTTTTTGTTTCTTTATTGGGGGGAACTAATATTACCAAGCTCGGCTCCGAACTTACGCGTGAGCAAGCTACGTAAAACTGACCGTGAAAAAACAATTTTCTCTTAAATCTACGTCAGCGTATTTTAAAGTATGGCCTTGACTTATTTATAATCATGGCAAAGCATACATTGAGGGAAAATTGTAGTTTTATATATAGATTTAATTTAATATACAATAAACATACTAATTTAAATTAAATTCTTAAAAGCCTCCATCTCAATTAGTCTAGGGGTTAAATTTTATCTTTTACTGTATTTTAATATTTTTTGTCAATTTATTTCATTGTTATGCACGTGGCGCAAAATTAATTTAAAGTATAACAAAAAGAAAAGAAATCACGTGATCAGCATTTAATAAATTAAATTCTAAAAATTAATCTTTAAAAATTCACCAAAAATCAGAAAAGGAAGGTAAAGATTCGAAAACGATTTCATCTTAAAGGAATTTTCATGATTTTTCTCGTGATGTAAATTTTATAACCCTCAGATTATTATTTTAAATAAAATTTTAACCTAATTAAATTTATTTTTTAAGATAAAATTTAACCACTAGACTGATTGAGATGGAATTTTTAAATATTTTAATTCAAATTAGTATGTTTTATGGATATTAATCATACAAATTAATTGCATACATTGAAAGTTGTATTTAATTTGAATATTTTCTTCTTCATTATTTTGTCTAAAAATATCCGTTACAATTTTTTTTATAAATATATTTATGTATTTTTCGTATTAATTGCACACATTGACCGTTGTATTTATTATAATTTTTTTTGCTTTAATTGCATACATTGACTGTTGTATTTAATTTAAATGTACTCCGTAGCGAAGCACGGGTATTCAGCTAGTCTAATATATGACGAAATTCGTAAAAATTACTCAAATATAAGCGAATATTTTGGCTGTTTATTATAAACGGCTGAATTTGAGATTATGAGAAATAAATTTTGAGTGCATATTCCCAAACGTTGTTGTAGCACCAAAAATTCTTCTACCTGTAGATGTAGCAGCAGCCGAGTGCAGGTTTTCCAAGCTGAACATTTTTTAGAGTTATATACGAACAACAAATTATGAGCACTTGAAAGATCTATCAATAATTTCTATAGAAAGACGGTTTATAAAACAATAAATTATAAAGATGCAATCGAACCATTTGCTGCCATGATGGCTCGGAGAATGATTTAGTAATTAGTTTATTATATAACAAATTATAATAAAATTCATTTACTTTTGATACTTTTTTAAGTTCCGTAATTTAACCCTTCAGCGGGCGCGTCCGTGTACTAAATGCAACATTTTCGTAATTTTGAATGGTTTGTTTTTGCATGTAAGGTTTGAATGTTCCAAGCAGTTCCTATTTATAGCTACACTCTTTCTAATGCAGGTCTGATTTTCTGGTCCGTGTATTCCTTTCCATTCATTGTTAGTCGTGAATTAACCGTGGTAAACCATTGATTATACTGGATTACAGTACGACAAAAGCAGGAGTTGATGTAGTCGATCCAATGTGCAGTTATTGCACGGTATCCCGCATATCACGGAGATGGACAATCTCATCGTTTTTTAAGTTTTTTGACATAATAGGAATCAATTCGTATGTTTAGATCCAATAAACCGGACAGTTTTGAAATAAGGCGATTGTATCTGCATTCTTTGGCCTTTAATTATAAATATATCTCAACATTATCAACATTTTAAATCTTGTCATTAAATGCAAAATTATTATTTTCAATTTGAAAAAAAAAGTTTATTACAAAAGGAATAATTAAGGTTGAAAGAGACGTTGCACTTTGTGCCACGTGCGCCTGCTGGTGTTCCAAAAATTGGTGCGCCCGCAGAAAGGTTAAAAAATGTTTACTTTTCTTTAAAATAAATAATAATTTTCTTTCTATATAATACAAACGTTTCCCAAAATATCCGTTATTTTGTTAAGGAGACTATTTTTAATAGTTACTTTAATAGTTTAATTTATTACTTAAAAGTTTCTCCCAAAATTCGAAAAGGCGCTGTTTTTAAAACTTGCCTTAGATGCCACGAATGATGGAGATGACATCATTCGTCAACAGGACTAAATGTTCTGGTGAAATGATCACAATTAAAATTTTAATGTTATTATTTTCGATGGTAATCCATTTTTTTTGCGAAATGCATTGCATAAAGGATCTTAAATTCGTATTTCCGTAACACTCTGAATCATGGCCGACCGCAGGCAAACACGAGATAATGATATTCTTCTCAGATCCGTGCGTGGGTGGGGAAGAATAAAAGACAAATCTAATTTACTGTTAATTCCGTTATTGTGTAAATACTGCGATGTTTATCCCGTGATGTTACTTTCGTAATTTTTCTGCTTACTGAAGAGCTGTTTCGTTTCAATTTTCACATTATGCTAATGATTTAATTCATGTCTGCAACAAACACTCAATACAGTGTGTCCCAAAAATAATGGTGGGGTTTTAAACGGTAATAGCTTCGGAACAAAGCATTGTAGAGAGAGAAAATATATGATAAAATATATGCTGAAAACCCGCACTTCGCTACGGAGTACGTTCAAATTAAATACAACGGTCAATGTATGCAATTAATGCCAAATATATATATATATATATATATATATATATATATATATATATATATATACAAGTACGACGATCAATGTATACAATTGATGAATATATATATATATATATACATACAAGTACGACGATCAATGTATACAATTGATGAATATATATATGTATATATATATATATATATATATATATATATGTATATATATATATATATATATATATATATATATATATATATATATATATATATATATATATATATATATATATATATATATATATATACGTATTTATAAAAAAATCGTAAGGGATATTTTTATAGACAAAATAATGTAGAAGAAAATATTCAAATTAAATCTAATAGGGCATACTAAAGAATATAGTACATTTAATATAGTACAGTTCGAGGAACATAATATCTTTTATTGTATTTTAATATAGTTTTGGATAATGTCCAATCGTCTGCCGCATTTGCAAGAAAAAATTTTTTTTTGTCTATTTAGTGGTTATGCACGTGACGATAAATTTATTTAAAGTACCAGAAAAGGATATACCGTGATCAGCATTTAATAAATTAAATTCTAAAAAATGAAACTTTAAAAATTCTCCAAAAATCAGAAAAGGGAGGTAAATATTCGAGAAAGATATCATTTTAAAGGAATTTTTATGATCTTTCTCGTGATATAAATTTTATAACCCTCAAATTATTATTTGAAATGCAAACTTAAAAAAAGTTACTAAAACAGCTTAAAAATTTAATTTTAAAAAATCTAAGAAGAATTTTTTTTAAATCTTTCTTAGTGCACCCCTACACTATAAGAAGAATCACCATGCAAAATTTCAGCCCTTTAGGTGCAGCGGTTTGATCTGTGCGTTGTATGTCAGTCAGTGAGTCAGTCAGTTACGGAACTGTTATATATATATAGATTGAAGAGAATATCTCGAAGTTTCTTATCTGTTTTGCAGATTTCGATGTGTGCTCCCTTAGTTGCCCTGCAGATGTCAAGACGATATTCAGTCTCTTCCCATACACGATAGAGAACATCCGGCTTGATAGACGATACAACTTCAGTGATCCTTTCTTTTAAATGGTCCAGATTTCGGACATGAATGGAATACACTTGTGTTTTTACAGAACCCCAAAAATAGAAATCAGTGGGGGTAAGGTTTGGAGACCGTGGAGGCCAGGCAATCCACCCTTCTCGTCCGACACATCTCTGAGGAAATGTTTCGCTAAGAAAAATTCCCGCGCGATTGTAGTTAAATGTGGAGGAGCTCCGTTTAACTGGAAAATAGAATTCTCCTGAATTTTCCGGCGCTATCCCCGGAATCTGTTGGAGTCCGCACGTAAACTTTCTCACACATAAACTTTGAGAGTTTCTCTTTCATTTTACGCATGACTCGTGTCTGCAACAAGATTTGTTGCATACAAAATAGCTATAGCCTTTTGAAACCCCTCCATTAGTTGGGGGGGGGGGACACTGTAATTGCCATTGGAGGTTCTAGTAGGTGTTTTAAAAATAGATATTGTTGATTTATGTATTTCCAGGAAATATGCTTAAAATAAGTAATCGTCGTACTAGATTGTCTTTGTCATTCATTGGTATGAAATTTAAAATATCGTTTAAACATAAAAGAAGTTACAAATAATTAGCTTTTAGATACATGTAATGGTTTAAATAGAATGAAATATAATCTAAAATTTAAGTAGTAGCCATATTGGATTTGCTCAGCTCATTGTTATCGTATGGCGAAATTATTTCCAATGATTGTCGATTTGGATTTAAAGATTTTTTAAACTGTTCTTTGTGTTAGTGAGAAAATTACACTGCTATCTTATTCATTTTATAAATTTCGTCCGTCAAAGGAAATTATGAGCATTTAAAACACGGTATACCACATATAGTATGGTATATACAGTTTCCCAATCAAGTTTAAAAGTATCATTTGCTTTCTTTTAAAGAAAGAAAAACATACCCGAAGTGTAACTTTCTTTATTTCGGAGTACAATTTAAGAAAAAAAATCTTTAAACCTGTGTCGACCATCACTGGAAAAATTTTCTCCATAGGTTAATTCAGAGAAGAATGAATCCAATATGGTTACTATCCACCAGCCTTAAATTCTGTATTATAACTTTCATTCTTCGTTTGGGAAGAAATTTATATTTAGATTAGAAGTAAACTCTTTGAGTTGAATAAAAAAAAAATTCGAGCTATCACAAATCCAAAATAATTCCTGTAGTATGATAAGGAATTTTTAATTTGAATTGTAAATAAAGTAAATAATTTCTGCATGGTTGAAGAAAAGAAAAACAGTGATTAAATATTAAAAATCGTCTTAGGAATTTACTGATAGAACGACAAGAGTTTATTCGTATTTTAAAAGCTTAAAAAATGCCTTCTTTTACATTCGGGAGACTTAAAGTGACGCATCATTTCAAACTATGTTAAATATGTTAAGCTATGGGAAATTTTCCGCTTCGTATTTTTCTAGTCCCAGATTAGTAAGTACATATTAAAAAAAGTTATGCAAACGTAGACTTTAAATAAAGAGCGCGTAGTTTTTAATATTTTTTCAGTATTTTAAATTATTGATTTGTAATATTAAAATTTTTTTAAATAAGTTGAATTTAAAAAAATTAAACACGCGTATTGCATTAAACGATCTACATTTAAATGCAGAAAACAGAATTCGAAAATAAGCAATAGCTAATCTCAGATCACTTAATACTGAATGGAAATTTCCCTTTAACTAAACACGTGGACTGAACTAATGTTTCCCCTTCCTAAAAGCAATAGCGTTGAGAAAAAGCCATACAGTTTGTAGAGACCGTTGCCACTTTCCGCATCGGAAAAACTGTGGATACTGAGTAATGCCAATCAGTGATATTGTAAATGAAGAAATTCTGCAAAAAATAATGCGAAACAATGAAAGCGGAGCGAAAAAAAGTTGAAAGGAATAAATTAAGGTAGACATAAGCAAAAACGAAAAAATACTATAATAATAAAAAATACAAATAAAAAAATTGTGATCGCTCTTGAATATAAAACTATCAATTTCATATTTATTAATGCCGGGAATTAATGGTTAATTGGGTATTTAGCAATATGTTGTTAAGGAAATTTATATTTTGCGTGCATAGAAAATTTTTATACGTATATCAAAAATATTATATCTGTTACTACGTAATTAATATATGTATTTAAATGGATTATATAGTTAAATGGATTATAAGATCTAATAAAATTAATTTAGGAAAATTTTTGTTTAGAGTCATTAATCATGCACCCGTTATTGAGAAAATTATTCTTAGATATGCATGTATTTTTTTGTTTCATATTTGAACTCTCTCTGTTTCAAAAACGAGATCTGACTCTTAAAGTCTTGTTTATGATGGGTGAGTGGGTTGCAACCGATTAGACTGAGGAAACGTGAGCTTTATGAGTTAGTAGGAAAGTAGATGCCTAGGGAAAAAAAGGAAAAAGATTCTTAATCTTTTGACATAGGAAATGAACGATGTTAATGATCTCATACAGTTTGAGACGAGTTGACATTGCTGGGATAATTAGAAAGGATACGGGAGGCATTTTTTTTTTCGTTTCTGCGTAACCTTTATCGGTTTTTATTTGGATTTCATCCGCGATAGCCTATTTTTTAAGACGTAATATGTGAAGATTAGTGCGAGCAGTGTTATTTTAGTACTTCTTTTTTTAATCCTTCGCAAGAGAGAGAGAGAGACGAGTGTTGATGTTGTTACCGTATCTGTCTGTTTTTACAGTTTTGCGCATCGAGTGAGATAGCTTCAGAACCTTTTTTAGTTGTTAAGTGGTTTCGGTGATTTTTTTATGTTAATTATTTTCTAAGCATTTAGGGTTACACAGTTATACAATGTACATAAATTTTTCAAATATTGAATAATGAAAAACTATACTTTTTAACTGGTTCTTAAATTTTAAATAATTTTCAACTGTTGTTAAGTTGTTGAAAAAAATGTTAAGATTATTAAGAAGCGAAAAAAATGTGTTATTATTTTTAGATAGTTTGAAAGAAATGTTTAGCTGTTTAGTGGTGAACATGTTTTCTCAAAGAAAAACTTCGAAGAATGTTTAAAAAATTAAGTTAGAAAAAAAGTTAGCGTCAACTAGCTTGAAAACTTTTCTTTTGTCTATATATATAAAATAGTCTATATATATATAAATTTGTCTATATATATTTCCGTAACTGACGGAACTGACTGACTGACTGACAGATAACGCACAGACCAAACCGCTTGACCTAAAGGGTTGAAATTTTGCATGGCAATTCTTCTTATAGTGTAGGGGTGCAATAAGAAAGATTTTTTTAAAATTCTGGTTAGATTTTTTAAAATTAAATTTTTAAGCTGATTTTCTAACATTCTTTAAAGTTTGCATTTAAAAAATTAATCTGAGGGATATAAAATTTATATCACGAGAAAGATCCTAAAAACTCCTTTAAAATGAAATCTTTTTCGAATCTTTACCTCCATTTTCTGATTTTTGTTGAATTTTTAAAGATTAATTTTTAGAATCTAATTTATTAAATGCTGATCATGGGGTTTCTTTTTTTGTGATACTTTAAATTAATTTTGCGTCACGTGCATAACAACGAAATAAATTGACAAAAAAATTTTTTCTCTCTAATGCGTCAGACGATTGGACATTATCCAAAAAAAAAAAAACATTAAAATACAATAGAAGAAATGTTCTTCAAACTGTACTATATTCTTTAATATGTTCTATTAGATTTAATTGGAATATTTTCTTCTACATTATTTTGTCTATAAAAATATGACTTTTTTATAAAAATATATATATTTTTTTGGCATTAATTGCATACATTGACCGTTGTATTTAATTTGAATGTACTCTGTAGCGAGGCACGGGTATTCAGCTAGTTATTAAATAGTTTCAAAACATTTTTATGTACTGTTGTTAAATTATTTTCCCACTGCTTACTTATTTTAAAATATTTATCTAGTAGTTAAATATATTAAGTATTTTTCTTTTGAAGCAAGTTCGACTTAGAGCATTTCTAGCCATCTCTCATATTATTTTAAAGCCTTTAAGAGCCAACGAGTGCATAAGAATGCTTTTTCTCTTGCTGCCCACTCTTGAATTATTAAAACTTTATTACTGAGGTGTGTGAGAACAACCTGAAGCTTTAGATACTGTGATGATTTTCTAAGGATAATTGCGCTAAATTTAGGCTGTACTATTTGTGGATATTTTTAGCATTACAGCATTAGGAGTTAAGCATTATGAACTTATTTATTAATATTTGACATGGTGTTAGAACATTTACTTCCTCTCTCTCTCTCTCTCTCTCTCTCTCTCTCTATCTATCTATCTATCTATCTATCTATCTATCTATCTATCTCTCTCTCTCTCTCTCTCTCTATATATATATATATATATATATATATATATATATATATATATATATATATATATATATATATATATATATATATATAAAAAATTTTCTATGATTGTTTGTGTACCATTTTCAACGAATTATCCGTTTGTACAGGGGTGTGAATAACTTGCAATATGTGAAAATTTAAAGGTTTTAACGTATAGTTTAGTAAACAACCAGAAAATTTACGGAAGTTTTATTTTAAATGACGCATTTTTGCGCAATGTTTACATTCCTGCGCGTGGCAACGCTGTATACCGGCACCAATCTCTTGAGATGCTTCATTTACTTTTTCCTGACCTGGGGAACGAAGAAAAAATTGTTTTGACTGGCTTCCATGCTTTAAGATTGTTTGTTTATCTTGAGGGTAATTTATTTGCATTTCCGGAACCCGAACATCAGTGTGTGCCAATTTTAAATAAAAAGAGATGAAAATATACAATATTCAATTCGTTTACTAGAAATGTAAAATTTAAGGACATTCTCAAGCACCTTAGGACCCTGCAAAAGAAAGATCTTGAGGTAATCAAACTACTATCCCATGCTTTGGATACGTGTGCTGATATTTAAACCATTGACCCTACCATTATTTTCTATAAAGGGGTCCGGTACACAATGTTTTTATTTGCACTTTTTTAGTAATGGTTTTGTAACCTCAAATGTGTGTTTAAAAAAGATCATTCTACACATAAAATTTCTGAACTATAAGAAATGTTGTAAAAAAAATTAAGTTTAGAGCATATTTAGTTTTTTGCATATCTGCCGAAGCAATAGCATTATTTACATAATTTATTCACTTATGTATGTGCTTAGGAAAGATTTAAAATTCGTTTGTCTTCGGGATAGATAAAAATTCTATTTTTGAAATTTAAAAACATTTCAAAAGATAAAAAATATTTTTCGGGTAAGTTTTGCATCAATGAAAATACGTTCAGAAATTTTTATCGAATTAAAAATTCATGAGGATAGATGAACTTTACAAAATTTTTCAACGATACCTAGCAGAGAAATGTAGATTAAACCTCTCAAAAATCGCAAATCGCGGAACATTCCATTCCGAGATAAATAAATTTAAAGTATAAATGTACAGTAACGTATGCATAGATAAAACAGTTTAAAATATATCTAGCAAACTAAAAATAGTATAAACATGTGTAATTGGATTCTATAAAGGCTCTAAAACAAATTTTAAAGTAATTAAATAGAAATGTAGTTTTTTTCTTGACTTTGGCATCTCGGTCGCAAAGAAAAGTCGAATTTAAAGTCTTAAATTTTCTATGCGTTAATTTTTTACGCCTAGATGAAATAGTAGCATTAGTAATTTTTTAGCATTAAATTACTAATGCTACCGTTAGAGAATGAATTTTTTCTTAATATCAAATTATAAGATTTCTGAAAAACATGGACATTAAAAGTCATAATGACATTGTAGCACGGTTTGACAAGTGCTGGTTATGTACATTTTTTAGTGAAATTTAAAGTACATAATCAATTACATGTAAAGATTTATTTTAGAGAAAACTAATTTCAAAAATATGCATTAGGTAATCTGCAGTTAGAAATTTTTTTTCATAGCTGGGCATTGAATAATTTAACTAACCGCAAGACCGCCTTACGGGGCCAGTGGGCTTTCAAAACA
This sequence comes from Dolomedes plantarius, assembly GCA_907164885.2. Taxonomy (NCBI): domain Eukaryota; kingdom Metazoa; phylum Arthropoda; class Arachnida; order Araneae; family Dolomedidae; genus Dolomedes; species Dolomedes plantarius. The sequence goes on along the minus strand of OU015502.1, from coordinate 21,834,335 downwards.
CGTAGCTAGTATATGTGCATAGTTCTAAGTACAATCAATGCCCATAGCTAGGTAGAAAATATTTATATTTATGAACGTATCCATTGTGAACAATTTTCATGTGTCACATTACATTCTAGTCAATAAATTATTTATTTGATTAATCTTATTAATATGTTTTAAAATACATTTCCACAATTTTGTAACATTTAGGCACTTTATATGTTTAAGATATTCCTTGCGGTTTTCTAAATGTTATATTGTTTTCGAATTGATACTTTTACGGCATTTACTTAATATTAGCAAAGTTGTAGTGTACTACAGATGAAACTTGAGCATAATTTTACCCAAAGTTAGATGTCTGATATCTCATATTACTTCTAATACAAAAAAAAAGGTTATTTACATTAAAATTTTAAAAAAATTCTTTATAAATGGCAGTAAATATTAACAATAAATGCTAGGTTTGATTCTAGAGTATGGATAGTTTATTTATAGAAATTATAATTAAATCCATTATTTTCTCTCCTCTGTCAAACGTCGCCAAAGCATAGAAATATCATCTAATTTTTTTTCTGCCTTTGTTAAACATTGCCAAGTCATTTCATCACTAGTTGTCTTATTGGAAATTTTTGCGAACTTGAGAAAGGTTGAAACGCAAACCTATCAAAATAATAACAAGAGCACCATAGTGCAAAAAATTAAGATTCTGACTAAAAGCAGTAACGAATATGTTACCGCAAGTGTTACACAACTATAGAAACGCTCCAGTCATATACGCAATTCTCAGGGGAATCGTGAAAAATTTTTTTCAACGAGGAAGTACCACAGAAATAGAATCCTCTTTTTTATTGTATATTCGACCGATATCTCCAAGTTCCCGCGATAAACAGTTTATCATATCTTTGTCTATTGGAATTTAGTTTTTTTTTATAAACATGCCGGTTCGATTCGACACTCAGTGCTGCTGTTTTTTTGGTCCCTTCAATGCAATTCTCCGGTCTCTGAGAGCAAGAATATACACAAGTATAGTACCATTGTTTTTCTTTTGGATTTATATTATGCCTCTCACCATTTGTGTTCATATTGTGTGTGGATTCGTGTTTACTTAAACAGGCATCATGAAATCTAACAGAAACAGGACGCGAAGGAATTTAGTTCGCTTTTCCTGCACATGTTTCGGCTTTGATGGATTTTGTCAAAGTCTTGTAACTTGGACGCAAATGATGCAGTTTATCTTTAAATGGTAGGTTTTTCTGACGAATATTTGTTTAATACTTAAACGGAGCTCACTGAATACCTGGCTACTCCAGCTGGTTTTTAACAAGTGCTGGTTATGTGCTAAATTTAAAGTTAAATTTAAAGTACATATGTACACTAAGGTATGCATAGGCAGAACAGTTTAAAAATGTATCTGGAGGAGTAAAAAATAGTATAATTATGTGTAATTGGATTCTATAAATGCACTAAATATTTTTTGTATTTTATTACATTCCGTAGGCCTCATTTATACATTCGTTAGTTTACGGTTGAATGAATTTACAATGGTATTTTCAGTATAGCATTATACTTTGGGTTTTATGGAACAAAAAAAGATGCATTACGATTATATCACAAGAATAATTTAAGAATAAAGTATAACTAAAAATAAATAATCCAACAGAGTTAGATAAATACAATAAGAATATACACAAAAACAAACAGAAATCAAGCACTCAGGGCATCCACACACCAGAGGCAAGATTCTGTATAAGTACCGGAACTGAACCATAAAAAGACATAGAGGTAACCGACAGGTCTCGTCATCAGGGAGCCTAACCAAATCAGTTACCTCAAGGGGAACTTTCTGAATAGGATGCAGGTAAGACCAAAAGACATCCCAAGACCCCGAGTTCCCCATGGAAACATTTAGTCGAAAGAAAATGAAAAGACAAGCACAGCTTACAGTAAGGGCTCAACGCACAGTACATGCAAGCACACAAATAATCTTAATGTAAAGCCAAAGATGCATACACACCCCAATTCAGTAAGTGACGGTTATGGCGAAACAGCAGCCAATTCTATCCTAGTAGTTACGTTATTGTAACAATACTACAGCGCCACCCCCCATTACAGCTTAAACAAATAAAAGCATAAACGCTATCCTAAACATCTTTAAAAATTCCTGAGTCTAAATGCCATTTTTTTAAAACTTTTAAATTGCCGAAATTTTTAGGGAAATTGTTCTTACTTAAGTTTTCCTCGAAAATGTTACATGCCTCCAAAAAATCCCCAGCGTTGTTACATATGTTTTTTTATTCTGTAAAGTTGTGAGTAAAAAATATTATAATAAATTTTATAGTTTAAGTTGCTATGGAAATTGGTAAACGTGATAACCTCAAAGTTAAAATCTAACCTTTTATCTTATATCCCTATTTTTATTTCTCTATTTTGAATTTTTATTTTTAAATCCAGATAAGTCGCACAAAGATTATTATCGTTAGTCCGGTTTAAAGTTAGTTCCTTTGGGTAGATTTGATTAAGAAATTCCAAATCGTTGCAGTTAAAAATTATGAGGTCATCAATATACCTGAATCCGGTAACATTATTTGAGTTAAGAAATTTAGTTTCGTAAGAATGTAAGAATATTTTGCAAAGGCGCTAGAAAAGCGATTTCCCATAGGTATACCCTTTATCTGTTTAAAGAAACTCAAGCCATTAAAGAGGTAGTTTTCAAAAATATTAAATTTACATAAATAAATCCAGTCACATTTTAAGATTAAAGTACTATCCAGATAAGCATCATAAATTTCTGAACAGATATTCATTAAATTATCATGCGGAATACTGGTAAAAAGGTTTTCAAAATCAAACGTGTGTATGCTATCTATATTCTTACTCTTTAAAAAATGTAGAACATCATGGTTATTATTTATAATAAAGCTATTTTAGGTAACCCTGATTTTATTTAGAATGATTTTTAAATAGCTAAAGAACTTTTTACTGAACAAAGTGTTATAACAATATGTACTACATGTAACAAACCTAAATTTAATAGGTACTTTATGGAATTTAATGGTAGGAAAAAGGTAAGGGTATTTTAGGCTATTAATCTTAAACTTAAATTTTTTGCTAAAGACTAAAATCCTATTATCTATTTCTTTTTTGGTAAGGTTAATTTTTTGATAGGTATTGTTTGAGTTGTATTCCCTAGAAATTAACTGCTTAAAATAATCTTTACATATAAAACCAAAGTTATTGGCAGCCTTATCAACAACCGTAATAATAAACTTATTTTTAACCCTTTAATTTTACTGTATAGATCTTTGTTTAGAAAGAAACCCCTCTTGTCTTTTATACCATACTCTTCATAATTCCCCTTTATATCCTGTAAAATATGTACCTTCCACTCCATAAAACCTTCGATAGGTCAATTGTACCTCCTTGATAATTTTATTATTAAATAATCCAAATCTTTAGTGATAGAACTTATAATTTGCTTTAAATTTACCTTAGTTCTTACTCTAAATTTTGAGCCCTTACTTAAAAGTTCCCTCAACCTAACATCTTTAACAATATTAAGATCCCCACTTACAATATGCGCCAAAGCTGGATTAACAAAGTTTTTAAACTCCTCAATATGACAATTACAAGGATAATTAAGAAACTCTATTGAGGAGTTTAAAAACTTTGTTGAGGAAAACTAGGTTTTTCTACTTTTTCTTCTTTTTCTACTCAAATTCCATTACAATAATAAAAATGATGTAATTAGTAAGAATAGAAGGATTGTAGGACCTTTGAGTAACACACTTCGAACTTAATGTAATTATTAAGACTACATGAATTTTAGGACCTCGGAGTAACACACTACAAACTTCCGGTGGAATAAGTGATTAACAATAATAGAATGAAAAAATTTCACTCTACCCTTTTCCCTCTACAGCTGTCGGGCTTTCTTCCCTCTGTTTTTTCAGTTTGTTGGTATACGCATAGGCGTAGCATCGGGGGGGGGGGCACCTGCCCCCCAGCTTAACTTCAAATAAATTAAAACGTTAATAGAAGTTCACTTAAAATTGGAAAATTGTTGAAAACTTTTAAGAAAGTTGGTTTTTTCCCCGTTTTTTCAAATTGGGAAACTGAAGATTCCGAATATGTCTTTAGCCTAATCATAGTTTTTAACAATGATATGACCCATAACAAAAATTCGATGCTTTATTTTTTCCTATTTTATTTATATTATATTTATTTTTCTCATTTATGACTTTTGAATACTACTCAAACATCAATGCTATTGTTATTTAATTTTAAAAAATCATAATATTTCATATTTTAGAGAACGTCCGGAAGTCAGTGCACTAAGGAGGGCACTAACTGAATTCAATTCGTGCCCCCCCCCCCCCCAAAAAAAAAAAAAAAAGTTAGAAGCACGCTACGCTTTATGGGTATACGTGCAGGGTGTTGGGCAGACTTGGTATCCCGGAGGCGATACCAAGAAAGGCTATACACATGCTCAAAAACCATTAGTAGGTCTTCGGTATAAGAGTCCATGGGTTCGAGTCCTGCAGTAGGCCTGTGCATTTGTAGTTCCCCGGAATCAGCTTCAAACCGAGCTTCCGGGTCTGTTTGTATTCCTGTGTAGCAAAAGATTTACGTAGCACTCAAAATCTACTAGCCATCCAAACCTTTAATTAAAAGAGCTAAAATGTCTGTCATCTTGAAATTGGGCGGTGAGTGCAATTTAAAAATTACACGTGGACGCTCGTTTGCCTCCCCCTCTTTTTGGCATACCTTGAACTCTCTTCTCCTCTCAACAGAATGTTTATTGACTCAAAATAGAATTGAATTTATAATTTTCGTAATTTTCCGGAATCGAAAGAAAATTAGTGGGAAAAAGGAAAAAAGTTAGGGGATTTTTGTTGTTAATACATTTTTACATTGTTGCGAACTTTTCCTTCTCAGATTTCCGGACTTCGTTTCTCTTCCGTATTTGGGCAAAGCGACGTCATTTCCGCATTGATTTGTTCTTGATCAGTTTGCGTGTAAGCATGTTTCCAATATAATTCAGCTGGGAATGTTCTGTCATTCTGCATAATTAGTTTGCTATTAAATGCAGCTTATCTAAAAGAGGAAATAGAAATCATATTGAATCTGTGACAAATATTAAATTAGATTTATTCTAATTATGACAAAACGAAATTACTTCTACCAACCTGGAATTCAAAATTTTCCTTCTCTCGGGGGTCACAAATATTTCTCAGAGTTAGTCTCTACATCGTAATCTCACTTGAGTAATGCAGTAACTTATTTAACATATCAATTTTTTTATAGGCAGAGTACTGCTTGCGAAATTTTTAACGCTGAAATACATCCCGAGGCTTGAATTCTAAAAACATATCCCATGTGACTGGATGGCATCATTATAAAACTCTCAACTGTTGGACTTGTGAACTATATCCATACATAACCTTGTGAAAAACTTGATTTGAATGCTGATTTTAAACTGCGAAGTCGTTGTTTTTATAGTAAATGGTTGCCAATAAAACACAATATTGTAAATATACGCGAGAAAAACATTTATCTAGATCTTGTACAGAAAATAAAATGCATAACAAAGAAAATAAATGTGAAAAACATTTTTTGGCGGCTATATTTTTTAAATGAAGAATTTTTCTACTCAAACAAAAATTTCATTTCTAGTTAAGCGAAAAATATTTTATGAAGTTTTTTTTTTTTTGTGTTTGCAAATTTGATTCTTTTTTTTTTTTTTTTTTTTTTTAACTTGAGAAGAAATACTGTGCATATCGAAAGAAAACGTTACTGGTTAATCAAATTGCTTTAAAAAATTAAACTAAATATTGTCAGATTTAAAAATTTAATTAAAAATAAATTTTCAAAAATAACTTTAAAAAAATTGCTGACCAAGGTCATAAGTGTGTGTGTGTGTGTGCGCTCTTGAGTCAAGACTTAACTTATGACGGAGTGGAATAAAAAACTGGCTCTACTGCTACTACAACTACTACTACTAATAATAATAACCCTTATTACATATATATATATATATACATATATATATATATATATATATATATATATATATATATGTATAATAAATTTGCAATACATACATAATTATAAATATTTTATTATATTTATACTTATAATATACGTATTATATATTTTTATTATAAATATGTTACTTTTACTATATTATTTATTATTTAGATACTAGTTTATGAGAAACATTATTATTATTATTATTAGATATCTATAATACAATGATAAAAATAATTTTATTAATAATAGTTGTAACGAATATTAAATTTAAGATAATTAATGTAAATATACCGTAAGACAGGGGGTTACTTTGTGACACATAGACATTTTTTCGTATTTTTGTCTTGCGCCGCTCCCGTGATATCGGGAAAGGAAAGAGCAGCGGTAACAGCTTGTCCGACATATAGACTCATTTAACGGCCAGTGCCCGAATTTGTTGGGCGTCAAGTGTCTTCGGTGGCCGGCAGTGGCGCACCCAGGATTTAATCTTGGGGGGCGAGTTGAACGGATAAAAATATTTATAATGCAAATTCAATATTCATAATGCAATTCCCATTTCTTTTGGGGGGTAGGGCCCCCAGCCCACCCCCTGGGTGCGCCACTGGTGGCCAGTATATTCTTGAAACCTGATGTCACGCTGTTGACTCAAACTTCGGAAACTTTGTATGCTGTACCCCCTACCCTAACACCTTATAGAACCAACTACCACGGGTAATTACTTTTTATTGTCAATATGTTGGTTAGATTGTGGAGCAATATAACTTTTGTGTAGGGATATTTCCGAGAGATATGAGAACATAACTTAAATATAGAAAGGTGACGGGGTTGCTTTGTGGCACATTGACACTGTCACAAAATATCCCACAAAGTCGACTCACCTTCTCCAGCCTCTCGATTTTGCATTTTTCCGTCGTCTAAAATACCACTGGAGAGAAAGAAGTATTGACTATCTGGAAAAAAACTACCCGAAGGACGAATTTTCTCATCTTCTCAAAGAACTGATGGCTGTCCTGGGCACCCGAGGTATCTTTGATGTCAAAGATATAGATAAAGCTATTCAATATTTGTAATAGGTGTATGTAATTGTGCATCAAGCTTTTAATAAGCGTTTTACTATCTAATTTTGTGTCAAGTAATTTTTCCTCTTGGAGTTCAAGGCGAAAGCACAGATGTCACAAAGTAGCCCCACTCGGCGGGGCAACTTTATGACACATTTTAACCTTAACTTCTCAATGGTAATTAAAAATCCGGGTTAGTGCAATACATTACTACGTCGGGAAAGGATGTACCAATGTTTTGCAATTGTTCGTTTTGGGCTACTTTGAAAACTTGATCGGCTTGCAGAGGATAAGACTTAAAATCCGTCACAAAGTAACCCCATCTTACGGTATTGCTTTATTTATAATACTATTCTTGATTATAAATTTTATTTCATTATTTATGTATTAATTTGTATTAAATATCAGTCTTTTACCAATTTTTTTAATTGATATGGATATTACTATGATAAAAAATGCGAACCATAAAAAATCTCGCTTCGAGATTTTATTTCGCACCAAGGTGTTATTTTTGAAAATTCATTACCTTTATTTTCTCTGTTAAACGTCGCCAAAGCATTGCTAAATTGCTTGTTTCATTGCAAATTTCAGCGAACTTTAAAAATTCCGAAAAGCAATTCTGTGATTCATAAGAGTAGTCTTTTTAATAGAGGGCTGGTCCCATAGGTGAGGCGACAAGGCGACCGCCTTAGGCGCCGAATTGAAATACCCGCCAAAATGAGACTCGGTAAAAATACGACAATTTTAACGAAAAACGAAAAAATATTAATAGTTTAATGTAAGAAGTTTAATGTATCATAAAAATATACAAATATAGGCGAATATTTAGATTGTTTTTTATTAACTGCTGCATTTGAAATTGTGATAATTAAATTTTGAATGCATATTTCTAAGCATTGTTGTAGCTCTAAGAATTCTACTAACTTTACCTGTAACTGTAGCTGCAGCTTTGCGCAGTTTTTCTAAACTGACAAATTTTTAAGAATTATCTATGAACAACAACTCAAGAGCGTTTGAATGACCTAGCAATCATTTCTACAGAAAAGACGGTAAAAAAAAAAAGATGCAATCAAACAATTTGCTGCAATGAAAGGTTCGAATAATGGTTTAGAAGTTATTTTTATTTCATAACAAATTATATTCAAATATGTTTTCTTTTTCTACTTTTTTAAAGTTCTGTAATTTTAAAATTTTATGTTTTTTTATAAATACATATTTTCCCAAAAATGTCCATTATTATATTAAGTAGACTATTTCCAATATAGATATATTCATTACTTAAGAGTCTCTCAAAAAATTGAAATGACGCCATTTTTAAAACTTGGCTCAGACGTCACAGTTGACCGTCCCGGCTCTGCCTTAATACCAGAAACAATAAAAAAAATGCTAAAAGTTATAATGGAATAGAAATAAAATCGTAATTAACAATCCACTTTCGCCGGCTTCACAACCCTGCATTCTTGTACCCTGTCTTAAAACAGAAAGAAATCCCGATGACTGCGAAGAATTTGCTTGCGATTACAGACATTGTTTGTATACAGTAGGGGTGGCTAAACTAAACTGCGGCTCCCAATCCCTTTGCGGTTCTCCGCTAGAATTTTGGAAACTTGTGCCAGAATCACAGTGCCAAAAATTAAAATTGCGGTATGTTGAATAACCGCCATTTCTGATACAACATACAGCTGTGAATCCTTGTATTCTTACATTCAGGTTGATAATAAATGACGCTCGGTAATCCAACATTTAACTGAATCGCTACTAACTGCAACCACTCAATATATGCCAAATTTGAGCAATTTGTCAGAACAATTAAAAGAGAAATACTAATTAAATCTATTAAAACTATTTAAAAATTTGGAAGAATTAATTATTGTAAAAATAAAAGAACGATATTTTTAGTAAAAACTTTAGAAAAATGAACGCTTAAAATTTCTTTCGTCTCTAATATAATGTTTTTCTGTTTTTGACTATTCTGAGTATGTAGACTTTGCCAAATGGCTCTAACACTGTTTTTCTTGACCATCCCCTGTAATATACCGATGCCTTGGAGGTGTTTAACAGAGGAGGAAAATATAATTAACACCGTGGGTTATATTTAAAATCTCGAACCGAGTTTTTTACGGTCTTTAATTTTAATTCTGAGAAATTATCTTCACCACGCTCAATTTCGGCAAATCAGCATTTAGCTGAATTGCTACGAACTGCAACCACTCAATATATACCAGATTTGAGTAATTTGACAGAACAATTAAGATAGAAGTATTTATAAAAACTATTAAAATTAATTAAGAATTTTGAAAAATTAATTATTCTAACAATTGGAGAATGATATGAAAAAAAACACTGATTTTTTCCCCTATTAATTATAACCCTTTTCTGTTTTCGACTCTTTCAAGTATGTAGACATTCCAAATAGTTCTTAAGGCTGCTGCCAACTAACCCTATTGGTTTCGCTCACCTCAATGTTAAGCTATGGAGAAAATTTGTCGACTATTTATAGTTACATAATTGCTGACAATCCAATGAAAATGGTATTATCAGATACCCTGAACTTTTCTGCACCTTGCAATAGGATTCATTTTATAAATTCCGTCCACCAAAGGAATTTCGTTTAAAACACACTATAACAGTTTTTTCCCCGAATTATTTAAGTTTTAAAATATTATTTGCATTTTTTTTAATAAACGAAAAATTCCCAAAGGTGTAAAATTTCTCTCTCTATTACGGAGTACAATTTTAAAAAAAAACTTTAAATCCAAGTCTGCAATCCTTGGACACATTTTTTCCATAGGTTAACATTGAGGTGAAACAATGTTAACCAATGGAAAACCCAATAGGGTTAGTACACAACCGCCTTAACACTGTTTATCTTGGGCACCTCTAGTATAAAGCATCCATTTTTGGTGTAATACTCTCTTCAGTCTTCGTCAGACTTCAAGAACTGATTATCAAACGCACAAGGAACAATTATTACGTCTTCCGCTGCCAGAAAATGAATAGAGCGATAAATATTATAAAGAAAAAGAAATTGGCCTGCAAAACGAAATCGGAACACTACATCAAACCCAAGTGGTAATACATTACGCATTTCGAGAAGGATTACAGACAAGGAACATGCGGCTCAGCCAAATCTCTCCGGATAAAATCTCTTGGAGACACGCAAGTTAGAGGTTAAATATTTCATGATTAAGCATCGACTCGGATCTTTTTATTTTTTCATTAGTCGGTTATTAACCATCTTTTATCCTTGGACTGTTGCCAACGGATGTTCAGAAGCTCATCCTCTGAGCTGTACGTATGTAGATCTTCTCGCTTGGCTAAAAGGCGAACCGCTCGAGATAACCTTTTTTTTCCATAGGAAATACTCCACATGTTTTTTCTCCTTCCGATATTTTATACGAGTAAAAGTAACATCATAGGAAGCTGAATCCCATCATGAATGTTTAAATGCTTGAGTGGTTGAACCGGGCAATTAATTCCATGAAAAATTTTCCTCTCTAGGCGAAATATTCCCTGAAGAACAGTGTCTCTTTGGAATTCCTAAGCATAGCTACTAACATTAGGAAATGAAAATTAGAGAAGTGTCTCTCAACATATGTGAGCATTCATGAAGGTGCTAATTTTTCTCCAAGATTCGGTAAAATCATCGCAGCTCTGTGATGAATTGTCTGTTGAGGCAAGATTGAAAGTATCTTTATAACAAAGATTTAAAAAACAGTTTGGGGCCAAACAGTTTTCTCTTTTCAAATTCTAATTTGACAGTGGAAGCCCTTGGCATAGTATAGAATACGCCGTTAAAATTGGAGACGCAAAAGAAATAACAATAGTAAAAAAATTGTATCTTGTTTCTGTAAATTGTATTTTTGCTGCATTGTAAATATAATGATAGATGTAGCAATCAAACTAAAATCAAGCAAGCTCCATATATATTTTGGTGCTCTCTTGGTTTTACTTTGATATGTTGTTAAATCGTTGTTGATATAAATTTATTTGTTTAATAGATTTAATTAGAATAAAGTTTTCCTCCTCTATCCATTCTGTACAATTCAAGATGTTGTAATCTACTTCGTTGTTGAATAATAAGTTTTGGTTCTAAAGGTAATGCTACTAATTAGCAGTTCGTGTGGCCCTCTGTATAAGGGTTTCAGCTACTGAGCTGGTATCCTGCGTTTGAGTCACGCTTACCATGAACAAAGAGTACGTTTTGCAACCCGATAATCACTTTAACTTTTGTATTTTTCTGGTTTTGTCAATCAGTTTTGCATTTGGCAATCATTTTTGCATGAGTTTACGAACAGCGATGTTCTTTATTGTGTGCCGGGGTGGTTCCGTATTTGATGCAATAATGTACGTTATAATTTGGGATAAATGTTGATTGATATTCGTCGTTTTATGACCATTTTTTTAAATCGTGACCAAGTTTGCTTTCCAGCTCGCGATAAAGAGTACGCACGTAAACCAGGCAGATTAGAGATGGAAGCAGAGGATGAAACGCATAATCACCGCCGCTGAAGTTTGCAGATATTTGTCAGTCAAAGAACCAATGAAGATTACAGAGATTTGTCAAAGAACCAATGAAGTTTACATAGATTTGTCTACTGACTACTTTCTAAATAAAGTGCGGGGTAAAGCATCATTCTAGTTGGGCTTTACAGTAAGGATTATGCTACTGTGTTTATCTCTTAAAGCTGTTTATCTTTTGCATACTATCTGCATGATAAAAACAAATTCAATTCAGTTCTAATCTGTTCCATATAAGTAAAGCTGCGTCCTCACTGACAAAGCGAAAACAAAGAACTTTTTATTTCTTGTTTTAACCGGATGTTGAAAACATTGATCCGTAAATACTGACTCGTAGAAACATTTTGTCTGCACTGAATCAACATAATCAGAGGAACATTTTAGAGCAGTGGCTCTTAACCGGGGGTGCCCGCGAAAGAGCATTTTTAGGGGTACTAATACACGTATTGAAATGGAATTAGAAAAAGTGGACTTAGAACAGTTCTGGTGTACGCTGTTAGAAGTTATCCAGAGTTGGCAAAAGCAGCATTAGAGACACTTTTCCCAATTTCCACCACTTACCTTTGTGAAATGAGTTTTTCATCACTTTTGCACATCAAAACAAAAGCTAGAAATAGCTTAAATGTATCTGATGACTTACGCGTGGCTCTTTTAAAAAAAAGCCTCGTTTTAAAAGGATAATTATGAACAAACAACAACGTAGCCATTAAAAATGCAGATATAGTTTTATATGTAATAATATAGTATGTATTGTAAATGCATTAATTTTTTTATGCAGTAAATAAATTATCTTGCAATAAATGTCTTTTCCTAAATAAAAAATTGAAACACATATTTCAGATTTGCTTATTTTCAGATTCAAGGGGGTGTTGACTATTAAAAAGGTTAAGAACCACTGTTTTAGAGGAAGAACAGAGGAACATTTCAGTGCTCAGATGGCAAAATTGTTATAGGAAACTTTTCTTAAAAAAATTGAGTTTTTCACATTCCGGATTCTCGTTTGCCGATATTTTATGTTTACTGTAACTACTGTAAGAAATAGCCAACTATTTTTCGGAAACATTGGTACCACGTTTGTTCATATAAAACAAATTACTGATTTTTCATGACATCTTGAATCTTAGAATCGCTGTCACGTAAATTTAACATTTTGCCATCTGAGCACAGGTTTTTAGTAACAAGTCGTCCACACCAAACGGTAGAAGTGTATTTGTTGCTGTAACGATGGAGGAAAACTTTCTGCAGCGTTTATAGTTCTTAGTGATAAAAAAAAAATAAAATAGTTCCGGTTCGACCAAGTCTTCAAGACCGTCAGAAAATGGGGGAGGGGGATACAACTTATGAATTTTTTTAAGTTTGACGACTTATAAACTGATGGGCGACAACTACACAAATTCGCACTTTAGTCTAATTTGAACCAGGAATATCTATTTCAGGGCATTGATCTTATGATACGAAAGGCTGACACATACTGTAGACCAGAAATATCGAGCCTAGAACGACCTCTGATTACGGTGAGATTTTTGGCTACAAGAAATACGACATCTGTTTCCAAAACTATGCTGATTTCCTTCCAAGCATCTTCCTTTGCTTTTCTGCATTTATATTTTTTATCAGCAGGCACCCGCACATTCATATTTTCTGCACTTGTCGATTAATTTAATAATCTGATTAATCGTTATGCTACTTCAGTTTCATTTTCAGGAAAAATTTCCGCGCTGTTAATCAAATGCGCTGTTATTGGATTAGAAACTGTACGCACTAAAGAAACATTTCTTTTTGTTGCAACATGTTGATCGGGTTTCCCACTTTTCTTTGATGTTTACCGCTCCTAATGGATGCAGGGAACAAGATGAGACTTTTGCCATTGGCAACAGAAACATAAGTTAACAAAAAGAAACATTCGGTAACGACCGGCAACTTTTTTAGGAAACATGAAACACCGACAAAAAGTTCCTTATTGTTGCTTCAGTGAGTACGCAGCTTAAGAATAAATGATGATCGCAATTGAATACTTTATTGCCTTATATGAAGTATTACCCCTTTTTTTTAATTGACAATACGTTTTATTAAAGTTCTCTTCCTTGCCAAAATCATAACATGTGTATGTGTGTTGTTTGTTTTAAATACATGCTGGTGTTATAAATTTTGTCTTCCTTTCAAGCTGTTTGGGAGTTCCAAGTTCGATTTTCTGGCGGAAATAATTTATGTATGAAATCTAAAATAGCGGAAATAAACTATCATTCTCTGCAATTTAAACTGGTTTAAATTTCCAAAACATCGTGCGATGCGCGTAAAGAGACCAGTCCCTGAAATTAATTTGAGAATAACGAAAATGCCCTTGAAAATTACGTAACTTGACTAGACAGACCCACATTAGCAGCTTGTATTAAAAAAAAATTCTGAGTAGTCTCAGAGGAGAAGGCTCTGAAAAAAATGGTGTTAATACACCCTCACTTATTTTCTTCCTTTTGTCTAGGCATCTATTCATAAAGCCGTGAGCGGCGATTTTTTGAGCATCTCCGCAAACGACCCGGAAACGGAAGCCCTGACGCAGCTAGCGGAGTGATGACTTCTTTGGCGCATTCGCCTTTTCCTCAGCCTTGTTTTTATTATTTTAACTGTTGAGGCGTTAATGAGCAGTTTATCCGCTTGAAGATGCTACTGAATTTCGAAGGTAAACATACGACTTCGAAATTTAAGCACCATGATAATTGGTTTTTTATGTCGTCCTTGTTGCTGTGTCGTGCCACCCCAGTGAACAGTGGACAGCGTGGAATTTTCTTACTTTGTTATTACAGTGGAGTCCGATAATCCAAAACGATCGGGACCAGACCCTTTTCGGATTAACGAATTTTTCGGATTAAGCGAAATCATTCTTAAAATAAACTTAAATTACATAATAACACGTGATTACATAAATATTACATATTACGTGTGATTACGCAGTTTATTTTATAATGTCTGTCTAAACATTACAAATCTCTGGATGAAATTGGCGATAAGAGAGCGGAACGCTGCCTAGTACAGTACAGTAGAGTGTAAGATTTTAGACGATCAGCAAATTGTTGAAATGGTTTTGAAAGAACCTGTCAACGTCTCAGTCGAGAGTGAAGGTGAAGCAGACGGTGACAGGGAGCAGAGGGTATGCCACTCAGACGAGGCGGCTGTACTTGATGTAGCGCTACGCTACGTAGAGCAACACTCCACCTCGACCCAGCGGACACACACACTGGCGTAATTTGGCTTCAAGGGAGAGGTATTCTTCTCTTCGAAATAAAAGTAACATATTTTTTTCAGACCAATAACGTTCAGTAATAATTAGTTCAGTACATTGTCTAACTTCGAATTTTCTTGTAATTTTCAGAAATATACTTTAAATTAGTATCAATATGGTTTTATTGTAACCTTAGTTCTTTTTGACTTTTGGTTTCGAATTAAGCGGCCTTTCGGATTACCGAAGTTCGGATTATCGAGACTGTATTGTAGTTTGTCTAGGTATATTCCTTTTACCTCAGCCTTGTTTTTATTATTTAAAGCTGCTGGGTAGTAGCCCTATTGGATTCGTTCAACTCAATATTAATTTAAGGAGAAAAATTTTCCGATAATTGTCGATTTGGATTTAAAGATTTTTTTTAAAAAAGATCATACTTCGTAATAGAGAAAGAAGTTTTTTCTCTGCTATCTTATTCATTTTAGAAATTTCGTCCTCCAGAGAGAATGATGGACTTTTAAAATACGGTATACAACAAATTTTCACCTAATAATTCAAATTTAAAAATAGCGTTTGCGCTTCTTTTAGAGAATAGCGCCCTTTACACGTACGCTCTTGGAGTGCTTGGAGCGTACGGGATTGCGCGCAGGAAAACTTGCAGTACACTCCAAAGCAGCTTTCCCTTCCTCTCCGACACCTTCACACGTGCACTCAATCGCGTGGGATCGTGGTTTCACGCGGAAAGAGCATACGTGTAAAGGGCGCTAATGAAAAAGGACACCCGATTAAAAAATTTCCTCCTCTACTACAGAGTACAATGTTTAATTAATAATAATAATTAAAAAAAACTTTCAACCCAAGTGGCCAATCATTGGAAGCATTTTCTCCATAGGTTAACATTGAGCCGAGCGAATCCAATAGGCTACTTACTACCCAGCAAGCAGGCTTAACTGTTCATGTATAGGAATCTCGTTGCAGTTGCAGATACTGTTGTATTCCTAAAGTGAACATAGAGTTAAGAAATTAACATATAACGATTATTGGTTGATGCTCATACTGAAGCGCCTTGTCCTGCCACCCCTTAACCTCAGCCTTCTACTCAGTCCTGTTTTTATTATTTAAAAGCTCAGTTGATATCCGTTAAGTGGCACTCTTCTGATGAAGATACTTCTAAATATGGAGGAAACATGGGGTTCCGAAATTTATGATCCCTGATCATTGGTAGTTAATTTCGTACTAGCTGCAGCGCCATGCTATTCGTAGTGTATAGTGTTCAGCATGGAATTTTGTTATTAGGCTTGGCGTAATTGCCTTTACCTTAGTCTTATTTTTTATTACTAGCTCTAAGGGGCAATTGTTATCGCTTTGTCATAGGGATAATAACTCCTCATTACTAAAATTAAAAACATCGGATAAATAACACCAAAACATTGTGACTTTGCTTGTTTTATTGGAAAATTTGGCGCACTTGAAAATGGCAGAAACTCAAATTTGTCAGATTTCTGTTGCTGTCACTACTCGGAAAATCTATCAAGATTCAGAATTCCTGTTGGTGCAATTTGGTGCCAGAAATTGGTAGAACAAATATTTTGATAATTTAATTTCAGAATCACATCCCGAAGAAGGCTTGGCCGTTACCGCGTTGTCCCCTCATAGGAGTTATGCTGGCTCACCTAAAGGTTGTTCCCATAACAAAGTAGCCAGCAAGACTTCGCGGTGAATAACAAAAAGCAAATGTCTCACGACAAGTGCCTCCGCATTAGTTAAAGAATAAATAAATAAATTAAAATAAATAAATAATAAATAAATAAATAAGAATTACTGGTTTAGATGGTGCTAGAAATGATTGAGATAGGAAAATGATGCTAATTTAAAGTTCGGAGCTCGGGTTCAAATAGCTGCCAAGGCATGTATATTTCCGCACTGTCTTTTCGTAGGATAAAACGGGTTGAAATGCTTTGCGTTCCTTTAATTAAGTTGCTAGCAAATCTTGCTTGTAAATGGGAGAATGCCTTCAAGATCTGTCGTCGTGGTTTTTTTTTTATTTTTAGAATAAAGTTGAAGAATCCCTGGTCTAATAGTACTTAGTATTGTTAGTAGAAAAATTCTAGTTATTTAAAGATTCTGGACTTGTAAGCGCTAGACATTGTTGAAATAGAAAACTTCTAATTTTAGAAATATCAATATCAGATTCGTAATTTGGGAGTACGCATTTAAAGACGTATTTTAAAAAAAATTGTGTTCCTATTAATTGTATCTCTAAACTACTTAAAACAATTTTGAGGCTGTTCTATTACAGTTGTAATAACGTAGATGAATGTCTCTCTCATATGCGTGCAGAAATTTCTATACTAGACAATTCATGCATGTCTCTTTCGTATGCGGGCGGTAATTTGAACGTGAAATTTTTATACTAGGCAATTTATGTATATTTTTTCATATTCATGTTGTAGTTTTAACGTGAAATTCCTATATTAGGCAATTTACGTACGTCTCTTTTATATACATCCGATAATTTCAAAGTAAAATTCCTAAACAGAACAGCTTACGTATGTCTCTTTTATATACGTGGGGTAATTTCAACATGAAATTCCTATCGAAACAGTTTATGTACGTATCTTTCATATGCGTGTGGTAATTTCAACATGAAATTCCTGTACTGGACAAATTTATTTCAAGCACTTCTCGTCTCAAAGCTCTGGCGTAATAACTTCTGGCTTTTTTAAAAACTGTATCTAAAAGTTTCTCGTTTAGATAAAATACTGCTTCAATTTTTTATTTTGAAAAGCGAAAATCGTATATGTTACGACTTGTGGGCTTATTGACTCGGGTTTTTTTAAAAGTTATTTTTCTTTCTGGAATAAAAGTGAAGCTGATAACTTCTGATAGGCAAATGAAGACTTTTGATAAGTAAAAATGACGGCAGTAAGCGATAAGGAGAGATTGAGTGACATTCTGACGTATCCCTTTGAGACTAAATAAATATTTTCTTGTTCCTAACCTTTATTCCCTAAAAGTACTTTTTTTCACTATTATTACACAATAACAAGCGATTTTTGAAAAGGTTCCACAGATAAAAAGGATATTTCAGCATAATACCAATTGTTTAATCTCTGTTTTTACCACTCATTTTAAATTCCTGCGGTCGCGTTTTCTTTTTTTTCTCTCCGAAACTTGGTAATTAATTGATTTCTCGTTCGTTTCCATGGAAACTGAAAGTGGATTTGACCAACTGTTGTTAATTAATTTCAGTTGAAAAGAACGAATACAGATTCTGATATAAAAAATTAGTTTTCTTACCTTTTAAACCAGGTTCTTGAGAGGAGGGAAATTGAAAGATGAGGGTACCATACCACCTACGAAAGGACTGGTATGGTGCCGTTAGAACCTTGTATAATTAAACCATATTTTCCATTTATTCAGTGACTTCTCCTACCTCAGTTAACGATTAATGCACACGAGGAATAGATGAGGGTTTTGATATGTCCTAATCTACGATTTCATTAAAGCTGTGCATTAGTTGACATCACACATCTTCAACCCCAGTGTTAAGTAATTTCCCAATCTCAGATTAGCACATACATTTTTAAGGAATGTGTATTTTTGCATATGGTAAATGTTAAAATGAAGAGAAAATTTTTCAGTTTTAAATTTTTAATTAGTTGAGTTATGACAAAGCACTAAATTATTGAATTATTGATGTCTATCGATGGATAAAATTGAATTTTCTTTACGTAAAATTAAAGTAAAGGAGATTTTTGAATGGCTCGTGCATTGGATTTAGAGATCTATTTTCAAATGCAAAGAACAGAATACAAAAATATGCTCTTACTAATACGCAATTTGAAAAATAGCGAAAGAAAAATTCCCCATGGCGTAACAAGGGAGTTGTAAATTAACAAGGTTCACTTGATGCGCTACTACAATGCATATTAATCGCGTCTTTGTGATGAAACCCAAGTATATGTCTCTCTGTGTGTGTGTGTAAGTAACGAAAAGTGCTTGCTCCTATATTTTACATAATACTTATTCCAGCATTTACTTTACCGACAAAAAAAATCCTCCCCCTTTTCTGTAACGCACCTATGAACAACCTAACTTAGAAACTATATTTGTTCTCTGTCCAAGTGCCGTGTCCAAGTGCCGACATTCTTTTCCAGGCACTGGACATTCCTGAACCCCGCGCTCGTATTAAATATAGACTTCCATATATGAAATACAAAACAGCTCTAAGCCACTTTAAAATACCACATGGATTTAATTAGTAATAAACAAGCCCTGTTTATAGCCAATTATCAAGTAATGAACCTCCCAAAACAGCCCGTGCCCTATATACTTGTTAATCTCAAACTGACAGTAAAAGACACGCATAGAAAGACTTAACTCTCACGCCATAACCCTGATCGAATGAACGACCGGAAGACACCTGTTATGATGAAGCCTAACAAATTTTAAAAATTCTAACCCCTAGTGGTCAAAAAGGGAACTTTCCATTTTATGTAAGTCTGAAAGGAAGAATCTGGTCTCTTATCTCTTAAGTTTTTTCCATATGAAGACGCACTTCTAGTACTTGTATTTGCTCCTATCGGAATAAAACGATGTAGGGATTCTGCGCCATTCTTCTTTCTGTATGTTTATGACACAAAAATGTATCGTTCGGATGGACTGAAGGTCATTGATACAATATTTTAAATAACTTCGTTGGCGAAACAAAGTTTATGTGTTCTGTCCTATCACGAAAGTTAAGGATATCAGAACTTAGCAATCCGGTGGTTGTTTGTTGAGCGACGTTTCCTCTGACTCCGTTGTCAAGTTTTATTCCACAGCTTCACATTTTATGCAACATTCTATCAAAACGTTTCCTGTAACTCACAGTGAAGTAACAAGAAATGTTTGTAGCCCTTATTGGTATTTTCCACAGTATGTCAGTTCCGCAGAGCAGGGAATGAACAATTAACACAGTGAGTAATTCTCATAAGTCAGGCGTTGACGATAATTGGCAACAGACTGTTAAAATTGGACTTCAGAGACCCACATAGACGACGACGTCTCTCATGACGTCATTTAAAGTTTCGGGTTTGGGAGAATTACGGATCTTAGATTTTCAGATAAACAGTGCTTTATCTGGAGTAGGAAACATTATTTTGCTATAATTAATCCTATGAAAGAAGGTGCGAGCCCAACAGATGTTGTCCCTAGAGGTGCTCGGTCAAGATGGTGGTGGTGACACCTGACTAGGACGGCTAGTTGGTGCCCTTGTGTGGTGCCTCGTGTTAGTGTGTTATAGAGTTAATAATTGTCTACCCTTGTGGTGCCATAAAACCAGAGCCGCATTCCTAGCCCGCAATCCTTTATGAACCTGGTCTGGAGTGTTTCCGCCAAGGGCATAAGAAGGAACAACAATAGTACTGTTCTACTTATTGTGACCTCTGAATCACATACTTCAGAGACAAGTCTTTTTGTCTTAGTATTTTCTTGGCAGTTGATATAAAATTCATTTATCTCTGAGAACTGACGTTATTGTTCCCAGTGCTATCTCTTCTTTTATGATAACATACCGATTAGGTGCATTGAAATAACCTGCGTTTACATTGCTGAATGGAATAATCACGCTACTTGTTTTCCAGGTGTCTACAGCAAAGGGTTGCGATAAGGGTTAAGAGCTGTTTGTTTTGAAGTGATTGTTGAACAAACATATGCTTCTACTCCTAATTTCTTTCATCCTTTTATTTAAACATCAAATAAAGTTTTATTTCACTGTTTAAATTGATTGGTTAATCTAAAAAGACAACATGGCCTGCAGTAGAACTAGAGAGTGAGTAAATTTTATGCAACTTTTTTTTTTTTAATTCTAGTATGATCATTTAGTTACTAGTTTCAGAGTAAATGAACTGCCTGACAATTAATGAGTCAGCCTGACAATTTTAAATAATTATCATCTTTTAAATTCCCATGTTTAGATTCTAATAGAAGTAATTAAAATAAGTTTGCATATTTAGTAAATATTATTGTGTTAGATATTTATATATTGTATCGTAGATATCTTTCTGTCTTTTGCATGCGTCTGCATACAAGTTATGTTTGATAACGGAAGTAATCTTTTAGTTTTATTACAAAAATCCATCGAAACCAAGCATTAATTATGTTGTTATATGTAAAAAAGGGACTTTTATATGAAAAATTTAATTTTTTCTACAGATTTTATGTGTTATGGAAGAAATTCTTTAGATTTATTTAAAATTACGATAAAATAATCGTAAATGATAAACTTTGAAAACTATGACTTATCGAAAATGGTAGTTCTACAAGTAATTTTATGTGTTATGAAAGTAATCTTTTAGATTTGTGAAAAAAAAATACATTAAAACTGGGCATAAATTAAGTTATAATAATAAAATAGCGATTTTAATATGAAAATATTTACCCCTAATTTTTTATTTATTTTTTTTTTTGTGTGTGTGTGTGTGTGTGTGTGTGTGTGTTAGTGTGTTATGGAGTTAATACCTTAGTTTTATTATAAAATTACATTCAAATAACATAAATTATTATATTTCAAGAAAACATTGACTTTTATGCAGAAAATTTAAATTTTTCAAGTAGTTTTTTATGTTATGGATGTAATCTTTTTGATTTATGTGAAAAATACATTAAAACAAGCATAAATAATGATGTAATGTTTCAAAATCTGTGACTTTCATAGAGAAAGTTGTAATTCTTACAGCAGTTATAAGTATTACGAACTGTACAACTCGTGTGATTGCAAAAATTACTTTCGCAAGAGGAATGATAGAAAACATAAGGTTTGCGTTAGAAAGATAACAGCTTTCAGAGTGACGAGAGTGATTAATGCGCTTAAACAACAATGAGCAAGATTTTATTGCCCAATTCCTGAATGAGATAGTTCAGATAAAGTAACGTAGTCTTAGAAAAATTCCGAGGAAAAAGGTTAGGGTTGGGGTTTCAAAGATTCACGAAAACATACAGTGGCTCCCAAAAGTGTTCGCACGCTTACGATTTTCAATGAAATAGGGGTCTATCCATTAATTAAAATGAATATTTCAGAATGGGTATTTAATAATAAGATCTATAATCTATTCTTAACAAAACTACATGAAATATTTTGAAAACATAGTAAAACTTTATTTTTAAGATACCAGTAATGAAAAAGTAACAAAAACTTTATCTCACAAAAGTCGTCGTACAATGAAATATTTTCGGATAAATTCATAATTAAAATTATCGTCTGGCACTTTATTTTCATTTTTGAATTGTGGTGGCATTTAAAATATCGTCTGGCTTTAATTTTTGCTTACCTACTCCGTAATATTCTATTTATTATTTAGAAATGGCTCGTAGTCGTAAAGAAACAACAAACAGCATTCGAAAATTGATTATTTTTCATCATAGTAGTGGTAAATCAGTTCGGAATATTGCTAAATTACTTAATTTATCCCATTCTACTGTGCAGTATGTGATAAAACGCTTTAAAGAAGAAAATCGGATCGAAAACAAGGTAAGAAAAGGTCGTCCGACAAAGTTAACAAAACGTGATCAGAGATTTATAATTAGAAAATTTGTGAAAAATCCACGTTTGAGTGCTGCAAAAGTTTCTGCAGAATTTAATAAAACATTTTCTACTTCAATTTCACCTGAAACTGTTCGACGAGTTCTCAGAGCAGCTGGATTACATGGGCGTTCTGCCCGTAGAAAATTTTTTAGGAGTGAGAAAAACAGAAAGCCTAGGCTTTTCTTCGCACTATCAATGATAAATAAGCCCCAAACGTATTGGAATAATGTCTTATTTGCCGATGAAAGCAAGTTTAATATATTTGGTTCCGATGGATGTATAATTGTATGGAGAAGAAAAAATGAGGAACTTTATCCCAAGAACTTAGTAGGAACAGTTAAACATGGCGGTGGAGGTGTCCTTGTGTGGGGGTGAAGCATCAGGACTAGATAATTTGGTATTTATTGATGGCATAATGAATCATGCTGTTTATATAAATATGAATCATGCTGTTTATATAAATATTTTAAGAGACAATTTAAAATTATCAGCCCAAAATTTGGGTATTGGAAACAACTTTGTTTTTTATCAAGATAACGATCCTAAGCACACGGCTCTCAACGTTCGCGTCTGGTGTCTCTATAATTGTCCACAAGTTTTGAAAAATCCACCTCAATCGCTAGATTTAAACCCAATAAAACATATTTGAAGAGAACTGGAAGTTCGAGTACGAAAACACGACATTCACACGAAAAGCAAACTAAAAACAATTATGATGGAAGAATGGATGAACATTGATGCAGAAATTACAAAAGAACTAGTGCAATCTATTCCCAGACATTTAAAAGCTGTTGTGGTTGCTAAAGGATATCCTACTAAATATTAATTTAACGAAAAATTAGAATTTTTACTAATATGTAGAGATTTTTGACAAGTGTACGATGACTTTTGTGAGAAAGTTTTTGCTACTTTTTTATTATTGATTTCTTAAAAATAAAGTTTTATTATGATTTTAAAATATTTCATGTAGTTTTGTTAAGAACAGATTATAGATCATATTATTACATACCCATTCTGAAATATTCATTTTAATTAATGGATAGACCCCTATGTTATTGAAAATCGTAAGTGTACGAACACTTTTGGGAGCCACTGTAGATAGGGTCCTTTTTCAAAATATGTGTTAAAAACTATTTTGTGGGTCGATGGGGTGGTGGGCTCCTGTCGACATCCCTGCTCCAGAAGACCAACACTTTTGTCTCATTTGTACGTATAGTGTTTTGTTGTTGTTGTTGCACATCCCCAAAGACTAGCCACATTGTACACCCTAAGGAAATCCAGAACCATCAATGGATTGGCAGCTAGATCCCGGATGGAGATCCCTAGGCAAGCAAGAATATGTTCAGGGGAAACCCGCTCAGTAGAACACTTGGAGTAGACTTCAAAACACTTAGAACCCTCAGAATATGTCAAAGATCTAAGATGCCCGCTGAAAAACCGAGAAAGAATGGTTTGATCTTGCCTGTTACAACTAAGTGCCAGAGAGTCACCCGGCCGATTACTCTGATACCAGTGATGCGCCGGTGGAACGAGCCAGGTGGTTTTATTTTTGCATTTAGTTCTGGAGAAAAGCTCCATATAGGTGAGAGGCACAGAAGGCACCGAAGCTTCACAAAGCACCCGCTTTCGCCAGGGAGTCAGCGATCTCATTGCCCTCGATGCCAACATGAGAAGGAACCCACTGAAGGTGGATCCGATGAGAGAAGGATAGACGTGTCAGCTTTTTAATAATAGTCACTCCTTTATTATCCCTTATTCTATACGAACTGGCCAAGTGTTGGATAGAACTTCTACTATCCGACAGGATCCATATATCATTGATGTTGTTGTTGTTACTAGTGCCCCATTGGCCGGATAGATCTTAACCATTAAAAGCTCCATTGGAGGCTTAAGGACGAAGATAGGTGGTTCTAAGCCAGTGGTGCTCAAACTGTGAATCTCGACCCAGAGAGGGGTAGTAAAAAAATGGGAGGGGTCGCAGATAGTCTGAAGTCAATTTATATACTGAATTATTTAGTTAAAAAACAGGCTTTACACTTTCTATAATTGCATGTGTTTAATATTTTAATGTAGGATTACGTTCCTCCATAACAGTCCTCCGGAAAGGAAAATTTCAGACGCTAAAACCATCCGTCCGTACCTCGCGAGTTATAATTTTGGCAGCGCGCTAAACCCAGTATCGCTTGGACAAGCAGTAAACAGCTAAACAGAAAGTACCAAAATGCGTCAAAATTTTGTCATACATATATGTATACAGAGGCTATTCACACATTTTTTAGACGATGTATATTGTATTCACAAAACTAAATTACATAAAATTCTTGTGTTTTAAATGTTCTATTTGACATCCCTAATTCTGAACTATCTTTCGACACCGCAATTTCCAGGATAATAATGCCTTTTGAAGTGTCAGAAGAGGTATTCTATCCAATTCCTCCTGAACAGCTTTCCAGAGTCCTGTAAGGGTATTGGGACGACGTTTGGATAATGCAGATTTTAAAAGTCCGAAAGCACAAAAATCCATAGGTGATACATAGGGAGATTTAGTAGGGATATCAGTGAAGGGTATGGCCTTGATACCAGTTTTTTGTTCCATTTCTTTTAGGAAATTTACAGTGAATTTTGATGTGTGACTGCTAGCTTTGTCCTGATGGAGTCTCACAGATTGATGGCACTGTGGGTAAAGCGATGGTATTTCATTCAGAAAACTTGGCGATAATATATGTTCCTGATAGTATTTGGAGTTAATCTTGACATTTTTTTCCACTCTCTTTATTTTTAACTTGCATTATAAGAAAAACCAGCAACAATCATGAATCCCTTAGAAAAACTTTCTTTCGATTCTTTGAACCATGTACTTAAATTTTTTCTCCCCTTTTATAATAATAAATGGTTCTTTTTTTGTTGCAATCATTTAAATACACCCATGATTCATCTATAGTGACAATTTTTTTCCATTTTTCTTTGGATAAGTGATTCTTATATAGAATTCTGCAGCGTGTCCTGCGTTCAGCGATATGATTTGGAAGAAGACGCTGCACATTGCGTTTTTTCGCTTTCTTAAGATTTAAATCAACGTTTATCATTTTGTTTACAGTGAACACCGAGCATTTTAATGATTTTACAACTGTCCTTTGACTAGGGAGATTTTCTTTTAACATTAAACAACGTACCTTTGCAATAGTCGAAGATGTCCGTTTTTTCCTTGGATACTTGTTTGGAATTTTTGTCCCACTTGAGGCTCCAATTTGACGTTTTTTTTCCTTTCTTGTTGACGATATTACCTATCGACGCTATAGATATCACAAAACCATGACTCTCACATCGTTTTTGGATAACGGAGTATGCATATTTCTCTTCGGAAATAGCATAAATGTAGCCTTAGTACCACTGCTTTGTTAAAAACGCCATTTTGAATAAAAACAAAACTTTCAAGCCGTAGACGATAATTCTGACTTTTAAAAACATAGTACAACTGCAATTATTTCTTTTGCAGCAAACGATTTTTTATTACCGCTTACCAAAATCGTCTAAAAAATGTGCGAACAGCCTCTGTATATGCATATATATACGTACATATATATATAGATACATATATACATAACACATACATACATATATACATCCGAAAGAGGTAAGCAACGATAAGTAATCCTACGTTAATAACCCGCGGTAGTTTAGTTAGAAGAGACTACCTGAAATTTTTTAAAAATATTTTTTATATGTTAAAAATATACGATATTGTTAAATAAGGTGCCAAACAGTCTTAAAGACTACATTACTTCCGTTGGTTTTTACCTATATGTGCGAGACTGGGTTTTCAAAATGAGTAGCTATAAAAACCAAACAACGATGATATGAGAATGGCATTCTCAAATATTTCACCAAATATTGAACAAATATTATATGGGTCCAGGTTTACACTTCTCATTGTTTTTTTGTCTAGTTTAGTTTTATATAAATAAGTGAAGTTTATAATTTTCAGTGTTTTAATATGAAATTTATAATTTTAAAATCATGCTCTTTTTTAATTTTAATTTTTTCTTTAGTGAAATACAAATGCACATTAATATTTAAATAGGAAGTTTTAGTCACACGAGATTTGGCCAAAAAAACAAGTGTCGATAGTAAGGAAGACATTTTTTTTGGTTCAGACTTTTTATAAAAATTATTATGAAAAGTAAATACACTCTGTCACAAAACAATATATGCACCCAGAAGAAAACGAGCTACTATCACGAAACGTATGTATGTAGTGTATGAGGAGATAAGCAAATGATTACAAATTCAGAAGAACAGACCGTTTTATTAAGAAGATATGGCATGAAAAAGGTTACAAATCAGTAAGTAGTAAATCCACCTCTGGCAGCTATACAAGCCGAAACACGGCGTGGCATCGAATCAGTGAGATCACTTATGACCTCCTGCGGAAGATCATGCCATAATCTTTGCAACTGGGCAGTTAATTCACCAGTATTATGGGATGGCTGCAGTTGCCTTCCAAGCACGTCCCAGACGTGTTTTATTGGCAAGAGGTCTGGTGACCTGGCAGGCCATGGGAGTACGTCATATCCTTGAAGACATTTTTGGGAGAGTCGCGCAGTATGTGGACGAGCGTTGTCTTGCTGATAAATGGCACCTGGGTGACTTGATAGCATAGGAAGTACAACTGGCGTTAAAATCTCGTCCACGTAACTGCGTGCCGTCAAAGTGCGTTGAAGGACGACTAGAGGTGATCGTGCGTCCCAACAAATCGCTCCCCACACTGTCACACCTTGTGTAATCGCCGTATGCCTCTCGACAACAAATGCCGGATCGGTCCGGTGGCCTGGATGCCTCCACACGCGTATGCGCTGGTCATCAGCATTGAGACTGAATCGGGATTCATCGCTGAAGATCACACGCCTCCAGTCGGTCACACTCCAGCTTGCCCGAGGTCGGCAAATATCCAATCGACACTGCCTATGATGTGGGATCAGTGGTAGGCATTTTAATGGACGTCGGCTCCTTATACCTGCATCGGCCAGTCGTCTCCGAATGGTTTCCTTTGATACCATCGGATGTCTGGAAGGTGGTAAATGACGTCGAACCGTTTCTAGCGACATTGTTGGTGCGGACGTGGCCGCTCTTATGATTTCGCGATCCTCGCGCGCATTTGTGTTCCTGGGACGCCCTGACCCTTCGCGACGGTAGACTATCCCTTCCGAGATCCATTGTTGCCAACACCGACAACTACCATATCGCTCCGACCGAGGTGGCGGCCGATACGCCTTTTCGACCAACCTGCTTCCCTGAGGCCTACTATACGCCTCCTCTCAAAGTCCGACAATTGTTCGTACTGTCGCCGGTTACGTCTCAGAGGCATCTCTAGTCACAATACCGTTCATCCAAGTCGACAGATTTGTTTGAATAACTCTATGGCACGAGCAATCATGCTTTTAAACTCTCCCAGCTGCGCATCTCATATGCGCATAGCGCGCTTACCCTTGTCTCATTGGCGTCGAAATTTTAATCATTTGCATATCTCTTACCAGACTACAATCCTGCCAAGTTTCGTGATAGCAGCTCGATTTCTTCTGGGTGCATATATTTTTTTGGTGACAGAGTGTATATACCCAAAATTGACAATTCATTGATTTTAGAAATCCTTTCTTAAAATTTGCCTGTTTCGTTTTTCTATACTTTTGTTAACATTTTCCTAACATTTCTCTACTTTTAAATTGCTGTTACCAGTAAATTTTCATTGGGGTCGCATGATTTTTTATTGAAAGAAAATGGGTCACGGTCGACAAAAGTTTGCACACCACTGCTCTAAGCCATCTCTTTAGCACCGACTACTGAGCATCACAAGGATCGCGGAGGTGACTATTTGCCCGATGTCCCCACAATTTCGACCGCGCACCCCCGGAGGCGAAATCTGGTGGGCTCGTACCCTCCTCCCACTCCTACAAACCACACACATGGATCCAGTCTTCATGCCCACGGATCCAGTCTTCATGCAACTTCATTAATAGCCACCAGTGCGGGAGATTCTAAGAAACAAGAAATAATTATGGGTTAAAGAGTTACATATATGACAGTTAAAGGAAAAAAGAGACCGTAAATCAAGAAATAGTTTCTCAAAACTTTCTCAAATTTATTGTCTAATTTATAGTTAGTGTGCTTATGTTACTGAATTTATAGGCTTTAGTGAGCATTATTGTAAGTTGCTATTGATTAGAATACTAAGATACAGGACCAGGTAGTTGACTGTGGGTCAAATACTTAACGTCTTGCTATTTATTAGAAATGCAAGCTGTCATTTAATCAGAGATTCCTAAAGCCACAATTGTATTTCTGAAGCCTAATTGAGTGCTAGGTTCGTATAAAACTCGAATTTGAAATTTTGCGTTTGTATACCTACACTTTGTTTACTTTAGGCTTTGACGGAAATACAAAACATCGAAAAGCATAGAGTTTTATAGGACAGTTACTAATTCACGATGTATATAGTTGAATACGATTTTCTAGGGGCAAAGCAAAAAGCGCAAAATATTGTGCATCATTATGCAAGCTAGTTCAGAAAAATGTATTATTTCTTAAACTTACTGAAAAATTTCCCAAGTCAAAAAGAGCATAGAGAGCAAGAAAAAAGAGCAAGAAATTCTGTCTCCAGAGAAGTGATAGTAATTTTATCGAATTCATACAAAGCAAGGGAAAGGTCAAATTAAATTATAGTATTCTTGCACCCAGCTGATAAAAGTGAATAATTTCTAGGCATGATCTTGCCACCGTTTGAAATGGTTAGCAATTAGTCTAGCCACAAGTTTCCTTATGTTTTTATTCAGAAATGTGGAACCTCTGTCGAGCGTCAAGAGATATCAAAGATATTGATGTTTTCTTTCCTCTCTTCTGTAAAAAAGTTTCCTTTCTCCTGTATTTCCGCTGACGTCACGTGTCTGTGTTTTTCTGTGGAAAATGACTTTCTGGTTACTCTTAGTTACGGCGGATCTAAGAAAGATAGTGATCATGATTTTTAAAAATTTTCCCCAATCAAAATTGAAATCACTGTTTCATTTCAACACTGGTGTCAAGGGTCTGTGGTCAATGTCGGCAAATTTCACAAAATTATGAGAAAATTGAGGATTATTATATATATATATATATATATATATATATATATATATATATATATATATATATATATATACAGTGGCTCCCAAAAGTGTTCGCACGCTTACGATTTTCAATGAAATAGGGGTATATCCATTAATTAAAATGAATATTTCAGAATGGGTATTTAATAATAAGATCTATAATCTATTCTTAACAAAACTACATGAAATATTTTGAAAACATAGTAAAACTTTATTTTTAAGATACCAGTAATCAAAAAGTAACAAAAACTTTATCTCACAAAAGTCATCGTACAATGAAATATTTTCGGATAAATTCATAATTAAAATTATCGTCTGGCACTTTATTTTCATTTTTGAATTGTGGTGGCATTTAAAATATCGTCTGGCTTTAATTTTTGCTTACCTACTCCGTAATATTCTATTTATTATTTAGAAATGGCTCGTAGTCGTAAAGAAACAACAAACAGCATTCGAAAATTGATTATTTTTCATCATAGTAGTGGTAAATCAGTTCGGAATATTGCTAAATTACTTAATTTATCCCATTCTACTGTGCAGTATGTGATAAAACGCTTTAAAGAAGAAAATCGGATCGAAAACAAGGTAAGAAAAGGTCGTCCGACAAAGTTAACAAAACGTGATCAGAGATTTATAATTAGAAAATTTGTGAAGAATCCACGTTTGAGTGCTGTAAAAGTTTCTGCAGAATTTAATAAAACATTTTCTACTTCAATTTCACCTGAAACTGTTCGACGAGTTCTCAGAGCAGCTGGATTACATGGGCGTTCTGCCCGTAGAAAATTTTTTAGGAGTGAGAAAAACAGAAAGCCTAGGCTTTTCTTCGCACTATCAATGATAAATAAGCCCCAAACGTATTGGAATAATGTCTTATTTGCCGATGAAAGCAAGTTTAATATATTTGGTTCCGATGGATGTATAATTGTATGGAGAAGAAAAAATGAGGAACTTTATCCCAAGAACTTAGTAGGAACAGTTAAGCATGGCGGTGGAGGTGTCCTTGTGTGGGGGTGAAGCATCAGGACTAGATAATTTGGTATTTATTGATGGCATAATGAATCATGCTGTTTATATAAATATTTTAAGAGACAATTTAAAATTATCAGCCCAAAATTTGGGTATTGGAAACAACTTTGTTTTTTATCAAGATAACGATCCTAAGCACACGGCTCTCAACGTTCGCGTCTGGTGTCTCTATAATTGTCCACAAGTTTTGAAAAATCCACCTCAATCGCTAGATTTAAACCCAATAAAACATATTTGAAGAGAACTGGAAGTTCGAGTACGAAAACACGACATTCACACGAAAAGCAAACTAAAAACAATTATGATGGAAGAATGGATGAACATTGATGCAGAAATTACAAAAGAACTAGTGCAATCTATTCCCAGACGTTTAAAAGCTGTTGTGGATGCTAAAGGATATCCTACTAAATATTAATTTAACGAAAAATTAGAATATTTACTAATATGTAGAGATTTTTCAAGTGTACGATGACTTTTGTGAGATAAAGTTTTTGTTACTTTATTATTATTGGTTTCTTAAAAATAAAGTATTACTATGTTTTTAAAATATTTCATGTAGTTTTGTTAAGAATAGATTATAGATCTTATTATTAAATAACCATTATGAAATATTTATTTTAATTAATGGATAGACCCCTATTTCATTGAAAATCGTAAGTGTATGAACACTTTTGGGATCCACTATATATATATATATATATATATATATATATATATATATATATATATATATATATATATATATATATATATATATATATATATATATATATGCCACCAAAATAACACTGCTGAATTTGGCTGTGAGGTTCCACGTGGTAGCTTTGATATGGTGGTTGCAGAGGTGTTCGGGAACCAGCTGCTCTCTAACGTACGAGTGAACAGCTGTTACAGACATAGGATATGATCAATCACGAAAAAAAAAACCTTAATCTATTTTCATCTGGTGAGAAGAATAATCATAAAAAAATTTATCACTACAGCAAATTATTTTTTAGATCAAATCCTAACGAATTATTCTTGAGATCAAATCCTGACAAATTATTCTTTTCAGCTGTGAAACAAATTACCTCCACTGCAGTTGCTTCAATGAAAAACTGTAGTACACAACACTTTTTCAGACGAGTTTTAGGAATTTTCCTCGAAAAATAATTGAAAAAATTAAAACTGTCCTAAAAATAATATAATATATTTATACGGCAGTTTCATGCGACGTCACTAACGTTACTACGTTAAATCTGGAGCACAGAATTTGATGCTACGTATTTTACAGGTAGAGCTCTGGTACGCATTGGTATATAAGTTTTAGTAATTTATGTTTTAAAACAAATGTTTCGCCCTTTGTCTTTGCACGAGTTGAGGTGTCACATGCTGCTTGCAACTGCCGTATTGAATAAGAAACCACTATTCCAGCAAAATTAACACACTCCATGTAAGTGTGCACTCGATGTCTCGTATCGTATTGTCGATGGTCAGGGTTAAGCGTTAAATGCAATAATACCTGTAATAACCGTTTATACTAGAAATGCGTTAATTCTAAATTAATACTCTTAAATATTTATTTCAATTATTTTTTTCCGATTCGTTGGCATCAGGATCAATTAAAGAACTTTTAATCGTTCAAACAACCTGTCCCAATCCCAGAATTTATTCTGTAAGTTACGTAACGTGTAGAAAATTTTCACTTCACACCAACATTAACAAAGAAAAATTTCGTTGAAGCTTAAAAAACAGTTCCTTCTGCCATAGCTTATGACAGTACAACTGTTTCATGGTCTATCCAACAAAATTTATTAATTAAAACTGATTTTCAAAAGCAAAATTTTAGTTTTTCTAGTGGAGCTTAAGTTGGTTTTAGAAACCAAATTTTCAATTAAAATAAAATTTGTTTAAAAAAAAGTTATATCAATTTATATGACAGCAAATCAGATAAAGGCAAGGTGCTACCTTCTCCATAAATTTTCAAGGGGATTACTACATTAATATAACAAGATAAAATGGGTAATTCTTTTTACAACACATTTTAGAGCGTGATTTGTGGTTACCAATCGTTGCTTATATTTGTTCAAAGTTCAGAAGAAAGAAAAAAAATTGAAAAAAAAAAAAAATCTGTTCAAAACAGAATATGATCTCAGAACTTCAAATATCTGCTTCCGACAGATTTTTCTCTCAAATCCTCCGCAGAATTTAATATACTAATCAAAGGAAATTCCTCCATTCAGACCGTACCACATGTCCTGTTTTATAAATATCCGACGCCTGCTTGACGTTAACCCAATTACGAGAATAATTTCTTTATCAGCTTGCAATAGTTTGGGAGTAAAGGGTTCAAAATAGCAGGGTTTCAATACTCTTTTTTTTTCCCACAGACGCGGAGTTTTTATAAAATATCTGATATAAAATTTCAACCGCTGTTGGTAAGAAGTGAATAGGGTGTGGCTTGTGGTATTCAATTACAGTACATCAACCCACATGCATGTGGTACTGTGGGTATTTGTTGCTATGTTTAAATTTTAAGATCAAAGTAACGGCACTGGATAGTTTTTCGGCGATGGAGTGATAGGGGGAAATATTAGTTCCGGCTTCATATTGAATTTCTTATGT
>OU015502.1:21058697-21086197 GCA_907164885.2 Dolomedes plantarius | reverse complement strand
ACGCGCCGCGTGGGAGCTTGATGACTCTTGGATTTAATTTATCAGATTGAATCAGGTAGCTTAAGATTTTGGAAATAAACGATGTTAGATATATTAATTGTAGTTCTTTGCCACCGGCCTTTTAACTCATTGACTGCTATAACTTTAATAATTAAGTAGAGATAGATTAAGAAGGAGAAAAGTTTGGATGTAAGACGACGTACTGGGAAGGGTGTAAGTAGCGAGCCTGTCATATATATATATATACATAACACATACGTACATATATACATACAAAAGAGGTAAGAAACAATAATTAATCCTACGTTAATGACCGTAATACGTGATAGTAGTTTCGTTAGAAGAGACTACCTGAAGTTTTTTTCAAATGTACCCCGTAAGAGAGAAAAAATGTTTACACCTTTGGACATTTTTCGTTCTTCTTTTGAAAAATGTAAACATTTAAAATTTCGTTTATAAAAAAAAGGCAAATACTATTTTTTAATTTAAATTATTCGGGGTAAAAATATGGTATAGTGTGTTTCAAACGCTCATCAATTACTTTGGTGGACGAAATTTATAAACTGAATCAAGTTGCACGGTGCAGAAAAGTTCAGGCTCTCTGAAAATACCATTTTTATTGGATTATCAACATTTATGTAGCTGCCAATAGTAGACGCATTTTCTCCACATTGAGGTGAGCAAATCCAATAGGGTTAGTACACAGCAGCGTTAAGTAAACTTTACTAGTAAAGTTTGCTGAGCTAAATGGTAAACCAGTAGAAAATATTAAATTTTTCTCTTAAAAAAAATATATGTATATGATGAAATTTTATCACACCGTAAAAACAAATATTATTAAACGTTATATCCATTGGAAGCTTTCTGCAGTTTTGGAATTTTACGCATAACTGAGAAAAGTATAAATTACCTACTGATGTGGCCGCGTGACCGTGCGTCAGAGTCATCTAAAAGTTTGGAACTTTTCTGTTTTGGTTTGTTTACTTTAAGTGTATAAAAAAAAGGCATCTATTCTCTAAAAAAAATGAACAAACTAAAGAAGATGTGAACTGATTTTTTTTATTTACATCATTTTTAGAATCTAATGTTCAGTTGTGGAGCACGGTCATAGCTAATTGACGCATTAAAAATTAATTTACAGAAGTCTGCCACAGATTCCGAAGACGGTCAGGGGAAAAAAAAAAAATCTCGATCAAATTATTCCGGTTTACACCTTCTAAAGTAATTTTGAAAAAAAAAAATATTAAACTATCGTTTACGCCTGCTGCCGTGATTTTATTATTATTATTTATTATTTTTTTTTAACATCGCATGGGACGAACGAAATCACTCGTGACGCACGGCCTTAGCTGCTATTCCCGCTTCCTTTGTTGCCGCTGGAGGTGTCAATTTCGCGATGCGCAACCTCTTCGGGTGTCAAATGATTCCCCCTGGATCAAGCTAGGTAACGAGAAGTGCGCGAAGAGGAGGGAAGAAACGGGTCAAATTTTACTTCGATTTTATGAGGTATTAATTTCTTTATTATCTTTCATCCTTTGACGCCACCATAGGTTCGGCTAATTGGTGAAGAGCGGGAAAAAAAAAATGAATGCGGTCTTCTCAAATGACCTGTTTGCGCAATTTTCAATAAATTTTCATTTATGAGCGGGTAACAGGTAGCAAATGTGCGATTCCAAAATGCGTAGTAGCATCTCTGGTTAAGGCTACTAACCCTGTTGGACTTAGGGGTGGGTTGCTTCTAATTTTTTTCTTTTTTTTTTTTTTTTTTTTTTTTTTTTTTTGGGGGGGGGGGGGGGGGGGGCACGAATCGGATTCAGTTACGGCCCTCCTCAGTGCATTGACTACCGGACGGTCCTTAAAATATGAAATATTATGATTTTGTGAAATTGAATAACAATAGAATTGATGTTTGAGTAGTATTCAAAAGTTATACTATGAGAAAAATAAATATAATATAAATAAAATGAGGAAAAAAACCATAGCATCTAATTTTTGTTATGGATCATATCATCGTTAAAAACTATGTTAAGGCTAAAGACATAATCGGAATCTTCAGTTTCACAGTCTGAAACGGCGGAAAATCCAACTCTCTTAAAAGTTTCTACAATTTTCTGATTTTGACTGAACTTCTATTAACATTTTAATTTATTTCAAGTTACGTTGGGCAAGAGGGGTACGTCCCCTCAAAGTAATACAAAAAGTACAAAGTAATACAAAATGTATTTATAAGCAATATAAATGAAAAATTAAGGGGGGAAGTTAAAAATTGGATCGCAAGGGACATTTTAAAAACATAAAAATTTCAATTTTTAAAAAATAAATTACTTTTTAAAATATTTTAAAATTTTAATAAGGTGTTTGATATAGTTATACTTTAATGAATATATATGCAAAATTTCATATCTCTGAGGTAAAAATTTCAAAAATCGCTTTGTAAGTCCATCATCCCCTTAACTAGACTCTACGCCTTTAAATCAGAATGTTTAAGTCATGTCTTTTATCAAACAGAAAGGTTCAAATGAGTGTTCAATAAAAGTTTTAAGCAGAATACATGGAAGAAAACCTGTTCTATTCATAATAGCCAGTTTAGGCTTTTATCGTTAAATACATTCATAAAACAAATATTTGTAATTGTTTAGTGATTTTTTTAAAGCTTTATCTCTGAGATTTAACTATTATTCTTTTTAATTTTCTTTTAGTTCACTTCCGTAGTATTAGTCTGTTAGTGTGTGAACTGTTAGCGAAATCCAGAGTCTCTTTTGAGGAGCAAGTTAATCTTTCATTTGAATAAGAAAAGACTGGAACAGCCCGGTGTAATTCTTTCCGAATGCAGCAGGAAACCCCGGAAACACTCTCGTTTCATTTCTAGCCTTTGTTTCCCCTAATTAACCAGAAATGTACGAGACGAATAACAGCGGAAAAAACAAACGTATAACTGTGTCACGCGATTATGCCTAATGTCTGGGAGTCCGAAACGCGAGAATAAACAGAAAACTGTTTCAGAGTAGGTGCGTTTTTATTGGCCAGCAGGTGGAGCTCGCAGAGAACTTTTTTCCCAAGTCCGATGGTTTAAGGCTGCTGTGTACTAACCCTGTTGAATTCGCTCACCTCACTGTTAACCTATAGAGAAAACATGTCTACTATTTACATAAATGCTGATGATGCAATAAAAAGGGGCTTCAGAAAAAGAGATTTTCAGATAAAGGAGTAAAAAGGGATTCAGAAAATTCAGTAAAAAGGGATTTTCAGATAGCATGAACTTTTCTACACCTTGCAACAGGATTCATTTTATAAATTTCGTCCAACAAAGGAATTGAGGAGTGTTTAAAACACACTGTACCAGACTTCATCCCCGAATGATTTAAATTTTAAAATATTATTTGTCTTTTTGTCTAAACGAAAAATGCCCCAAGGTGTCAAATTTCTTTCTCTTTTATGGAGTACATTAAAAAAAAAATCAATCCAAGTCGGCAATCCTTGGACACATTTTTTCCATAGATTAACTTCCATAGGTTCCTAAGGTTAGTTTAACACGCTGTGTACTAACCTTATTGAAGTGAACGAATTCAATAAGGTTAGTTACACAGCAGGTTTAGAGCGCAAATGTTATATGTTTACTCTAGTCTTTTTTCAGTGAATATCATCTTGGCAAGTCTCAGACGCTGTTAATTCACGGCAAAAGACAAGTAGTTGCAGCTATTAGAGCTGTACCTCATGCACTCAATATAAATAATTGCAGCTTTGTAAGCCAGCGGCTTGAGTATTTTCAAAGCCATGAACAACATACAAGAAATATGTACGCATTTAGCTGTCGATATGGAGATAACACAAAAAAGATCCTAGTTGCATGAACTGCGGACAAAATACAATATGCTTGCACTGAGCTGAGCCATAATGGTCTTAACCCAAACGTGTATTTTGTTGTCTCGCGTTCCTTCCTTCAATAATTTTTTTTTATTACTCGGGTTTCACAATTTTTACCTTGGCTGAAAAATTCCCTTTTCTTTTATTACATTTGTCTATGCTTCCTCTGGGCAGTCTGAAATCACATATTGGCAATGAAAAGCCTAAAGAATAAAAAACACGTTTAGAATAGTTTAAAAATTATGACCACGGATCCACAATGGCACTAAAAAATCAACTGTGTTTTTAAGGTTAGTATATCTATTCTTTAAGAGCAGAAATGAACCATTTTTCACTGAGTTGCTTTCTTTAAAAGTGAAAAGAAAAACTCTTATAACAAACAATGCTGGAAATTGCTCTTTGAAAGAGGATTCTTTCGCTCTATCAAAGTGATGTTTTACTTTCTAAGAATTTTGCAATTTTCCTCCATTGAAAGAGTGAACAATCACTCTTTCAGAGTCATTTTCTACTCATTTGATTTAACTCATTTGATTTGTCTCATAGAGATTAAGGATTCTATTTCATGGGTATTTTTTGACAGGAAAAATTCGAAATTCGGATTTCTTCTCTTAAATAGATTTTTAAAAAAAAAAAGACAGATCTAAGGGTCCAGAAACGAATTTGTAATCTTTGAAACCCTACAATAGTTTAAGGTAAAGATAGATTTTAGAATCTGGGGGTTTAATCAACCTTTTCGGCAAAAGGACTTTCGAACTGATATTTGTAAAGTTTTAAAGATATTTTTTTCTATATTTTACTTTTATTTTGCGAGAAAATTCGATTTTGAATTTTAGGCTGTATAGTACCCCAAAAGTGTCTGTGAAAAATGCACCAAGTACATTATACAACATACTATTTGAAGTGACGTTAATTTTTTTTTCAAAAAAAAAAACAGGATTCAGATGCCTAAAAACAGTATTTCAGAGGAAAATTCGCTTTCAAATTTTGAGCTCTGTGCATCTAAATTGTCTATTTCAATAGAAAACTTCATTCAGTTTTTAGCTCAATCAACATGTCTGTTGCATCTTTGACTTTTCATTAGGATTGTATGTGTACTTGCATGTATGGTGCGTTGAGCCCTTACTGTAAGTTGTCTGTGTCTTTTCATTTTCTTTTGACTAAATGTTTCAATGGGGATCTCGGGGTCTTGGGATGTCTTTTGGTTATACCTGCATCCTATTCAGAAAGTTCCCCTTGAGGTAACCATAGACCTGTAATATACGTAGACAGCGCATTGCTATTCAAAGCAGCCGAAAAAAGCAAGTAAGGGATCTATCACGTGACTTCGGGTGAGCTATCCCAGATTTGGCTTGTTATCGCATCATTTGGCGTTATAAAATATTTCTTTTCACTCGCTAGTGGCTTTAAAGTACTCTAAATTTCTTAAGTCATTCGATATTAATTTTCGTTTCAATACGTTTTTAATTGATTCCTATTCAATTAATCAAATAATCAGCAATATTTTGAAAAAAAAGCATTAATTTATAGTTCTGCTTTATATCATCTTCTGCTTATAGCATCTGCTTTAAGCCAAGTTCCTCCAAATTTAGTTCTATCGAAACATTCCGGCTTAAAATGCTTAGAACATAATTTCGAAACATTTGTTGCTTTGAAATTTTCTCCTTTCAGCTGTGTTTCCCACAACTTTCTTCTTTCTTCATTTTTCGGAAAACTAATAAATGAGATAGGGATTAGCTAATATAGTAGTAAATCTGTTAATCACATGAAAACTAAGTAAATTATATATAAAAAACACAACAAATTAGTGTTAAAAGTAGATAACTGAAATTAAAACTTTGTTTAAAAACAGCATAAATGTAGAAAAAATCTACAATGATGTGTTTTTAACAAAGTTTTAATTTGCGTTACGTGAATTAATGACGCTTTACTACATTTTTATTACACTTATTATAGGTTAATTTAAGGAGTTTCATAAACGCAAAATTATATTTTACATATTTTAACAGCTCTGTTTTTATACAGAATTTTTATGTATATATTGTGTCCTAATTATGCAATTTTTTTAATAATTTTCACGAATATGTATTTTTTAATTTATACATACAAAAATTAAAAAGATAGTGTAACAAAATAAATGAATCTACTACAATTTTCCCCAAAACCCCTTTTTACGGACGTATGTTATTAATATTTTACATTTATTTTGATAACTATGGAAGAATATTTCTCAGCGGGATATAATGGCAATTATAAATATAGAAATAAATAAATTTTCTAAATGTTATAAATAATCTCATAACTTTATATGGTAAAACAAAAAACAACATGTACTAGATAAAAGAATATGTGCATGGCGGTAAACAAGCATGCATTTTGTTTCCTTGGCGTAAATATTTATCGCCAAGGTAGAAAGTACGCACATTGCTAATTGCTGAAGTTCATTTTATTCTTAATGCAATTTTAACCCTTTTGAGAGGCAAAATTTTTTAATGTACATATACCTATGTAAAATAATATACTTAAAAAAATATTTCAACACAATACATTATTTACAAGGGCAGAAAATCCATTTTTATTGCAAAACGTCATGACTACACATGTCAAAATATTCTTTGTTTTACCAAAAATATACATTAAAATCAAAGCAAAAGACTTACCTGTGAAACGTAGTGTCTCCACCTTTGACGTATTTTGCGTTGCATCCATAGGCACAGCAGGAATTTACCATTTTAAGCTTAAAATCTAAAGCAAACGTATCTTTCGAATGTATTCCCACCAAGCGTACAATGTAAAACCTATGGAAGGAAAGATGCGCGAGAATTGCTGCGCGTAGGGGAGTCCCGAAGTCACGTGACTTCATGTATTGCTTGGCCAAGGGTTGTCAATGCTCTCTCTACCCTTATTTCAGCTCGATGGAGGTAACTGATTTGGTTAGGCTCCCTGATGACGAGACCAGTCGGTTACCTCGATTTATGGTTCAGTTACGGCACTACTACATAATCTTGCCTCTGGTGCGTGGAGCCCCGAGTTCTTAATTTCTGTTTGTTTTTTGTCTGTATTCTTCTTATAATTATCTAGCTCTGTTGGTTTATTTACTTTTAGTTATATTTGTCCATTTTCAATATGAGGATATGAAGCAGCAACTGCGTAATCTTTTATTGAAAAGTTTTATGCTTTCATTGCTAGGGTAGGTTTTAAGATAACTTGTTAGGCAGTCTATGCTCGCTTATTAATTTTTTTGTTGGTTTGATTTGTTTATATTATTTTACATTGTTAAAGCAAAATTATACATTTCCAGCTTTCAGGTTGCCTTGAACTTAGATCTCGCACTTTTTATTTGCTCCTCAGAAAGGCTTAACCTATAGAGTACGAAGGAGGGATTGGAAATGAGGAATTTCTCCCAATTTATATTAATGTCTGAAAGTGCTGTCATTCAGTCCACTTATGAAAGAATCCCCGTCTTTCACGAATTGTGGTATACAAAATTTAGAGCGCAAAAGGATGACAAAATACGTAAAACAAGACAAAGAGGCGGAGCTTACAGAGCGAAACCGTTGCTATATTCACACATTTTCAATTTAGACCTCTGCGGTCCTGTATAGTTATTTTTGAGCGAAAACTTGATTTAGAAGCTAAAAACCAACGATTTAAGTAACTAGAAAAGCCGTAAAAAATTTCCATTTCCAGTTTGGGTTTCCAATACAAACATGTTGGATTCGCTCACCTCAATGTTAACCTGTGGAGAAATTGTGTCTTCTATTGACAGCTACATAAATGGTGATGCCCCAATAAAAATGGCATTTTCAGATACCCTGAACTTATTTTCACCTTGCAACAGGATTCATTCTATAAATTTCTTCCACCAAAGGAATTGATGCGCGTTTAAAACACACTATACCAGATTTTTTTCCCCCGAATAATTTAAATTTAAAAATATGTGCATTTTTAAAATGAAAAATGCCCCATGGTGTAAAATTTCTTTCTCTATTATGGAATACAATATTAATTTTTTTAAAAATTCTAAGTCAGCAATTCTTGGACATAATTTCTCTATAGGTTAATATAAAGGTGATCGAATCCAATAGGGTTAGTACACAGCAGCCTTAAACGTCACTCTGAAAGCTATAAAATTAGATAAGTGCGGAAAAATTTTACGAAGCTGAAAGAAATAACATCAGTGATAAATAAACCAGAAAATGATCTCGCGCGTTGATCTTTAACATAATCTGTGCCTAATTATAGATAAGGAGAAATCGCTAATATAAAATAATTATTTAAAGATATAAAATTATACAATGATAATGAGAGATTTCTATTAGCAGAATTTACATTGTGCTTTGTTACTGCGATAAACGAACGTACTTTAATAAAGCACGCCATAAGAAACAATTGAGAGGCTACAGTTAAGTGTTTTATTCATATTTTGTAGGACACAAGGATTACCAAGCGGTTGATAGCGTTTTCGTGACACGGCGTTTATCACCTAAAAAAGACACAGTGTCATTCGTGTACTATTCTGAATCCCATTGTTGCACGGCAACTGTTAAATGAAACACTTACAAAAGTAATGTTTGTGTAACGACGAAATTATGTTAAGCTTTTCTCCAAGTGCAAACGCAATTCGTCTTAACCCTGAATGCTGGGTTGATGCTTGTTGCCACCTTCTTATCAGTTTCGTGCGAAGTTATTCATTTGATTCCAAATCGGGGAGGGAAATTATTTGTAGTTTGTCTAGGGATTGATCAGAGTATAACGGCCTGTTCACATAGGAGTCCGTTGCGTTGCGTTAAGGAAAAGATGACGTTGAGACGAAAATAAACCAATCATAGGCGTTAAAAATTTCATTGCTAATCGTTTGGAGGCATATGATTGGTTTATTTTCGTCTCAACGTCATATTTTCCTTAACGCAACGCAACGCAACGGACTCCTATGTGAACAGGCCCTAAATATTGTACAAATGCAAGGTTTGGCAGAAAATTTTGTTTACGAAAGCTTTTTTTTAAACGTAGGGTTACGTTCCTCCATAACGGCCCTGCGGAAAGGAAAATTTTAGACGCTAAAACCATCCGTCCATCCGTCTTCGCGAGTTATAATTATGGCAGCGCTCCAAACAGTCTATCGCTTGGACAAGCAGTAAACAATTAAACAGTAAATTACCAAGATATGTCAAAATTTTTACATACATATATGTATATATATATACATACGTACATATATATAGATGCATATATACATAACACATACATATGTGTATGTGTTATATATGTATGTATATATATATATACATACAAAAGAGGTAAGCAATGATAAGTAATCATAAGTTAATAACCCACAGTAGTTTCGTTAGAAGAGACTACCTGAAATTTTTAATTATATAACTATGAAATTTTTTTACAACTATGAAACTTTAAAATTTTATTAAAATTTTATTTTTATAAGTTTGGAGGCCGAATTATTGTCCCTTAATACTGCTTTGGTTCGTTGTCTGTCACTAAAAGAGAGACCAATATTCATTTGACAGATTCCTTGGCGGCTCTCCAAATCCATCAGCAGGACAAACCGAACGATTACTTTTTTTCGTATTCGCGAAATCAGAGACTTTCTACTGAATTTAAGGTACGAAGATATCACCTTCCGGTGAGTTCCCGCAGATTGTGGAGTTCGCGGGAATTGATTGCTGACAAGTTGGCTTAATTG
The DNA here is from genome assembly GCA_907164885.2 of Dolomedes plantarius. Lineage (NCBI taxonomy): Eukaryota > Metazoa > Arthropoda > Arachnida > Araneae > Dolomedidae > Dolomedes > Dolomedes plantarius. Next base: position 21,076,635 of record OU015502.1, on the reverse strand, counting down.
TCTTCGAAAATGGAGTCCAGGGCCGTCTGTCAAGATCACCCTCTCTAAATGCTTAAATAAAGCCGAATCTGAAGTTAAGAGACCTTTGGCGTTCGTCTTGGAAAAACGCTTGAAAAGGTCATTACCTCTTTCGCTTTCAAAAAGAACCGAGCGACCTTACTTATTTCAAAAAGGTTTCTAGGGTGGTTGCAACCTTTACAGCCAGAGCTAGAATCGGCCACATATTTATCCAAGCTTATCTAAACCGCTTTCATCGCACGGGTTCAGGAAAATGTCTTGTTTGTCAGGTCGAGGAGGAAACATTTCAGAACATCTTGTTCCGCTGCACTCGAGTGAAGCTTTACCGAACGTTTATGACCAAAATGTGTATTACTTTGGATATTGTTGATGTGTTGTGAAACCATTTTCTTATGATTCTTGTTTTTACATGGTTAGAAGAAACTGAAATCGACGCTTACGCACCGAAATTACGTATTAACCCTTCAGTGGGCGCGCCCGTGTACAAAGTGCAACATTTTCGTAAATTTGAATGGTTTGTTTTTACATGTAAGGTTTGAATATTCTAAGCAGTTTCTATTTATGGCTACACCCTTTCTAATGCAGGTCTGATTTTCTGACCTTTGTATTCCTTTCCATTCATTGTAAGTCGTGATTTCACCGTGGTAAACCAGCGATTATACTGGATTGCAATACGACAAAATTATGTGTTGATGTAGTCGATCCAATGTGCGGCTATTGCACGGTATCCCGCATATCACGAAGATGGACACTCTCATTGTTTTTTAGGTTTTTGGACATAATAGGAATCCATTCGCAAGTTGTCCTCAGATCCAATGAACTGGGCAGTTTTGAAATAAGGCGATTATATCTGCATTTTTTGGCCTTTAATTATATCTCAGTATTATCAACATTTTATAACTTGTCATAAATCGCAGAATTATTATTTTCAGTTTGGATAAAGAAAGTTTATTACAAAAGGAATAATCAAGGTTGAAAGAAACGTTGCACTTTATGCAACGCGCGCCTCCTGGTGTTCCCAAAAATTTGAGTGCCTACTGAAAGGTTAAGATTGAATGTAATGTTTTAATTAAACAAACAAACATCAAAATCAGAAATCCATGTACTTACGTACATAAAAACAGAATTTTACATGCCTTACTTCACTGTATATCAGCAGTGACTGATATTTATTCAAACTACTTACAAAAGCTACTGAGAAAATAATTTTAAATGCCCCACAGATTCAGATGGACAACCTAAGGGTGCTAACAAAACTGACAAGGACCCCCCCCCCCCAAAAAAAAAAATAGAGTTTTAGATGAATTTTGACTACAAGATACATTAAAAATCTATTCCCAAGAGAAATTACATCTAAAATGTATTAGATTGAAAGAAATTTACTCAAACGCCAACAAAAATATGTTTTCCGACCTTCTAACGCTACAAGTGTAAAATGTTTATATAGGCGCGGTGGCCCAGTTGGCAAGAGCATTTGGCCAGTGATCCCAACGTCCCTGGCTCGATGCTCGTCGCTGCAAATCCACCGCCGTGTTCACTAATGGTGGCCGGGGCACGTAAAATAGGGCGTGGCTTTAATGTCCTCCAAGTTCTCAAATTTACCCCTGGAGGTGCGGATTTAAGTGTTCCGGTCTCGTCACTTGACTCGGTTCAAAATTACGGGACCGGTCATTTAGCCAAATCGGACTCCGACCCTTGTGGTGCTAATTCAAAACAGGAGCCGCACCTTCAATTTTATGTACAATATATGCAGGATAACAATTTATTGTACAAATATATGCAGGAATTGGACAAATATATGCATTGAATCAAACTAAAAAGCGATTATTTGGCGTATTTGTAGTTACGTTCTTGCTATCATAGTTAACAATTATTATCTAATGTGAGCATTAAATAAAAATAATGTCTACAAATCTGATCCAGATTATCCGGAGATCCGGATAAACGAGGCTTTAATATATATATATATATATATATATATATATATATATATATATATATATATATATATATAAAGTCCTTTCTAAATATCCTCTCATAAATTTGAGGTGCGTCTTATGATCCGAAAAATATGGCAATCATAATTAAAAAATATTGAGAAAGATGACAACTTATAGTCTGAATTTAAACACCAAAAACCGTCATTCTTCAAGCGGTGAATAGCGCTTTAATTAGTCTCCTTTACCCCTACGTTTGCAGAACAACTAAAAGGAAGGATATTAACTTATATTGATAATCTCCGAGGCACAAACGCTTTGATTAATTCCATAAAACCAGATACTCCCACACGTGATGAATACGCTTTATTGTACTTTCAAATAAGACGCACGTTTGGTCAAAAGGCAGCTGGTACGCGAAGATTATGAATGATTTCGTAAAACTTATCTTTTTTTTTATTCTATATATGCTTTAACTTCTACTTAATGACGTAAACGAAACAAAAAGCTCTTCACGCATGACGTCACACCTGACGAAATCGCAGGATGAATAAATACAGTGCCGTAACTGCAAACCGTCCCGTAACGAATGGCATTGTGCCGTATGGCCAGTTTGGATCTCAGCCATTGTCTATTCCAGTTCAAATAGAGTGCTAATGAACTTCAGCAAAAACTGAAAGAGGCGATAACATTAGATAAAGTGAAAGAGAAAGCAAACTCTCTGGCGTATATTCTAGGCTGTAATTTTCGTCTCGCTGAAACAACGGAAACTTCTTGAGAATTGCACGTCATTCAAGCGAATATGTAATGAAAACTTAACAGTATAGCAAATACAGAGGATGGAAAATTTCAGATCGTCGGTATTTTCGCGTCTCTGCGTTGAATAGAAACTTTGACACCCCTACAGTTTTAAATACGACGTAAAATTTCTTTTTAAATACTCCATTAAAAATTCGGAGAAATTCCCGATTTTCTCTTCCGTACGTCACATAGAAATTTCGAAGTCATACTATAGTCGCTGCGGAATGTAGAATTTGTAAATACTCTTTTCAAATTCTGAGGAAAGACAGGATTTTCTCTTCTATATATTGCATACACGTTTTGGCAATTCTACAATTGCTACAAGACGTAAAATTTGTTAATACTCCGTTCAAATTCCGGAGAAAGTCATGATTTTCACATAGGAAAGTTTCATAAAAATTCTGAAATAACTACAGCCGCTAAAAAGTGTAAAATTTGTTTGAAAGTATTCTTTGACCGAGCACCCCACAGGGGCGACATCTGGGGGGATCGCACCCTCTCCCACACTCTCTGACCTCATAGAGGGACTTTCGGTCTACGTATTTAACGTTTCCATATCCGGCCTAGACAGGAGGTATTTAATGGGGCATGTCAGGATTCTATCCGAACAACATCAGCACCAAGAGCCGACGAGCTACCACTCGGCTACCTCAGAACCTGTTAAATTGGTAAATAGTCCATTCAAAATCTGGAAAGTAAGGATTTACCTTACTTAAATATTGTCTACTTTTAATGTAATTAAAAAAAAATTAGGTAGTCTTTTCTAACGAAATTACCGCGGGTTATTAGCGTAGGATTACTTATCGTTGCTTACCTCTTTTGTATGTGTATATGTATGTATGTGTTTATATATATATATATATATATATATATATATATATATATATATATATATATATATATATATATATATATATATATATATATTACATATATGTATGTAAAATTTTAACGCATTTTGGTACTTTTCTGTTTAACTGGTTACTGCTTGTCGAAGCGATACAGACTGGGTTTGGCACGCTGCCAAAATTATAACTCGCGAGGACGGATGGGCGGACGGTTTTAGCGCCTGAAGTCTTGCTTTCCGAAGGATCGGTATGGAGGAACGTAATCCTACGTTAAAAAGTATTGCATTTAAAACTCTGAAAAAGACAGGATGCTAACTTCTCCAGGCTAAATAGAAAATTAAACATTTCTATTGCCGATCAAAAATTTTAAAATTTGACTCCACTCAAAATTTCGAGAACACCCACATGTTTCCTTCTCCACATTACATAGAAATCGGGACCGTTCTAGTCGCGACAAACTGTAAAAATTTTATTTTAAGGAATAACTTTTAGATTCTTAACTATTATAACACTTTGCTATGATATTTTTGTCTGTAAGTGCAAATTCAGTTTCTCCCATAAAGTCTGTGTTCTATAACTTCAGTCTTATATTGTATTAATTTTGGATGAGTATACATGATATTGCCCTTCTAAAAGGTCTAAAATTATAAAGCATTTCAAAGATCTTTTATTACTTGATAGAAAAAAAGTTCAATATGTATTCAATGATCTATCAAGTTTCAACTTCGAACCCATATGGATTTTTTAACGCATAATGCAGGATGTCCGGGCTAAAGGTATCCAAAAGTTATGATTTATTTTAACTTACCTATCCATTATAATTTTAAAAAATTTAAATAGAAAGAAAATCTCACCAAATTTAAATATCAATCATAGATTTCGATCATAGTATCATACATTTCAACGTGTGCACCTTTTGAGGCACGACTAACGTCTAAATGGTAATTCAGTGCTCTCCAAGAATTTCGTAGCATATCCGGAGTTGTTAGACTTTTATTGCTTGGGGATTCATTAAACCCGTTGTGTATAAACAAAATATTGAAACTGTGGATGAGTTGAAGAAGCGTATCGTTCAAGCAATTCTTATAATAACTCCTGAAATGCCATGAAATACTTGAAGAGAACTGGATTACCATTTAGACGATAGTCGTGCTACAAAAGGTGCACACATCGAAATCTATGATACTATGATCGAAATCTATGATTGATATTAAAACTTGGAGAGATGTTCTTCCTATTTAAATATTTTTTAAATTATAATGGGTAGTTCCGTAAAAAGAATCCATAACTTTTGGATACCTTTTGCTCGGAGAGCCTGTACTTAAGTAACTTGGTTTTCTTGATGACATCTTAAGCTGATGGATTGCTTTAAAAATTAATAATTACAATATAAAAAGAACTTTTTATATACCATGTTTTTAAATTTTCTGTTGAATCGTATAAACTTGACAATTCTATGTATTAATAAATACTTTTTAAAATTTTTTTGATGAATTATCCCATCAACTTGAAAGAAAATGAAGTTAATTGGATGTTAACTCGCGTTTAACTTTTCGTTCCCATACCGGCCGATAGCACCAGTCTACAAAACAAAATGAACTGAAAATAACTGAAAATTAATTTAATTCTGCTTAAAGATGGCTAAAACTATTAAAATAATGCATTGTCATCGTGTTCTGAGCTATTCTAAACGTCTAGCTAATTTCAAATGTCTAGCTAGTCGGGAAGTTAGTTAAAAATCGATTGCAAGATTTGAACAAACAAACAAGAAAGCGTTGTTAATAAAAACATGTAAAAAATTATGGTAATTAAAAATTTGAAAATCTGGTGCATTTTTCATAGAATTTCAACATTGTGAATATATATTAAAAAAATATTGCAGAATCTCAATTTTTAGACAGATACCCAATGATTTCGGCAGTACTTTACATCCTTTGTTTCTGAATTTCAAAAATTGAAAAATTAACATTTATGTTACCAGCGGTTTGTTCTATTCCGATCCTTGTGGTGCCCGATAGGCGATAGCATGTTCTAAAACCGTAGTCTACCCATTCAGTCTTGCAAGGGGTATACTATAGCGGAGCGATCGGTTATGTTCAGCGGAACGCTAAAATGTGGAAAAGTAGAGTAGACCTCATCCATATTCTTAGATCTGAGATCAATACTAAAAGTTAACAGTAGAAATTTTTTTAAAAAAAGGTTTAAATTTACATTCTCATTAAAATAAATATTTTTGAGTAAGTAACCTAATTACAGAGAAATTTCTATTTCTAGTTATTTAAAAAATATTTTTACATTATAAAATATGAAAAACTAAATGCAATCAAGTTACTTTGAAAAAAAACTATAATATCTATTGCATTCTCTCGCATAGAGTTTTTACTGCTCTGTATATGGAAACGCTGATGTACACTTTTTGATGTAGCTGTTAAGTTTTCAAGAATATGAGTATATGAAGAGAATTATTCGTTCAAAATTAATTTATTTGTTCAAATTAATTTTTCGAAATAAAATAAAATTTAATTATTATTATTATTATTATTATTATTATTATTTATTTTTTTTTTGGGGGGGGGGGCTAAATTTCTAAACAGCCTTTTATTATTTTCTTTCGAATGACTATAAAACTCGAGGATGCTATAACTTTTTTTTTCTTTTTAAATCTCAAAAGTATGGTCGCGGAGCATATAAGCATTCTGAATTACCGACTGGTTCACATTGACTTACATATAACAGGTTCATATATTTGCTTAGGTTCATGCTCAGTTAGCAGAACTTTTCTTTCAGCCAAGAGTTTATTACCGGGAATTTCTGTGTTTAGATGCATTTATCGGGTTTATCTATCGGTTAAAACAACAAACATACGTAGATCCATACATTATTTTAATATATATTGCTTATATAAATATCTGCTCAAGCTATGAATTATGCTGCGTTGCACTTTTGAGGTTATGTATAAGTTCTCTGTAAATTCATGCATTAGGTTTACTCGCATATATTCATCTGAGTTCTGCTTAGATCGGCCTATGTGTTCGGTAGTTAAACCTGCTTAGGGTTACTTCATTTCGCAAAATTATGTTTGACCTCATCCTAAATAGCTGCCTTTGTAAGACTGCAGTTCGAGGTAGCTGTGAAACTTCTAAACTGTGTGATCACCGCAAGCGGTAAAAATTGATTGAGAAAAGAACGACTGTTTTTGTCTCTGATATGAACACCTCATTCATTTTATTACGTCATGAATATCCAGGAATTCCATTCAGTATGTAGTGAAATCAAAAGCGCGAATTATAGCTCACTACCCCAATTGTTTTGCAGTCAGTAGTTGAAGCATTATTTTTTTTTTGTCAGCTCTTCAGTGTGCCATTACTGAATTGCTCTTGGCAGTTGATGACTTTCATTGGGTTATTAATCCGATACATAACCTAAGATGAGGATCGTAACAAAGCGCTTCTAGTCATAAAATGTTGGATAAGCAGTGATTACAGAACTTTCTCTGTGTATGCAAACTGATAAACAATGGAAATAAAAACGAGGAAAGTAAAACGCGTATAAACACGTGAATAGAGTCTCTCCCAACTTACGAAAAATAGATCATTTTCGTACCAAGAACGATTTCATCCACTCATAGAGGGGGGTAAATTCGGTGGAATTTTGATTGTGTTGTTGATTTGTTTCTAATGACCCTTGGCCGAAAATATTCCGTACCAGGTCCAAATAGGCCAGCGGGCAGAGGGGTGTGGCTCCAGTTTATAATGGAACCACAGTCGGAGTCCGATTTAGCCATATGCACCTCAATTTTAACCAAGCACCCCCAGGGGTGACATCTAAGGATATCATACCCTCTCCCACCCTCTCTGACCTTGTAGACGGACTTTTAAGTCTACGTATTTAACGTACCCCTATCCGTCCTAGACATGTAGGTATTTAATGACGCTTGTCAGAATTTCATCCAAGCACCCTCAGCACCGAAAGCCGACGCGCTACCACTTGACTACCTAGGGTCATATTGTGTTGTTTCCAATCCCCTTTGTGTAGAAAAGCCTACACCAAGTCCAAAGGACGAAGGGTAGTAAGGGTAGGTCCATGGGGAAGGGAAGTAAACAGCTTCAATTAAGGCGAGGCACCACTTGGGCCATATTAATCGCATATGATGTTTCATCATTTGTAGCACAGCTTTCTTTCCTATTCTGTGAGTAAAATTGTCTATTTTCGCCAAAAAATTAATCTAAAGATGATGGTGGTACTGTAACTATACATTCGGATTCATAAAGGAACGAGAACGAAACTTGGCTAGCATTTAAAAGTGATGCATCTTTCTTTGTCTAATATTGCAAAATTTTGAATTGCTGGATGACAGTGATGACTTTCATTAGGTCGTTGTTTCCTAAATCTGAAGTTGATGGTGATACTACGCCCGTAAATTTAACACACATAGTAAAGGATCATAAATAAAAGTTGGTCAGAGACTAGAATAAATGAATACATTTTTCTCTGTCCCACGTTGCAAAATTGAGTTGAAAGTGCATTGACAATTCGATGACAATCTTGTCTTCCACTGGGATAATTTTCATTAAGTTTTTATTCCGATTCGTATCTCAAAAATAGCTTATTACGATTCGAGGTCTTTCGAACATTAAGTTGATAGTGTTGCACATAGTTGTAAAGTATTAGAAACAAGGTAAAGGAGCATATACGATTAGCAGTTGGAAACTAAAAAATAGAGTTGTAGGTTTTCTCAGTCTGTTGTAAAATTTTGGTTTTCTCCTTCACAATGGTGACTCTCATTGGGTTGTCACAAGGTAATATCAAGGTCGATGTAATATCAAGCGTTGACTTTCAAATGTTAAGGTGATAAGGGTAATATAGCTGCAATTTAGGACAGATCAGAAAGAAAAGAAAACTTTTTTTTTAACTAAAAATATAGTAACAATTTCCTCCGTCTCATGTCGTTAATTTTAGGATTCAGTTAACATTTCTGTCGTTCCTCTTTACAGTGTAAAACTTTTCCATCTTACAAAAGCTAGGTTCTCGCAAAACTGTTAGCTTTCATTTTCTCTCGCATACATTAAACCTAGAAAAAATACTGTCTAGGGATGTCTGCTTTGATCGAAATTTGCTGCTCCAATTGCATTTTAATTTGAAAGAACTGTTGTTGTGGATACTAGATCTCGGTTATTAAAAAGGGATATGAAAGCTATGTGAGATTCAGCTCTGATTGAAGTTTTCTTTGTGCATGTGCAACTGATCTTGCGTTAAAAACTTTTGTTCTCTGTGAATGCCTGTTAAAAAAACTGCAAGCGCCGTAAAGTGGCTTTGCAAAGAATCCGACTGGCTTGTTTCGGATTAACCATGCCTTAAGTCCCTATTGTAAATTTATCAGAATGTTATTTCATTGGAATTTTTACGCTTTCCTTCACGATAAACCAGAAATAAAAATCAGGTTTTTGGTCTACGAGGAACTGCTCGATCTTATCGGATACTTTAGAATTTTAAATATGCACTGATTCTCCCCGCATTTCCTTCTGCAACAAGAAATTCTAATGCTCCCTGTAGATCTGACATAAATTGCGGCTTTCCTCCTTGGAGTTGTCGTTTTACCGCTAGTATGTTATCAAGATTTGATTGTCCTTGCATTGTTTTTAGATAAAGTATGTTACTATAATGGGGTTTCCCTTTTTGAACTCTATACCTTTGGCATACACTTCTAAAATAAAAGTCTTACCGTATATATATAAAAAAATCCTTTAAAAATGTTTCAACGCAATAATGATAATGTCGCATAAAATCTTGAACGAAGACTTTTATCTACACACATCTTGAGACATACACACACATGTTGATGGTCTATTTAGTGAAGTCGTATTGATCTATTTATAATGTTTGTTTTATAAAAAAAAAACTGTAAACCGGATCGTTGTGATCCGATGTATAAGTGTCTCGTAGAGTTAATCATGAATATAGAAGTGTCTCTCGTTTTTACATCTTGTTTAATATGACATATTTACAATAATAATAATTTAAATGAGTTTGTTCCGTAGGATTATCATTGTATAGATTAGAGAGAGAGCGGGCACATAACACAGTCCAAATTTGAGACCTCAGTCCCTCGATTTTCCCGCTCTCTCAGTACGTCAATACAGAAGAATATAGAAGAATATAGAAGTGTCTCTCGTATTTACATCTTATTTAATATGACATATTTACAATAAAAATAATTTAAATGAGTTTGTTCCGTAGGATCATCGTCGTATAGATTAGAGAGAGAGCGGGCACATAACACAGTCCAAATTTGAAACCTCAGTCCCTCGATATTCCCGCTCTCTCAGTACGTCAATACAGAAGAATATAGAAGAATATAGAAGTGTCTCTCGTATTTACATCTTATTTAATATGACATATTTACAGTAATAGTAATTTAAATGAGTTTGTTCCGTAGGATCATCGTCGTATAGATTAGAGAGAGAGCGGGCACATAACACAGTCCAAATTTGAGACCTCAGTCCCTCGATTTTCCCGCTCTCTCAGTACGTCAATACAGAAGAATATAGAAGAATATAGAAGTGTCTCTCGTATTTACATCTTATTTAATATGACATATTTACAATAAAAATAATTTAAATGAGTTTGTTCCGTAGGATCATCGTCGTATAGATTAGAGAGAGAGCGGGCACATAACACAGTCCAAATTTGAAACCTCAGTCCCTCGATATTCCCGCTCTCTCAGTACGTCAATACAGAAGAATATAGAAGAATATAGAAGTGTCTCTCGTATTTACATCTTATTTAATATGACATATTTACAGTAATAGTAATTTAAATGAGTTTGTTCCGTAGGATCATCGTCGTATAGATTAGAGAGAGAGCGGGCACATAACACAGTCCAAATTTGAAACCTCAGTCCCTCGATATTCCCGCTCTCTCAGTACGTCAATACAGAAGAATATAGAAGAATATAGAAGTGTCTCTCGTATTTACATCTTATTTAATATGACATATTTACAATAATAGTAATTTAAATGAGTTTGTTCCGTAGGATCATCGTCGTATAGATTAGAGAGAGAGCGGGCACATAACACAGTCCAAATTTGAAACCTCAGTCCCTCGATTTTCCCGCTCTCTCAATACGTGAATACATAATCGAAGCTCCGTCTATAATGCTCTCTCATTCCTTTTATAACCTTCCTTGGAAAGTTCTCCTAAGTTCCATCGCGTCACGTGCATTCACTCATCTTACCGCCGTCCCCTTTGTGGTCCTTTGTCGGCAGCCCCGTTCTCTGTTAAGCATTCACCTATCCATGCCGGGACGCCAGCTGGGTTCTCCACGTTATATACAAAACATTTTTGTATTGCACATTATATACAAAATATTGAAAATTCATAAAGAATAACAGTTTAAAATAAATTACTGACAGCAAATAGAAACTTGATAAAAGGTGATTACCGAAATTTCAATCATGATAACTATGATAATTCACATTTTCGCAATTTACATACAATCTGAAATTTTAATAAATTTAAAAAAGTTGTAATTCTTCTCTGTACAAGTTTCTTATAAAAAGTAAATTTTTATAAACAATTTCCTGTCATGTCAAAAACCTGAGCTTCGTGTAGAAAAATGAGGAGTTGATAAAGTTGCTGTTCTTTGGAGACGGTTTGTGCTTTAACCAACAAAGCAAAGTATTGTTCCATAATGCTCGGGTGGTTTTTGTCTGGCTCGAAGGCAGTGATTTATGAAAGTTGGACTGTCCATGAAGAAAGCCTCGACTTGAATCCTCCTGGGCAATTTGGAATGGATTGAGGAAGGAGAGCGGGAGCCTCAAGGCTGCTCAAGAAACAACCAAACTGGTAAATGCATTAACAGCTAACTGGAGACAGATTTTACCTAACAGTTACAGGAGACTGGTGAATAGTAGGCGTAAAGTGTCATAGAAACCAAATGTTTAACCCTAGATCTTAGAAGCAAAATGAAACGAGTTTTCTTACCCATAAACTGGAGACTGGGTAGAGAACTTTATATACTTAGAAGATTTTTCATGACATTCATATAATATTAAAAAATAATGAAAATTAATCGCGAATAATCACAAACACGTGGACTTCGACTAATGCCAGTTAACACAATAAAACGATGGGTTTGCTTTTCTGAAAATCAGTGTACCGATTTTATGTTAAGGTAATCCTAAAGCATTGGCCTTTGAAATAGAGAATAAATTTTTTTTGAAATTTTACACTAAAAGAGCCATTTTAACGTGGGCAGATACCATAATATTCATTATTATAAAAAGAATAAATTATATGATTAACGATTAATTTAACATACAAAAATCTCTTTTCTGCAATTACCTCTTTTGTTCGGAACTACTTTTCAACCACACTTACTGCTTTTTTTCTTTATAATCCTACTAGCTGAATACCCGTGTTTCGCTACGGAGTACATTCAAATTAAATACAATGGTCAATGTATGCAATTAATGCCATTTTATATATATATATATATATATATATAAATAATCGTAACGGATATTTTTATAGACAAAATAATGTAGAAGAAAATATTCAAATTGAATACAACGGTCAATGTATGCAATTAATTTGTATGTTTAATATCCATAAAAAATACTAATTTGAAGTAAATTTTTAAAAAACTTCCATCTCAATGAGTCTAGTGGTTCAGTTTTATCTTTTACCGTATTTTAATATTTCTTCTGTCAATTTATTTCGTTGTTATGCACGTGACGCAAAATTAAAGTATCACAAAAATAAAAGAAACCACGTGATCAGCATTTAATAAATTGAGTTCTAAAAATTAATCTTTAAAAATTCACCAAAAAACCAGAAAATGGAGGTATAGATTCGAAAAAGATTTCATTTTAAAGGAATTTTTAGGATCTCTCTCGTGATATAAATTTTATAACCTCGGATTATAATTTTAAATGCAAACTTAAAAGAATGTTAGAAAAACAGATTAAAAATTTAACTTAAAAAAATCTGAGAAGAAATTTTCAAAAATCTCTCTTAGTGCACCCCTACACCATAAGAAGAATCGCCATGCAAAATTTCAGCCCTTTAGGTCCAGCGGTTTGGTCTGTGCGTTATATGTAAGTCAATCAGTCAGTCAGTTACGGAACTGTTTTATATATATAGATTAGTAAAAACTTACGCATATTTTAGAGTACCTTTCATATCAGTGGTGAGACTATTCAAAACTTTTTCACTCGGGTAACCATGAATCGGATTTTATAAAATCGTGTACTTCCCTGAACTCCAAACCGTGTGAACAAGTACCATTACTATTTATGCTGTATACTCGTTGGATTAGCTCTGAATACAAATTGTTCAATCCTTAATTCTAGTGCCTATACAACTATACAGAACTGTTTTGTATGCTATAAATATGCAGAGTTGGTCCGAGTCTCTGTTTACACTAATTCATCCACAAACAAATGAATGACCAAGCTTCAGAATATAAAAAAAACATCACTGTCTTTTCTGCATTTAAATGCGATCAAAAGGGATCAAACGCGATCTGATTCTTCCGATTTAAGATTAAAATTCGATAGAAAGATTAAATTCGACTCTAAAGATCAGCCAGTACCTTAATTTAGCCCACGATTAATAAAACTGGAGCATGTTTTAAAAGTCAAAAATGCTCCGCGACACAGAGCTTCTGTTTTGCATTGTTCCTACGACCTTGGGAGTGGAAGTTGTAGTGTATAACTCTATGGCTTATTCTTTCCCCTTCTTTTCACTTGTCATCTACTGTCCCTGATCTCAAGGTTCGTTGATTCTTCCAGTGGGGACTCTTTTGGGGTCAGTAGTGTTGCTATAATAATGACTGTGTTATCTTCTTTCACTACCGGAAAAACGGACGCTGGATAATTTTTTTTTTATATTTGTGTTTTCATTTTTTTCGGACAATGGAGAACGTGCTCTCGTGGGAGTTAACTGTTTATTTACGTTTTTTTCCCGGTTCGTTTTGAATCATATTAATCCGTCATATGGAGAAATTTCTAATAGAGTTTTGGTAGGGTTCTTGCAACATGTTTTCTAGAAAACTATGTTCGTTAAAAAAAAAAAATAGTGTCTGAATTTGCTCAGGTGAAATAGAGTATTTTATGAACGTAAAAGAAAGCTTGTTTTTTTTTAATTTTACTTCCGTGTAGAACAGGTGTGTTAGACGCCGGATATGTTGAAAATTTCTCATTGGTTCTTAATTTTTTTACATTTGGGCATCTTCCTATTGTACTGCTATCTTTTTTTTTTCTAGTTTGATTGTAGTTCTATATTGTCTTTATATTTTATTCAAAAATATCTTTTGTCGCATTACTTTATAAGTATACGACAGAATACTTTATTACAATTTATATTATAGAAATACTTTGTAAGTTACTTTATAAGATATTGTGAGGTTTTGCATAAATATTTTTAGCACTTACCCGTTTTTCCGGAGTTTGTTTTTTGGACTGCCAATCTTTCGCAATATTTTTTTTTCAAACGCCCCACGCAGTTTTAACCAAGGAGAGACAGGAAGATGTGAAAAATTGGTTATGCTAATTATGCAATTCGGAGGAAGCAGGATATTAGTATAACGATGAAGTAAAATCGGGAATTTCTGAGTGCCACAGAACAGACGTTGAACGCTGAAGCCGGTAACCTCAAATCATATTTAGGAAGTACAGTAAAACCTCGTCTATACGAACTAACTGGGAACATAGGCAATCCAGACAATCGAAAATTAGGATAATCCGGGTAGTATGGGTAATGAGCAAAACAAAATCCTTAACTAAGAAGGCTGAATCGTTAATACGATAAAAAAAACTATGTTTTGTGACAAAATTACATAGTATTGTTTACAAGACATTAAAAAATATAAAAATAACTTTTCACATCATTTCTTAACAAAGAATTGGTAAGTCTAGTAAAGCTTTCTTAAGCTCAACAAAAAGCATTTTATTACCATAATTTATTGTACGATCTATGCAGGAAGTGTACATTGAATCAAACTAAAAAAGCGAATATTTGAAGTACTGGTAGTTACATTCTTGCTATCATAGTTAAAAATTATTATATAATGTGGACATGAAATAAAAGTGTCTACAAATCTGATCCGGATTATCCGGAGATCCGGATCAACGAGGGCCGGATAAACGAGGTTTTATTGTACCGTGTTTGACCAGTTCGTTCAATCGCGGAACCCTAAAATGTTGCAGTTATGTTCAATGGTGTGTTTTCCTACTACCAATACAGTCACTAATATGAGTTGTTTCCGTAATTCCAGGATAGCAGCTTTCACGTCATCTGAAGTTGCTACTGAAATAGAGCAGCAAATATATATTTGCTCATTCATGTTCATATTTAATTTCGTCTCGTGAACCTTGGCCTTAGTTAAGTCGAGAAAGTGATTACTTGACGCTGTTTTATTCCTACGTTATTAGCGACCTATGTTGCATATGATATATTTTACTCAAAACCAATTTCGCCCAAAACCTATCATGAGCGACAGAGATGCTATATTCAAAGAGTAAATGCAGACAAAGTTTATAATTTACTCTGCTCTAATTATCATAATTTCAAGCATCACTCTGGGACTTGAGTAAATTCAAAATTTAATTCTCCTGTTGTTAGCCTAAAATATGAAGATTTTCCATAATAGGTAAAAGCCTTTACAGTGAAATCTTCAAATTCCTTTCCAAAAATTTCCGCATTTTTCAATAAGACGCACCTTTTTACTTAAAAAAATCGACTTAAAATTGGGGTCCGTGTTATGGTCCGAAAGTAACTTTAAAATAATTACAAGATAAAATGAACTTTTTATATACCATGTTTTTAAATTTTCTGTTGAATCATATAAACTTGACAATTCTATGTAGTAATAAATACTTTTAAAAAAAATTTTTCATGAATTATCTCATCCACTTGAAAGAAAATGAAGTTAATTGGAAGTTAACTTGCATTTAACTTTTCATTCCGTCCCAGTCGATAGATGCACCAGTCTACAAAACAAAATTGATTGAAAATTAATTTAATTCTACTTAAAGATGGCTAAAAGTATTTAAAAAGCGAGTTAATAAAAACATGGTAATAAAATGAATGTTTTATTACATATCGCTACTGTTAGTGCAAAAAGTCGTATGTAAAAATTAAGTTCCAATTTAAAACTGCAAAAAGTCATATGTTACTGTAATGTTTTAATTATTTAATTATGAATTTAATACTTTAAAAGTTATGTTATACATTAGTTTCTATGGGGGGGGGGCGAGGTGGCTCAGTTGACAAGAGCAGCGGGTCGGAGATCTGAACGTCCCTGGTTCAATGCTCGTAGCTGCAAATTCACCGCCGTGTTCACTAATAGTGGCCGGGGCACGTAAAATTGGTCGTGGCTGCGATGTCCTCCAAGTTCTCAAATTTACCTCTGGAGGTGCGGGGTCAAGTGTTCTGGTAACTTGACTCGGTTGAAAATTACGGGACTGGTCCTTTGGCCAAGTTGGACTCCGACCCTTGGAGTGCCAGACAAAACAGCAGCCGGCTGCACCTTCATCGCCCGTAGCCTTCGGAACTTGACCTGATGAGCAACAACAACAGTTACCATGGGAACAGAAGAGGGGACAAATATGAATATTATACTAATAAAACATTACGAAATAATCAGTTTTTATGCTCTCCTGTAAAGTACACAATTTTTACATACGACCTTTTGCACTAACAGTAGCAATATATTATATATGTTTTATATATGTTCTTATATATATATATATATATATATTTATTAAGTAAGAAATTGAAAATATCTTTCTATAGCTAACAAAGTATCCTTTTCTAAAAATCCTCCCATAAATTTGAGGTGCGTATGACTATCCAAATTATACGGTAGTTAGGTTCATAAACTGCAATGTTTTATTTTCTTTACGTTAATATGGAATCGAGTTTTGATATAAGGAAGTCCCATACTTCCAATCAAAAACATCGTTATAAAGAATATTCGTCAAGCAGAAAAGTGAAAGGAAAGAATATGCCGTGGAAATATTCACTACAACTTTCACTTCCGAGGTCGCCGAATAAAGCAAAACGGAAGCTTTTTGTCACGGAACATTTTTGACTTTTCAAATGTATGCTCTACTTTTATTAATTTTGGGTTATAAACAGAAACAGGAAGATAAATAAGCATTAGTGTACAATACCGTTCATGAAGTTAATATTCGGAATTTCGACAGAAAATGGAGATTCACGCTTAATTTAAACTCTATTATGTAATCACAGCTAATTTATATTAAAACAGTTGCAGAAACTTCTTTATTGGATGAAAACAAAGTTAAAGCGAAAACGGGAAAGGCAAAGAAAGCATTTACTGTATTTTTCGGACCAAAAGACGCACCTTTTTACATAAGAAAATCGATTTAAAATTGGGATTTGTCTTACGGTCATTAAAATAAAATGAATATTTTATTATATATATGTAATAAAAACGCCCCTCCATTATTAATTGTCTTTGAAAAGCTAACGCCTATTCTCAATTCTTTTCAACCTAAATAAAGCACAGCACCTATTTCAAAAACTAAATAACCGACTATTCTATTATCTTCTATGCACACGCGGCAAAGTTATTTTTCGACATGAGTTAGCGTCACGCGTCGATCTCGCTACGCCGCACCTGTTTGGAAAGTCTTGCGACGTTGAATCATATCCTCACGTGTTCGATTCTAACTAATTAAAAGAATTTCAGACTCCTAGCGCCCCCATGGTATAAAAACGTTGAGCAACGATTTACGCTCCTTCCCTCTTTCTTTGCCTTCCTCGCTTACATTCTGACTCGCGCTGTCCCGTCTTCTGTCCCTTGTCTGCGTATCGCTTCCAATTATATTATGATGTAACCGTATTCGATACTCAAGCCCTGGCAGCTCCGGGCTGTCCGTTGCTGTTTTTGTTAAACATCATGTCGTCAGCGTGTTCTATTTCGTTCAACTAAGTATTGCTAAGTATCTTCTCTGATATCTTGAAGTATAATTCCATGAAATAAAGTACTCCAGATCTTCATGGTGTTCCTGTTCTTTCGAGTGGGTTTTTCACATTGGCCACGACTATCTGTGTGTGAATACATCAGCTGTACCGGTCCGTTAAAGTTATTCGTGCGTGTAAAGCCGTTATATTATATTATATTACATTATTTATTATAAATATTTTTTTATCTTTATTCAGTAAGAAATTGAAAGTATCTTTATATAGCTAACAAAATATTCTTTGCTAAATAACAAAATACAAAATTATCCCATAAATTTGAGGTGCGTCTTATGATCTGAAAAATACGGTAACTCAAATACCGTTCCAGAAGGGAAAGCA
>OU015502.1:21018697-21051197 GCA_907164885.2 Dolomedes plantarius | reverse complement strand
TAACGCAGCTGTTCAGCATCCTCTCTTCACGGTGTCTCCAGACTCGAATGCGACCATCGTGGTGTTGCAGACAGAAGCGTGGCTCGTCAGTAAAGACAATTTCATTCCATTCTGCCGTCCACATCCTTCTGTCATCGCACCATTGGCGGCGGAGACGTCTGTGGTTCTGCGTCAAGGGTAGACAAAGCAATAGACGTCTTGCGGACAGACCACTCTGCTGTAAACGACGTCGAATGGTACGCGCAGACACTGGATGATGCGTTACAGACTGCATGTGCTGTGCTATGGTTAGTGATGTGACTGAGCGATCCGTCACTGCCATGCGCACAATTTGCCTGTCATCACGTGAAGTGGTGCGCTGATTTGGATGCGATCGAACACGCCGGTCCGTCGTACCCTCCTGCATCCAACGATCACATATCCGCATTACAGTTGTTTGGTTTCGTCCAACACGACTACCGATTTCCCTGAAAGATAATCCACAATCTCGGTAGGCCACTATCCTTCCTCTGTCGAACTCGGATACTTGATCAAAAGATGATCGCTGTTTTCGACGATGCATAATTGATCGTTTTTTTGAAAAAACCACAAGAAAAACACAATTGCCGAACTTGAAATCGTCGAAATCTCCAAGCCTTAAATAGCTCTTTGAAGTGGCGCCACAGGCGCGCGTGATGTGCGTCTGCGCTGAAATTCTAATCATTTTCATATCTCACCTTCGCTAATGCATGTTGTAAATTTCATGTCATTTGCATGTTTCCTTCAGGGTGTTGCATTTACAGTGGCCAGCAGTGTATTTGAAACTTTTAGAATAGCTCAGAACACGATGACAATGCATTCTTTTAATACTTTTAGCCATCTTTAAGCAGTTTCGAATTCATTTTCAGTTAATTCTGTTTTGTAGAATGGTGCCGCCATCTATCGGCCAGGACGTGAACGAAAAGTTAAACGCAAGTTAACTTCCAACTCTCGAGCTAAGCGATTGATTACGCATTTGATCTTTTTCTTTCAAATTGATGGGATAATTCATCAAAAAAATTTTTAAAAAATTTTTATTAATTCATAGAATTGTCAAGTTTATATGATTCAACAGAAAATTTAAAAACATGGTACATAAAAAGTTAAATTATTAACAATAAGGTGTTATTGTTATGACTTTGACAGATTTGCGTTTTTGCAAGTTCTCCAAAATTTCTAGGTTATCAAGTAACATAGAAATTCCTCCGTGATATTCAACAGAGGATGAAAAAAAATTTAATCAATAACAATCTAAAATCTCGTGTTTTTTTTTTTTTAATTTATAGTTTGAGTGTGCGTTTAGCATTAAGGTGCTATTTGTTTACATACGAATTATCAGTTAAATACTTAAAAATTACTTACCTAATACCTACAGTTTAAATCCCATTTCGAAAGTGTATAAACATACGTGTTCACAATGGAACTAGAACCTGCCGTTTCAAGTAAATTAAGTATGCCTGTGGCCCAATGATAACGCTTTGCTCTCGTGACTGGGGGTGGTCGGTTCGAATTCCGACCAATGCCATTAAATTCCTTAGTGTGCAGGCCGGATATGGGCACGTTGAATCCGTACACCGGAAAGTCCCTCAATGAGGCCAGAGAGGCTGGAAGAAGGTGCGAGCCCCTTAGATGACAGCCCTGGGGTTGCTCAGGGAAAGGTGAGATGGCACCAAAGGGTGATAGTGGTTCACCTATACGTCGTCCCTATTGGAAGCAACCAACGATTCTCGCGGTTAAAGTGTGAATATCTTCATTAGGAAGTGCCCCGCATTAACAAACAAACAACAGTGCAGATGACTAATTCTCCAATCGCTCGTTATAACTCAGCCCCTTATAGTGAAACAACGCCGCTACCCCTCCCGTTCTACCGCCACACTGTCGAAGGTAACGCCACGTGAGCACTATTGTTTACTAACCTCAGTAACTCAGTCTTACTGTGGACATCGTGCAGTGACCACTTGCTGCATATATTGCAAACATATATCTATTGTTAAATAAATAACTGTTTTGCTTCAAAGTGCTCATATTTTATCAACCATTTTCAAATCAGAACACAAATTGTTTATCAATAATCAATCTGTATCTTCAAAAAAGCACACACACACACACACACACACACTATATAACACTATATATATATATATGTGATGGTAAATTCTATATACATAAGGAAGGGATACGATACAAATAAGATTTTTTACTCCACCATGGACCGATGGACCGTGAATAATTATATAAGAAAAGTGGGTATTCCTATAAGAAAAGGTGGGTCGCCAGCTGTAAAAGGTTGGGAACCACTGCTCTAGTCGCTCGTTATCACTCAGCCCCTTATATTGAAATAATGTTGCCAAATGAGTAATCTCAATTTCAAGGGATCCTTCATCCCCCTAAAAGTGAAAGACGTTAGCCCAATTATGAATGACCTTCGTTTTAAATGTCACTTGCAACAGGGTAAAATAACTTTCCGATGTAATGATCTCAAATTAGTTTGTTAAGGCTGCTGTGTACTAACCCTATTGGATTCGCTCACCTCAATGTTAACCTATGAAGAAAATGTGTCCAAGGACTGCCGACTTCGATTTAAAGATTTTTTTTTTAATTTACCGTAATAGAGAAGGAAATTTTACACCTTGGGGCATTTTTCGTTTATTTAAAAATGCAAATAATATTTTTAAATTTTAATTATTCGTGGAAAAATCTGGTATAGTGTGCTTTAAAAGCTCATAAATTCCGTTGGTGTATGATATTATAAAATGAATCCTATTGCAAGGTTCAGAAAAGTTCAGTCTATCTGAAAATACCTTTTTTATTGGATTATCAGCATTTATGAAGCTGTAAGCAAGACCATTTTTCTCCTTAGGTAAGCATTGAGGTGAAACAATCCAATAGGGTTAGTACACAGCCGCCTTAAATGAGAAGTTAATACGGTCTACTTGTTGCTACAACCACTGAAAGTGAAACAAAATTGATACTAACTTTCAGAACCAGAAAAAAAAATACAATTTTTATTGATTTTTTCCCCCCTTGGAAACACTGGGTTATAGACAATAATAAAATCGCTGGTGGCTAGTGAGTCAGTATTCATCATGAAATGCCAGTGATTCAACTTTTGCGCAATATACTCGCAAACCTCATAGCCGCATATATACATAACATTTCCATCCCTATAAATCATAAAGAAGCATCCGAATTGCGGAGACAGAACACAATTCCCCCTGCTTCCAGACAATGGCTGAATTATAACTTATCCCGGACGTTCTTTGATTCATGCGGGGAAACGGTAAAAAAGGGGCAAAAATTGTCCTTGAAGTTTGCTAAAAACACTGGCAACGAAAGCATAAAAGATGAAAAAAATTGAGCTATCCTTTGACTCGTGAAATTCGTACGTGTTAGACACACATATTTCTCATGCGAAATTTCGAAATTTTCGATTTACTGCTCAATGTTATTCGAGCACATTTTGAATTAAAAAGCGGTCATGTGTGATAACTTAGAAGTTGTTCGGGAACCATCAACATCGATAAAAACTTTTTTTACATGAAACATATTCTAAGAGAGCTCTGGACAGGAAATTATATATTTTTTTTGCATACTTTGTGCAAGAATTTGGTAACACATTGGGTAATGATATATTTCAAGGTTTTTTTTTTCAAATTTGTCTTTATATAAAAATAATTCATTATGTGTATAAATGTTTTTTAAAAATGCTTAATTATTTTTAAATTCAGAACTTAGAGCACTCTTAGTTTTTGATTTAATTGGTTCGTCCTTTATATACTGTGAAACTTCTCTATGGCGGCCAGTCATGGTTTAAAAAAGTGGCCGTTTTGAGGGGTGGCCGTCCAAAAATGTTTCTTCCATAACAATGGTTCTATAACAAAATATGGCCGTTTAGAGGGGTGGTCGTCGAATACGGGTAACCGGTTGGAGAAGTTTTACTATATTTCGCTGAATTTTGTTATATTTGGCTCTAAAAGCATATATTTTATACTTTTGCTCGCAGGACAGATATCGAAAGATAAATTATCTTCAAGATCCATAAAAATTTAGTACATAAAATTTTTAACCATTTTAACGAACAAAAAAAATTTCTTCAGTAAATTTTCCTTCAAGGAAACTATTTTCAGAATTTTTATTGCAAATGAAAAAATCCTCAAGACAGTTTTAATGAAAACAGGGAAAAAAGCTCGGTATAAATTTTCACAGAGACAACCTGAAAGGAAATTGAGATCTAGAATGATATTTTAAAGATGGAAAAACCTTGAAAAATTCTATTCACGGTTAAATAGACTTAAAGTAAAGATGTACACCGGGGTGCGCTTATACAGTGCACAACATAAAAATGTCTGTCTTTTATGTGTGTGTGTATAAAATTGTTGATTTGACTGCCTCCATAGTAATCAACACAATACTTCTTGAAAGAGGGGGGAAAACTGTACTTTTAAGCGACTATATTATAAATAAAATTATTTGTTGTCACTTAGGTAGTTAGCAGACATGGCTGTCTTTATGAGAAACATTTTATAAAAATTTCGGGACCCTCAAATACTTTTTCGGAATTTAACATTTTTGGGGAATACATCTGTAGAGGTTTTGTTTAAACCGAAATATCAATTTCTCCCATATCTTCATAACTCTGCTTTTCACATTTAACTTTCGCACTGCACCATATATCTCTCAAAAGAATCTTTTGAAAAATACAACCCCTACTCCTACCTGTCACAAAAAATCTATGCAGGTATGTCAATAGTCAGGAAAATACAAAAATTTAAAGTTACTCAAAACTTCTACGTTAACCTGTACATATAAACTGATTTAGCGAGATAATATAAATTTAAGGAGATAATACTATAAATTAATTAAACAAGTATCTTTCATAATATCTCTGATTTTCGAAATTAATTCAGGAAAATATCAAAATTCAAATTTATCCCACGCTTTTGCATCAATCTTTGCATATAAATTAATTTAGCGAGATAATATAAAATAATTTCACGAGATAATACTGTAAATTAATTCAATAAGTATCTTTCGTATCTCTGATTTTCGAAATTAATTTTCGTACAGCACCATACATGTGTCAAAAAATTTTGTAAAAATAAATCCACTCCACCCATTTGTCACAAAAATATATGTAGATATGTCAAGAGTCAGGAAAATATCAAAATTTAAAATTATCCCACACTTTTATATCAATCTCTACGTGTAAATTAATTTAGCGAGATAATATAAAATAATTTAACGAGATAATATAAACTAGTTGAACGAGATAATATAAACTAGTTGAACCAGATAATATAAAATAATTTAACGAGATAATATAAACTAGTTGAACGAGATAATATAAACTAGTTGAACGAGATAATATAAAATAATTTAATGAGATAATATAAAATAATTTAAGGAATAATATAAAATAATTTAACGAGATAATATACACTAGTTGAACGAGATAATATAAACTAGTTGAACGAGATAATATAAACTAATTGACCGAGATTATATAAAATAATTTCACGAGATAATACTGTAAATTAATTCAACAAGTATCTTTCATATCTCTGATTTTCTAAATTAATTTTCGTATAGCACCATATATCTGCCAAAAAAAGTTTTTTAAAAATACAACTCACACTACCCACCTGTCCAAAAAAAACTTATTCCTAATATGTCAAGAATCGGGAAAATATTAAAACTCAAAGTTACCCCAGACTTCTATATCAACCTGTACATATAATTTAATTTAGCGAGACAGTCCTTGAAGATAACTATTCAGATAACTTGAAAGATGTCTCTACTACTTTCTCCTTGAACTTAAAGATATTCCTCAGTCACACCAGCCGATTACGACCGATCGCCTAAATGAGCATGAATTTGTGATTTTTCCTTTTACAAGTTTTTTCTTCCGCAACCATTGTATAAGACCGAGAAGGATTAACGAAATATTTAATATGTTTTTGCCTTTATTTAATTCTGTATTTAGGGTTCTGGTTAGTAATCCTCAGTGTTAAACCTATGGAGAATTTTTTTTTCCCGACGAAAACCAATGAAGTCGGATTGGATTTGAAGATATTTTTTTTCAAACTATACTCCGTAAAATAAAGAGTATTTTTTTTCAAACTATACTCCGTAAAATAGAGTATTTTTTACTCGGGTATCAGTGATTCCCGACCGGCGTGCTTTAGGGCGTCGCGAAGTTGTCCGAACGTATTTGGGTGTTTAGAAGAGGAGTTTGGGTGTTTAGAGTTCCTTTGTCTTGGCGACTTTATCTCCTGTAGCAAGGTAAATGTTTCAAGGTACAGTAATTAACACTAGAAAGAAGGGAATCTTTTTCTTACTAAAAAAACTGAATGCTGTCATTTTGACGGTTAAAAATAAAATCAAGAATTTAACCATTTAAAAAAACATTAAATATTTTAAATACTTTAAATTTTGAACTATTTCATACCAATCTCTCTATTCTAAAAAAAAGAAACTCCCGCTGCCACTGTCATAAGCTTGTCAGGCTATCTCCTCCGAAACCTCTGGGGGTATGGGGTCGAGAGCGATACCAATGGATGCAGGAAAATGGAGGGACCAAAGTAAGACATATCTCATCTTCGTCGGACTATAAGTTTTTTTTAATAATTTTGTGTTTTGTGGGAAAATATTGACTTTTTCATATTCAGATTACGATAACTCGCGAAAAAATGATCATAGAATTTTCATCTTTTTAGAATCTAAGACTGCAGATATTTCTCTTTCAAACTAGACCTCATTTGTTTAAAAATATTTTAAAACAGACTAATATTTTCATTAATTTGAAAATTATTTATAGATTTATAATTTCCATTTTTATATATGAATTATTTAAAGATATGTTCTTTATATGCATAAAGAAAGAAAATTTCTTTTTCTAATATTATTTGAGTTTTTGGTGGTTAGAATTAGACCATATTTATAGTCATTTCGTCGAGCTTCAAGGTCCTGTGCCCCCTTAAAAGATACGCAAATAATATTTTTAGATTTGAATTATTCGGGGGGAAATTACGTTCTACTGTGTTAGCAGTGTGAAGCGCAAACCAATTCCTTTGGTGGATCAAATTTCTAAAATGGATAAGATAGCAGAGTAAACAAAATTATTTCTGTATTACGGAGTGCAGTTAAAAAAAAAAAATCTTCAAATACAAGTTGACAGTCATTGGTTTCTCCATAGGTTAACTCTGATCTGAGAGAATCCAAGACGGAAATTAAAGGAATATTCGTTATTCATCTTTTTTTTACAATCACACTTCATTCGGTATTTGAGCCGCCGTCTTGTCTGCTAATCCTCTTTTATGATATAAAATTCCAACCACAAGAATCCGATGAATAAAAAAGCTCAGAATTTAGAATCAGTAACCGAAAACTTCGCCGGGCCCACACTTCCGGTCGTAAAATGGTCAGGTGCCACGAATTTCTCCTACTCGCGTGGAGATGCCGTAAGGACTAAATGCTTGCGTCGGAAATTATCTTCATCAGTTCAGCTAAATATTCGGCTAGAGAGTTAGAATATCCCAGCTCAGAATTTTCATCATGTAAGCCTCTTTTCTTTTATCTTTTGATTTTAAAATTGTTAAAAGAATAAAAGCGTTAGTTTATACCATAAAGGCTTGTTTTTATTGCGATATAATTCTTTTAATACTCTTGATGCAATACGTAAAACGTTTTAAATGTTCAGAAGGGATAACGAGTTATAAATTACGAGTTCAGCTAAATATTCGGCGAGAAAGTTTGAATATCCCATCCCAATGTTTTCATCATGTAATTCTCTTTTATCTTTTTATTTTAAAATCGTTAAAAGAATGAAAGCGTTAGTTTATGCTATAAAGGCTTGTTTTTATTGCGATATTGATTTTTTTTAATATTCTTGATGCAATGCGTAAAACGTTTTAAAAGTTCAGAAATGCTAACGTAATATAAATTACGAGTTCAGCTAAATATTCGACGAGAGAGTTTGAATATCCCATTCCAGAGTTTTCATCATGAAAGCCTCTTTTTTATCTTTCGATTTTAAAATCGTTAAAGGAATAAAAGAGTAAGTCTATGCTATAAAGGCTTGTTTTCATTGCAATATAGAAAAAAAATTAATACCCTTGATGCAATGCGTAAAACGCGTTAAATGTTCAGAAATAAGATATTATAAATTACGAGTTCAGCTAAATATTCGAGAGAGTTTGAATATCCCATCCCATAATCTTCATCATGTAAGCCTCTTTTCTTTTATCTTTTGATTTTAAAATCGTTAAAAGAACAAAAGCGTTAGTTTATGCTATAAATACTTGTTTCTATTGCGATATTAAATATTTTTAATACCCTTGATGCAATGCGTAAAACGTTTTAAATGTTCAGAAATGCTAACGTATTAGAAATTACGAGTTCAGCTAAATATTCGGCGAGAGAGTTTGAATATCCCATCCCAGAATCTTCATCATAATAAGCCTCTTCTCTTTTCTTCCATCTTTTCATTTTAAAATCGTTAAAAGAATTAAAAGCGTTAGTTTTTGCCCCGTAACTGACTGACTGACTGACTGACTGACTGACATACAACGCACAGATCAAACCGCTGGACCTAAAGGGCTGAAATTTTGCATGACGATTCTTCTTATAGTGTAGGGATGCACTAAGAAAGATTTCTGAAAAATTATTCTTAGAGTTTTTAAAATTAAATTTTTAAGCCGCATTAGTAACTTTTTTTAAGTTTGCATTTAAAATAATTTGAGGATTATAAAATTTATATCACGAGAAAGATCATAAAAATTCATTTAAAAGGAAATCTTTTCGAATCTTTACCTCGATTTTCTGATTTTTAAGTGAATTTTTAAAGATTAATTTTTAGAATTTAATTTATTAAATGCTGGTCACGTGATTTCTTTTTCTGGTACTTTAAATTAATTTATCGTCACATGCATGATAGCGTAATATACACAAAAAAAATATTTTTTCTTTGCTAATGCGGCAGACGATTGGATATTATTTAAAAAAAAATATTAAAATACAGTAAAGGGTATGTTCATCAATCTGTACTATATTAACTGTACTATAGTATGTATGCTCTATTAGATTTAATTTGAATATCTTCTACATTATTTTGTCTATAAAAATATCCGTTACGATTTTTTTATAATTATATTTTTTCGTTTTTTTACATCAATTGCATACATTGATCGTTGTATTTATTATAAATATATTTATACATATTTTCGGCATTAATTGCATACATTGACCGTTGTATTTAATTCGAATGTATTCTGTAGCAAAGTACGAGTTTTCAGCTAGTTTTGCATGAAGTTTTATATACTTCGATTTGGACCCTAAAAGATCGAGAAATCAAGGTACAAAATCATTTTTCAAAGTATGGTCACTTCCGAGTGTGCTATAATTCCGTTCCATTTTATTTTAATGCGTTTCCGAGATCTCACACTTAAAAACTTGGGAAAATAGTACTCACGGCACGTTTTCCGGCATAAAAAGTTCCCACCTAATTTTCCGCAACATTTCCTGTTGAAATTACCTATTTGTGCATGAATTTCAGCACGAACACATAGAATAAATAAATCCGTATTTTGCCCTTACGTGAGAAATCCTTATTTCATTCATAAACATTTCTCCTTTAAAACTGGCAACTAAACTTCAAACGAGAACTTGTTTGTCCTAGGCTCATAGTTGTTCAAAGTTTAATAACCGAAATTATGTGTAAACAATCAAAATTCATGCTGCGTGTTGTATTGGAGTTTGATGAGTGTTATATAGACCTTTAATCGAATTATGGCCTTTTTAATCGAAATTTATTAGTTTGTATTCAGCTGACGTATTATACTGGTGTCGTGAATTACAGGGAAGTCATTAAAAACTTAAAGTCGATTTTGTATTCAGTAATCATCTTAGACTCATGCAGCATATTTTAAGAGTTTCCGTAAGCAACCAATACTCATGCTGCGTACAATATTGAAGTTTGATGTGTATTATATAGCAGCTAATCACAGATTTTTAGTCGTAATTAGTTGGTTACGAATATTAATGTCAGAAATAACAGGGAAGTCGTACATTATACACTTAATTAAAATAAGTCGATTTATATGTAGTAAAACATCTTAGACTCGCAGCGTATTTCAAATAAGTTACAATAAACAACTAATAGTCATGATGCATATAGCTTTAAAGTTTGAGATATACAGAAGAAATAAAGTTTGAGATATAGATTTTTTATATAGAAGTTAATCGTGCTTTTTAATCGAAATTTATCAGTTTGTTTTCATTTAACACATTATATTAATGATGTGAATAACAGGGAAGTCATTATAAACTTAAGTCGATTTGTATTCAGTAAACACCTTAGACTCATGCAGCATATTTCAGAGGAGTTTCCATAAACAACTAATACTCCAGCTACGTACAGTGTTGAAGTTTTATGTGTATTATATAGAAGTTAATCAGAGCTGTTTAATCGTATTTAGTTGGCTTGTATTCAGTTTACGAATATTAATGTCAGAAATAACAGGGAAGTCATTAAAAACTTAGAATTAAGTCGATTTGTTTTCCAGTAAACACCTTAGAGTCATGCAGCACATTTCAGAAGAGTTTCTATAAAAAACTAATACTCGTGCTACGTACAACACGGAAGTTTAATGTGCATTATATAGAACTTTACCAGAGCTGTTTAATCGTAATTAGTTAATTTATATTCAGTTAACACATATTAATGTTTGGAATAACAGGGAAGGTATTAAAAATCTTAATTAGAATTAAGTTGATTTTGTATCCAGTAAAAACTTCATGCAGCATATTTCAAAGAACTTACTATAAAGAACTAATAGTCATGCTGCGTATAGCATTGAATTTTGAGGCATATTATATAGGAGTTAGAGTTTTATTCGAATATCATCAATTTATATTCAGTAAACAACTTATACATCATATTACGGAGAAGTAATCTGAATTTCATGTACAGGTAATTCATGGATATTATTAATCGATATCACGTTAATATCTGATCGATAAATACCTATATCCATGCCGTATATCCCATAGATGTGTAATTGTAGATAAACGGTTTTGAATGAAACAGTTCCTAATCCAATTTCTATGCGCTCAAAATGTTTCTTATAGCAAAATTTTAACTGATATCTAGTTCTCGGATTTTAGACAGCACAAATACATAAAACTGAAAATTAACAAATTTAATTAGTTATGTCAATATAACTTAATAGCCAAAATAATTGAAACAACATTATCGAAATAACATCTAGTTACGGGAAATAAGGGGAGAATCTCAAGTATTTGCTCCTTAATTTTCTTTACTATTTCTCAAGTGAGAGACATTTTCATTATTAAAATATTAACAAATTTATCTGTATTATGTTTTTAAACTTTAAAAGTATTATTTGTAAATGAAATCGATTTTTTTTCTTTCAGAATGTTTGAAATGACAAGAAAGAAAATGCAGAATACTACATGACGGTAAATTTCTCAGTTTTCTGAACGCTCTTTGTGTATGTTAACCGTTTCTTATATTGACCACGCCTAACGATTTGATGTTTATGTTCATTATCTTTTTAGGGGTACCATGCTCTTGAAATTCATGGCACTACTCATTTCAATAGTGGTAAGTGTTTAATATTTAAGGGATATTTTCATTCGTAACGTTAGCATGAATATTCAAATGAATGTTTTAAAATCAATGTGTTTTCTATTATTTCATTACTATAAAAGTTGAAGAAAATAATTACGACCAGTAAGTACTGTTGAATAAGCTCTCTCTCTCTCTCATATATATATATATATATATATATATATATATATATATATATATATATATATATATATATATATATATATAATAAAAAGTAAATCTCACTGCTATATGAAGTTACATTTTTATTACCATGTTTTTATTAACTTGCTTTCTTGTTTGTTTGTGTGTGTGTGTGTTTGTCCCTTACAAATCTTGCAATCGATTTTTAACTAACTTCCCGACTAGCTAGACATTTGAAACTTTTAGAATAGCTCAGAACACGATGACAATGCATTTTTAATACGTTTAGCCATCTTTAAGCAGTATTGAATTTATTTTCAGTTAATTTTGTTTTATAGACTGGTGCAGCCATCTATCGGCCTCGACGGGAATGAAAAGTTAAACGCAAGTTAACTTCCAATTAACTTCATTTTCTTTCAAGTTGATGGGATAATTCATGAAAAGAATTTTTAAAAAGTATTTATTAATACAGTGAATTGTCAAGTTTATATGATTCAACAGGAAATTTTAAAACATGGTATATAAAAAGTTCTTTTTATCTTGTAATTATTGTTACTCAGCTGTGGAAATAACTTATCTTGTAAGTTTTAGAGAAACAATCAAAACAAATTATATTTACTCTGTAACATATATTTTTGCATAACAGGAAGCATTATATTTTATATTTTTTCTTCTTTATACTCATTTGGTTTAAAACTTAATTATCTATAAAATCCAGTATTCATTACATATATTGCCGTTATAAAGCAACAAGTATCCTAAAAATACAACCACTCATAGCAAAATAACACTAGAGGATTTCGTAAAATTTAACCCTTTACAATAACCAGTCGTTAAAGTAATACAGTTGAGTGTATTTGTCGGAAGTTCCATCGCATTTATAGGACAGAAATAAGCTGTAACAAAAAAAAAAACATGTAGTATTAGTTCGAATGGCAAAGTTACAAGCGGCTATAGTCTGCCGCTGAGAAAAATAATTACCTGCTTTTTGATTGGTCGGTGAGAGGCGCCTTTTTTGATGATATTAATGTCACTTTCATCCTTAATTGAACCTCTATAGCTGTATTTTTTTCATGAAAAAATCGTTTTCTTGCAATTAACTGCTTAATAATTTAATAAGAATTAAAATCGCATAGTAACGAAAACTAACGGAAGGAAATAATTATTTGGTTCAACAGCTTGACTTCATTTTGCAAAACCAATCAGAGAGTCGATGTTTTATGCCAAAAGCAAATTCTAAAGATTGAGCTACTTTTATATCTCTATATATGCGCAGACAATCTCAATAGGTCTCTTGTATACAGTTTTTTCCATGCCTGTATACAAGAGACCATAATTTGGAAGAAAATTATTGGACTAGAGACTATAATTTGGAAGCGTATGGATAATGACGACTTCACCAGGGCATAAAATTGTACCCGGCAATATGTACATGCCACGCACGCATTCATTGGCATCTTTTTGAAAGTATTCCTCGTTCTTTCCCTCCGAATTCGCTTCTGAAATTCGATTCGAGATGCGGTTTTACAGTCATTATTGGTGAAATATATAAGGTTATTTCGGTTCTTAAATAATGCTTTTCTTGTATGGTTTTTTGCCACAGCGGTATCGCTAAATTTACTGTAAATGGTACTTACAGAATCTGGAATTTGTTAAAAAAATTAATTTTTCTCCTGGGGAATCAAATTTTAAGAGATAGCTAACCTAGATAGTTAATATCTCTTCAGTTCTCAATCTGTTTCATTATACTGCAGTGCTTAATGAGATTTTTACTGTCACCCAAAGCGAGCTGTTTGATGCTTTGTGTTGCTTATTAGCGTAAAAAAAGTGAGTAGTATACTCTTTAATTCACTAACAAGGAAAAGTCTTCATTTACGCTTCACATCATTACGTATCATGAGTGTATGCATGAGAAAGTTTACGCACAAGTCATCTATCAATAATAAACTCTGCCTAATTAATTCTTAAACTATATCCTGGCCTTTGGAATTCCTTTTTGGAGTTTCTTAACTTTTTAAAATTACTGACGGCTGAGATTAATGCACTTGTAAAAGCATTTCTCTCCGGAAATTACCACCGGTTATCTCACAGAACTAATATCTGCTTTCCTTTGGGATTTAGCGTAGAGTTTTGTAACTTTTTAAAATTACTGATGACTGAGACTGGTGTACTTGTAAAAGCATATAGCTCTGGAAATTTCCGTCTGAAATCTCACAAAACTAATACCTGTTTGTTTGTTTGTTTGTTTTTATTTAGCATAAGAGTTTCGTAACTTTCTTAAATTACTGACGGCTGAGGCTGATCTTGTGTACTTGTATAAGCATTTAGTTCAGGAAAATAGCCGCTTGTTACCTCACAAGACTAATACCTGTTTGTTTGTTTATTTTTTATTTAGCATAAGAGTTTCGTAATTTTCTTAAATTACTGACAGCTAAGACTGATCCCGTGTACTTGTAAAAGCATTTAGCTCGTGAAAATTTCCGCCTGTTATCTCCCAAGACCTGTTTGTTTGTTTACCTAATTGGTTGTTTGTTTCTATTTAGCATAAGAGTTTCGTAACTTTCTTAAATTACTGACGACTGAGACTGATCTTGTGTGCTTGTAAAAGCATTTAGCTCGTGGAAATTTCCATCGCTTATCTCACAAGACTAATACCTGTTTTGTGTGTTTGTTTGTTTGTTTTTATTTAGCATAAGAGTTTCGTAAATTTCTTAAATTACTGGCGGCTGAGACTGATCTTTTGTACTTCTATAAGCATTTATCTCTGGAAAATATCAGCCTGTTATCTCACAAGACTAATATCTGTTTGTTTGTTTCTTTTTATTTAGCAAAAGAGTTTCGTAACTTTCTTAAATTACTGGCAGCTGAGACTGATCTTTTGTACTTGTATAAGCATTTAGCTCTTGGAAATTTCCCCCGATTATCTCACAAGAGTCATATCTGCATTCCTTTGGCATTTCGTGTGAGAGTTTCGTAACTTCCAAACGAACCGATCATCCGCGGATGCTATATCACACTATCACACACACAATCTGGCTTCCCCGAATGACATGCTACCTACCTCTGAACATGTCTCCTATCGAGGGCTATTTCGAAACGAAAAGTAACTCTAATAGCCAGAGATCACGTATAATTCTATTGAATGGTGAAAAATAACTAACAATGCACGTGCAATTAAAGTGCGATTCCATCCACGAGAGATTTGTCAACAAAGAAACCCTCAAATCAGACCCTCGGGATCTTTTTTTTTTCTCGGAGTAAAGTACTCTTTGCCCTTTGTTTCTATTTTTTGAGGCGATTTCACTAAATGTCATTAGGATTATTAATAGTTCTGCAGTGAACATAATGAACTGATGTGGTAAGTGATTGATAAAGTCTTTCTTTTGTAGAAAAGACAATGGATGTTTGCACCAGTCGTTAAAAAAAAGACACAAAAAAACATCGAAGTTAATCCTACGCGTATGTTGAAAGCAGGTAATGACATACATTACGATAAGCTCATAGCGGTTAATTAACGTTATCTGAAAGTTTCGTTGTATCAAAGCTAAATTTATATTCCTCTAATGTTTGACTCAGAATGCAACATTTCTGTCGCAGTTCTGGTGCGTTTTTATCCTCTTTATTAGCAAGCAGTAAGGTGTCTTAATTAAAATTAGACCACCCGTTACCATGGATCATTTTTTTTTAAATTAGGAAGCTCGTTATCAATCTCATTTCAATGTTGCTCCAGAATAAAGGCTTATACATTTTTACAATGATTAAATCAAACTAACAATTTCCAAAATTATATTAATTACACAGGTCTGTACATTTTCAGTGAACAAATATTTTTTGCAAAGTAGCAATTGACTTTTATGTTTTTTTGGTACGCTAATTTCAAATATGTCATTTGTTTTTGTCCATCACGTAACAGTTTTTTGAAAATTGGGTTTGAAAATTTAGAAAAATAATGCTTTATATACCATGTAAAAACATTTCTAGGAAGTAAAACAAAGTAATAAGTAAGAAGTTTTGTATGAAAAATTACTTTAATACTCACATATATATTTAGAATCCATATTACTGAGTCGTTTACTGTCATTAGTACAAAAGCATATGATTCTGGATATTCAGCAATGGCCGCATAAAGTCAAGTTTCTGATGCTTTGTAGTACCTTTTTCTTTTATGTTGAATACTCCGTGTGGAAGCAGATCTTATGTGTTTAACTTGCGGCTGTTCTCTATGTAGCGACCACAGTAATCTGCTATCATGTTTTTGTTCCATCTACCTTGGTATCTGCATTCCATCTGCTTAATGTCTTGGTGAAATCTTTTACCGTGTTCCTCACTGACGGCACCAAGATTTTCAGGAAAATAGTCCAGATGACACATCAGGAAATGAACTTTTAAGCTGACAGAACATCCTATTTTTTTTGAAATTTTCAAGCATACTTTGTACGATTTGTTTGAAGTTGGGATCCTCATAATTTCCCAGAAATGTATTAACAACTTCTTTAAAGGAGCTCCAAGCTTCCTTTTCAACCTTTGTCATACATGCCTCAAATTTTTCATCCTTCATAAGTTTTCGAACATCTGGTCCCACAAAGACACCTTCCTTCACTTTGGCTGCAGATAATCCAGGAAATGCATGAAGCAAGTGCTTGAAACACCGACCTTCTTTGTCTAGAACTTTCACGAATTGTTTTATCAAACGAAGTTTTATATGAAGTGGAGGCAGAAGAATCTTTTCTTGGTCAACCAAAGCTTCCTCAATAACATTTTTTGCTGCTAATTTCCATTTTCTCTCTTACTGGCCACTCTCTCTTAATCCAATGTTGACTCCTTTCTCTACTCTCCCACAGGAAGCATGGCATTGCAATTACTTTTAACCACTTTACTTTCACCCACATATGGTCCACATGTGATCCTTGTATTTAAGTTTGTTCAAAATGATGGCTAAATTTTCGTAGCATTCTTTGTAGTGCACGGAATGTCCAACTGGTATTGAAGCATATTTGTTTCCGTTATGGAGTAGCACAGCTTTGAGGCTTCTTTTGCATGATTCAATAAAGAGCCTCCATTCCTGTGCGTCATATTCAATTTGAAACTATGCTATCAAGCCAGAAATATTGCTGCAATAAACTAAACCAACATCTTCAGTAAAATAAGGAAGGGAATCCTTTTCTCGCCTTCTAAACCATGAAAAGAAACACCATGTTTGTCTTAAGAGGAAGTGACAGAATGAATGAACTTCACCTCATTGTCTACACTATTTTATTAATTTCTTTTCTTTTTTTATTATGTGTATCGAACATTTTTTGATTTTATTAATTGTTTATTATAAAATAACAAAAATATATATGTATATATAAATATATATGTATATATATATATATATATGTATATATATATGTATATATATATATATATATATATATGTATATATATATATATATATATATATATATATATATATATATATATATATGTATATATATATATATATATACCCAACAAACACAGAAGCATCGGGCCGGGGTCGGAAGGTTCCGGCCAGCCGATTTCACCACTGCCGGGCCGGCGCATTAGGTCAGTATCGTTTCCGTCACGGCTGTGTCCTCTCGCCCGCGACTACCCCGTCGACTGCCGGGCCGCTTCCGGTAGGATTCGAGCCATCGTTCATCCGACTACGAACCGTTAGGCAGCCGCGATTAAGCCATCGATGCGGACAGATAGCCGGAACGTAACCGGAGGTTGACGGGCCGGTTACGGGAGCAATAATTGGTGTCGACATACCGTCATCTACCCATCTCGTAAACAGCAATGTGCCGTAGGTCCGGGCATCATGCCAGCATTCTACCAGAATCGGACCGCCGGCATTTTTTCTAAGTTTTACGTAGGACCCTTTTGTTTATATGCTTTTTATTATTATTTATTTCATTGACGATTAACCTCTGATATCAACCCTTTCACTTTTATTTTTTTTGCCTTCATATTTCTAGCATTTTTTCCAGTTTTGCCTTATGTATTTTTAGGTATTACCAAATACTGATCTTTGTTATTACCTAAAAATTTGTATATGAATCACTAGTTTACTTGTTAGAACAAAACCTCATTTTGCATTAAGATACATTTACCCAAATTTGAAAGTTAAGATAACATTAATACCAACCATTAAAGCTAAATCATCTTTCCACTCGATCTAAGGTTACAGTTTGTTTTTTTTAAATTTAGAATGAGATTATAGTACGTAAAACAGTACTACTTTAATAATTAACCCAAAAAATTTGTACTTCCCCAGTATAAAATTTACTAACATAATTTGATAAATTTATAAACATAAATTTGATACATTCTTCAAACCTGAGTAATGTGTAGTGTGTATGATGAAGCCCATCTTTGTGAGCTTGTGAAAACTTGCTCAGAATTTATTTAAATTATTTTTTGGTGTAGAGTTAATAAATGCTCTACAGATAAGAAAATTATTTTTTGCATAGTTTTGTGAATTAAAGAGTAATTCATTAAATTCTTATGTCATTTTAAAAAAATATTTTCTTTTCTATTATATTGGACTTAATATCCAACACTTGATAGTACTATTTTTGAGAAATAGTACTATGATAGTAATATCTTCTATTGTAATTTTGAGAAAAATTATACACACACATGTTTTTAAATACAGAAAAGAGCTGGTTTAAAGTAAAAATAGTTTATTTAGAAAGTACATAGCACATTTACACAATTTTTTTCTATATTTTCTACAAAACAGGATCCTTTCGCTGTACCTCTGGCTCCATCTTTACAGCATCTAGGGAAAAAAAAGAAAGAGAAAATCAGTTCATAAATTTATGTGAAAGGAAAATGACTCCCATCCCCAGATATAATTTATGAATCAAAAGAATTTATTTAAATTATTTTTCTATGTAGAGTTAGTAAATGCTCTGCAGATAAGAAAATTATTTTTTGCATAGTTTTGTACATTAAAGGGTAATTTATTGTTGTAAAAATAGTTGATTGTTGAAAGTAGTTGAAAAATTCATTGTTGATAAAGTAGAATTAAATAAATCCAATTAGGAAATATAAATTCTGAGACAGGGGTTTAAAAAAACTTGATACAAAACAGCACCCAACACATGAGTGCAGTTTTAAATCTGTTGTCATTTTATTGATAACTACTTCCAAGAAGTAAATTCCTACCACATTTTTTTTGTAAAACCAATTACATACTGTGAAAACTACATCATGTAAAAAATATTTACTTGATTAAATAAATATACTAATAGAAAATAGTTATAAAATATTTGTTAAAGAGTATTCCCCTTTTCACTAAATTTCTCTCTGTACAGTAGAAAATCCAACTATGTCGATTAATTTGTTATTATAGATATAAATAAAATAGGGTAGATTGCCTTGATAAGAGTACAATTAAGTTTTTAATGTTGAGCATAATTTCAGCTCAACGTTGAAAGCTGAATCAGAGACTTGTCTATAATGACACCAAAATTTCCTCTTCACTATTGACAATAATGCTGTTGAAAGTAGAGAAACACAAGAATAAAGATTGAATGCTAAGTAAAACATTAGCATACAAAATCTTAAATTTCTAAATTTGATTACAACATGCCATAGAGAGCATTAATACAGATGCTGGGTCAGATTTAGAAATTTAAGATTTTATATAGTATTCAATCTTCATTCTTGTGTTTCTTTACTTTCAACGTGAGAGTGATTCTCGATAGTGAAAAGAAAATTTTGTTGTCATCTCAAGTCTCTCAGTCAGCTTTCAATTATTGTACTCTATCAAGGCATTCTAATCTATTTTATTTATATCTGTAATAACTAATCATTTAATTGACAGGATTGAATGTCTTACTGTACTGAGAAATTTAGTGAAAAGGGTGAATACTCTTTAACAACTAATCTATTACTATAATAATGAATAAAGTAAAACTTTATTATATGATGTAGCTTTCACAGTAATTGGTTTTACAAAAATTGTGGTAGAAAGTAATTTGGGATACTAACTTCTGCATAGTATTTTAATAGAGCATATCTTTTGTTACTTAATTGTCAAATTATGGTGGGGATCTGTGTATAAAATATTTTTTTATTTGTGAGCAGCTGTTATTAGGGATAACCACAGTAAAAAATTATTCAAAATATACTATTTAGATTCAATAATTATTAACAATTGTTATGATATATTGTTTGATTAGTCTAGGTTAATTTGAAAAATGAGGTGGGTAATATTGACTAGCTGTCAATGTTGAGTGAAATGGCATAGATTATATTATAAAGCGTGAAAAAACACTTAGACTTTTTGAACCAAGCTTCTAACCCAAATTTAAGTTTTTAAAAAAATATTTTGCTAATGAGAGTATTTTCACAGATCTTAACAATGGAATAGAAAACCCGTATAGTCAACAAATTCATGGATAAACGATTCAGTTCTAAAAGCAAAAAGCCTGGTTTCTGTATACTGTTGTAACATGATTATTATAAAAGTATACAGAAACCAGGCCTTTTGCTTTTAGGGCTGCATCTTTTATCCATGACTTAGTTGACAATACAGGTGTTATGTTCCATTCCTTAGATCCATGAAAATATTTCCAATTTTAAAAGTTTCATTAAATTTTTTTTAAAATTTTGGTTAGAAGTTCGGTTTGAAAAGTTAAAAGTATTTTATTGCACTTTGTAAAATAATCTATGCTACTGCACTCAACATTGACAGCCAGTCAATCTTTGTATGCTTGCATCATTTTTCAACTTAACTTAGATAAACCAAATAATACACCATAAAAAAACCTACACACTTGCAAACATAACCTTATTATAGTCAACAATTATTTAATAATTAACTGAACCTAAATAATATATTTTGGAATATTTTTTTACTGCCCTTATCCTTACACTTTATAATAACAGCTGCTCACAAAAATATATTTTATGTGACAGATCTCCACCAAAATTTGACAATGAAATAATAAAATTAAATACTAGGCAGAAGTTAGTATTCCAAATGACATTCAACTACCTATTAGCTCATCAACGAATAATCTAATACATCTAAAAGCAATATTATTATTATTATTACTTCTGTAAGGAATTATGAATGAACCTCTAACTACTTCTCATGAAATTCTGATAATTAAATTAAAAAATTTTTAACATTAACTATCAAGAGTAAAATAACCCTTGGCATTTTATATCTTTATAATATAAAAATATAAAATTTTTTTTGGTAAGCAGTTATGATAAAAGACTTTCACAAGAGTCACGGTTAACTGAAGTCCCTGAACTGCACTTTCAGACATACCTAATACTTTAATAACATGCTTGCCAGTTAAAAATATAATGAATAAAGGAAATCAATATCAATCCACAAATTACTGCAACCAAAGTTTATGAAAATGTTCGGATTAGCGTATAAAATATACAAAGAGAAATTTGAAAATTTGAGTTGTTTATTAATTAAGAATTATGTAATAAAAATATTTTTTATGGTTTTTCATAGAAAAATTCAAATTTAAGTACAAAAAATAAATTTTAAAAAAATATATTATCAACTTTGTGATTTTGCCCACAAGTTCACTGCTGAAAAAAATAAAGGATATCTAGAGAATAAAAAAAAAAATGGGTTCAGTGAGGTTAAAATGAACTTACAGATTATGAATCGAGCACACTGCCAAGTGAGTTGTGGAATCTTTTCATGGAAATCACAATGTGAAGATGGATTCCAGTTTCAGAATTCTGTAAAGAAACCAATATTTTCTTACAATGCCATAATAAAAATTAGAGTGATTTGTGACACCAAGAAGCATTGAAAAGCAGAGTTCATTATTTATTTATTTATTTTACAAATGCCACACACTACCAAAAATAGCACCTATGCAATCAGTGCACGTGCTCTCCAATACTTCTCAACAAGATCAGTAAAACATTTTAGTGCAGAGCACTCGTCTATTTGCTTATCAGTGAAATAAAAAAGGTAGTATGACCCCCTTACATGTATACTTTGGACCATAGGCGTAGCGTGCTTCTAACATTTGGGACGGATACAAATTGAATTCAGCTAGGGCCCTTCTCAGCGCATTGACTACCGATCAATCCTTAAAATTTGAAATATGATTTTTTGAAATTGAGTAACAATAGAATTGATGTTTGAGTAGTATTCAAAAAGTTATACAATGAGAAAAATAAATGTAATATAAATAAAAGAAGAAAAA
Organism: Dolomedes plantarius; assembly: GCA_907164885.2. Taxonomy (NCBI): domain Eukaryota; kingdom Metazoa; phylum Arthropoda; class Arachnida; order Araneae; family Dolomedidae; genus Dolomedes; species Dolomedes plantarius. The sequence goes on along the minus strand of OU015502.1, from coordinate 21,029,201 downwards.
AAATGTAGCATGCTTCTAACATTTGGGACGGATACAAATTGAATTCAGCTAGGGCCCTTCTCAGCGCATTGACTACCGATCGATCCTTAAAATTTGAAATATGATTTTTTGAAATTGAGTAACAATAGAATTGGTTTGAGTAGTATTCAAAAAGTTATACAATGAGGAAAATAAATGTAATATAAATAAAAGAAGAAAAAAAAATGTAGCATCGAATTTTTGTTATGGATCATATCATTGTTAAAAACTATGTTAGGGCTAAAGACATAATCGGTATTTTCAGTGTCACAGTTTGAAAAAAATGGGAAAAAACCAACTTTTTAAAAAGTTTTCTACAATTTTCTGATTTAACTGAACCAAAAATTTCTCCTCACATGAATTTTCAAATCAGATTAAGTGAAAATTACACATAATGGAATATGCACTGAGCATATAATTTAATACCAAAAATTGCCTGGTGATTAAAAGTTGAGAAGTAATCAGACTTTCAATGTGCTGAATATGTTTAGCACAATATTTAAATAAGACTTTAATATACATGAACTAGATTACTACCTCGCAAAACTTCCAAGAAACAATTTCAACTAACTATTGTATAACTTTCCATATAATTTGGCTTTCCATAAAACTCCAACTGATGTTCAGAATCAGTTGAGTTATTTTTCAGGCACAACTTTATCAACATATTTAATTATGAAACTTTGAGAAAGTAAAGACAATTTACAATGCATTTCCCCCCATTTTTTAAACAGCTAAACAAGATGCTCAGTGGAATTTTAAAAAATTTAGTACAAATTTAGTACAGGATCAAAAATATAAAATAATGGTCTATTAGGATTTGAAGGATGATTATATACTTAAACAAGGGGGGTAGCAAAATAGGATATTGTTTAATAATAAAGTCAGTTGTTCAGTCAAGAAGTCAATTATTGTATTTTGATGATCAGAAATTTTATGTCTTAGAACATCAAGCAATTCAATTACCACATTTAATACATTTTCACCATCACTCATTACTGTTTTCATTTAATCCAAATTCTTTATATAAGTATTAAGACTTAAAATGGAATAAACATGTTTAACAGAGAGAAAAATTTATGGCATGCATAAAATTAAATTTTACCAAAATTTAAAATTACTTAGCCCATTAACTAATGATCTAATACATCCAAAAGCAATTTCCTTTTTACTACTTCTGTAATGAATTATCAACGAACCTCTAACAACTTATCAGGAAATTCTAAAAATATTTTTAAAATTTTAATGTTAACCATTAAGAATAAATAAAGCTTGGCACTTCACATTTTCATAATATAAATATCATTTTTCTGTTATTATAAAAGACTCTGTAAACCAGGCGTTTTGCTTTTTGGAACTGTATCTTGTATCCGTGAATTCATTGATTATACAGGAGTTCTATTCCATTATTAAGAAAGGGTTATTTCATTCACTTATCAAACACACATTTTGATATAATAAACCACAACTCACAATGGATGTCTTATCTACAATTTTATAAACAAACTTTGTCTATGAACACATTTTATATTTTCTAAATAAACCTTGGCATTTTATAATTTTATAATATAAATCTCTTTTTTTGGCAAGAGTTAAAGTCTTTCACAAGAGTCTGTGTTAACTGAAATCCCCGGACTGCACTTTCTCACTCACCTAAAACCTTAACAACAAGCTTCACAGTTAAAAAAGAATAAATAAAGAAAATCAATATTCTATCCACAAATTATTGAGACCAAAGTTTATGAGAAAGTTCAGATTAGCGTCTAAGTTAAAAAAACTAATTTGAAATTTTTAGTTGTTTAATAAATATTTTTAGTTTTTTTCATAGAAAAAATTTAATTAGTTAAAAATAAATCTAAAAAAATATTAAAAACAGTGATTTGGGCCACAAGTCCACTGCTGAAAATAAAAGTATATCTCGAGAATAAAAAAAGGTAGGCTCAGTGGCGTTAAAAACTTACGCAGGTTATGAGATCCAAGTGGTATTTGTCTTTCAAGCCTGAAGCTCTGAATAGATTTCAGTTTCAAAATTCTGTAAAAAAACCAATATTTTCTTATAATGCCATAATAAAAATTTAATGTTTTATCAAACCAAGAAGTATTGAAAAGTAGAGTTCTTTATAAACTTGCTTATCACTAATATAAAAAGGGGAAAAGAAACTAATTTTACCCTTTATATATATATATTAAGCCAATAAGTTCACATTTATTTTGCACAGCATGACAACAAAATAATTTCCAAAAGACCTTTAGAGATGAACAGCTTATAGATAGTTATTGAGAACATTCTCAGATTTATAAAAACTCTTATCGTACAATATCTATTACAATAAAGCAATTTTTTGTATGTACACATTCTGATAATCTACAAATCTATATACTTATAAATATATAATTTAAAAACATGGAATGCAAATTAATAAGTTAAGAAACAATTTATGTATCTAAATAGTCTATTTTGGAATAATTTTCACTGCCATCATCTCTAATAACACTGATAAAAGTGATTTCAAACACGATACAAATTAGAAAATTAAATGCACGTGGCATCTATATTGACACAAATTTAAAACTCTAAACTTCTCATTACTCCAGAGGTTCTTTGAATGAATTCAGGAATACAATGGAGTTCACATACATACAAAAATTAATAATTCTTGAAAATATATATACACTCAATTGCAAGAATATATACACTCAGTTGCAAAAAGTATGCACCATTATGTTATTCCTAAAGAGTGAAATTGTTTTATTTTATATCTTCAGAGAGAGTAGAAATATAATCTAAATATCAAAGCCAGTTCAAAATATTGATTAATAGCAATTGAAATTCAAAATGTTCCTTAAATAAGCTTTTTATTTAATGAGATATTCAAGATAAAAAAATGCTCCAATATTTGCTATTGTTTCAATATTTACTTGACATGTGGATACTGATTAAACAATATTTTGATCTGGTTTTGAAATTTTGAATATATCTTTGCTCTCGATAGACATAAAGAAATTTCACCCAGTAGGAATAACATATACATATATAGCAATTGAGTGTACACATAGAACATTATAAATAGAATTTTAAAAAAATTATATTTTAAGGCTATTAAGATTATACATGAAAAATACCTATTAGTGTTTAGCATTTAAATTAAAATATATAATTATACTAAATACATTCTTTTAAATTATGAACACAAAAATTTTAAGAATATTTGTTCTTTATTTCTTTATAATGTATAAAATGCAGTGTATTTTATAAAGTTTACTCAAAACACAATTTGATAAGGAATTCAATAGATCCTTTTGTATGATTTACAAGTTCATTTTTAGAATCTTTTATAATGTGGAACGTTTTTGAATCCATCTTTTAACATTTAGACATGGATAATTTGTTGCCTATTGATACCTGGCAATAAGAACATTGTAAAATATATTTAATAGGAAAATGGACAATTTTTCCACCATTGAATACTATGCATGAATTTACTATGGAGGAATCATGTGTAACTGATTTATCAATCCAGTAGTAAAAAAATGTTTAATTTGGATTAACATATTAAAAAAAATTTCATTATAATTTTCTTTCAAATTTCTTTAAAGAAATAAAATGGAAAATATTATACTGGAAATGAAAATACATTTTTATTTTTCAACTATGTAGATTTGGAATTGATATTTGTGTCATGTATTTTATACTTTCTAAAGGATATAAAAATCTAAATAGTGCGTACAAATTACAATTCTAAATATTAATTTAATTAGCAAATACTTAAGACTTTCACAAGAGTCCATTTACTTCCTTTGTCCATCTAAAATATTAACTGAAACACGAATCTTAAATTATTCCGAAACAAAATGTTTTTATTTATACATACGAAAGTGCTCGTAAGTGCCATAAGTATTGCTAATTCAATACACTCAGTTCAGTAGAGTTTGATCTGAAATATGGTCAATTCATATATAACTTGGATTAAAACACTATCTTATAACAGAAATAGAATAATGTTCACTATGTAAGGGTGTTAAATAAAATCTAAAGGCAATAATTTAAGACTAACGAATGAAACTTACTTGTGGATTAATTTCAACGAACTTGTAATCAATCTTTAATGGCGCCTTTTCAATCACGTGCAACTGAATGTCCAATCAGATGACACTAGTGCATTGTAGTATGACGAGGCGAAAAAAAAGATGGTTTGAAATTTCATTATGCTATAGCTTTCAAAAGCTGCCTTTTGGTATTGAATATAAAATTTTATTGCTCTACTGAAATATTTTTCAGGTGCTTCAAAATAGATATTTTTGTGAAAAGAGATAAAATTCTTTTTTTCTGTTTATTTTATGGTATATTAAATTAATAATATATATTTTTTGTAAATAAAATATTCAAAATATTTTTACAAGAAACTTAGGTATTTCTAAGTATTTCTAATTTTTAGATGTCATTACAGAACAACTGATTTTGTAGAATTTCGCAATTTTCATCATCTTAATTTTACAGTAGTATATTCTTATAATACACATTGGAATGAAAAAAACAATTTTTAATTAACGGACCTTAGTTAAAATAAACAAATCACATTTATTTAGAAAAATATTAATGTAATGTCTTTAAAGGCAAAGTGTTATTTTGAAATAAACATTCATATTTTTCAAAAGTCCATAGTAATCATACATGGTTTGCTTTACTTATTTCACTGACACATTGAATTGCTTTCTGTTTGTCATCAGAAATATGCCTCTTCATAGGAAGTCCTGTTACTTTAACATCATTCCATTCAATCATATCAATATAATCCTTGGCATCAAAGTTTATACGTTGAAATAAAAACTTTTTGATGCCACCTTCATTTTCAGCCCTTGCTTTTAGATTCCGGGGTAATCCAAGCTCTCTCTTACATGACTGCGATCATCTGATATCATACAAAGGACGAGATTTTCAGAAGCAGATTTCTGGCACTGGAAAATGTATATAAGATAGCATAATAGCATTTTTCAATGACAACAACCAGAATTTAAACATTACTGTAATTGGAATGGGTGGAACTGCCGTGAACACTGGATTGAATAATGATGTGGTTCGTTTATTTGAAAAGGAATTAAGAAGGCCACTGCAGTGGTTGATTTGTCTATTTCATGGAAATGAACTGCGCCTACGTCCTAATTTGGAGGAGAAATAGGTAAACAACTAGAAAACTGCTATGAACTTCCAGTAATTGAATTATCACCTATTGAAAATGGCATTCCATTACTAGAAATTAAGGATGATTTAAGTGTGGACCCAAAATATTTGTTAGAAATGTCTAATGCAATCTCTGTTGGAAGGTGCTCTTCTGATTTGTCTATGAGAAAACCAGGAAAACTTTGTTATTCATGATAGCTTACATTAGCAAACCGAATACTTCACTTGTATGTGGGAACAGAATGTACTGCAAAAAAAATCTCCGAATACTGACTGAGTACATTTTGTAAGTATATGCATCTGTTTCGTTTCACATAAAGCGGAAACTATCTTATATCCATGGATCGAAGCACTTGTGGAAACTTGTAAGCTATTCACGTTACCTCCATCAGACTCTTAAAAATGTAATTGACCCAGTCATTCAAAGAAATTCGTACTTTGCTGCTTCTGAAAATCTCCTCCTATGTATGATATCAGTTGATCGCAGCCACGTAAGACAGCTTGGATTACGCCGGATTCTAAAAGCAAGGACTGAAAAATGAAGGGGGCATTGGAAAGTTTTAAGTTCAACGTATAAACTTTGATGCCAAGGATTATATTGATATGATTGTACGTAAAGATGTTAAAGTAACAGAACGAGGCATATTTCTGATTATAAACTAGGAAGCAAAATAATCTGATCAGGAGAGTCAACGTACTGACTTCAGCAATTTTCCATGTCACACACAAGCAGTAGAAAGGATTGTTAAATTCGTTACCGAGTCACCCTTACCCGTCCGTGGCACTTCTGCAAGAGTTGCATTGATAAAAACGAAAATACATTCTCAAAAGATAATGCCAAAATTTAATAATAAAAAACAAAACAAAACACAATTCAATGTGTCAGTGAAATAAGTAATGGAAACCATGTGTGATTACTATGGACTTTTGAAAAACATGAATTTCTTTTTTTTCAAAATAACGTTTAACATCCCCAATCTCAAAGAACTTTTTAATCTTATGCACAGTAAGTGTGCGTTTAAATTTTCTTCTACACCCACTTTTGATTATATTCCTAAATCTGAAAAAGTTAAACCTCTGAATCAGGCTGATGAGCTTAAAGCAGGGTGTTTAACCTTTTGCAGCATCTGGGCCACATGGTAAATTTTTTCAAGGCAGGCGGGCCGCATAAAAAAGTCAACTACATTCAAAAGTTTAGTTTTATTATGAAAATGAAAAATACATTGTATATGTAATGTATAAAATATTATAATCTTGGTATGCAATGTGATGTGGTAATTTTGAACGAAATCGAACATAATGTGATTTTTTAAATTTGGGTTAGTCTAAAGCGAATTGCTCTCGACTCTAACTTAACTAGCATTAATGATCGAATCAATCTCTCTAACCAATTTTCTATCCTAGGAAACTGTCGTAATCCGGAGGAAAGAAATTCCCGCTGCTAATGATGAATTTCCTGTTAGGCGGGAAACCAAACCTGAGCCATGTTTTTTTTTTTAATGGCGGAAGGGTAAAAAGATACCCTCAAGAAAATGTACAACCTAGTCAAAATTCAATATCCCAAATCAATTTCATGAAACTTTCTCAAAATCTTATCTGAAAACATTACTGCAATTGGATTAATATCGGACCTTTCAAAATTACTTAATTTACTTACGCATTGAATTTTTTTGGAAAAAAAAATCCCAAAACCGAACGACGACTTAAAAATTAAAAATTTATGTTCCGATCTTAATATTTCAAATCTTACCCAGTCCATTAATTGTTCACAGGTTAATTCTGATAGTGTGGTTTCTGATAGTGTTTAACATTTTTCCTTTATTTTTCTGTTCCATGCGAGGCAGTTTCCTCTTATTGAAGTTCCACACTTGATACCCTATCAGGGAATGCTGGTGTGGGGCGTTCGTTTTTGCTTCCCATGCTTCAGTCCTCGGTTCGATCCTGCAAAGTGCAGTTCTGTTATCTGTACTCACGGATGTTCAAACCTGCCAATTTAATTTATTAAATATAACTTACTTATTATTTTAAACTTAATTGCCTTATTTTTTATTTCTAACATTTATTTAAACTAATTTTTTTGCCTTTTTTTTTCTTATTGTAAATATTATTTCTCGTATCCTGATTCAATTACAAAAAAAAACAATGTAATATATATTCTTCAATGTACGTACTGAGGATAAAGGGTCTTATTTTTTGATATTTTTTGGTGTCTCATGACATCTACTGTCTATGTCTCTGACATTACATTACATTAATATTTTTCTAAATATGTGTGATTTGTTTATTTTAACTAAGGTCTGTAAATTTAAAATTCTTTTTCTTTCATTCAAATTTGTATTATAAGAATATGTTACTGTAAAATTAATACGATGAAATTCGAGAAAAAATTCTACAAAATCAGTTGTTTTATAATGGCATCTAACAATTAGAAATACTTAGAATATGTAAATTTCCTGAAAAATATATTTTGAATATTTTATCTACAAAAATATATATTATTATTTTAATATACTATAGAAGAAATTTTAAAAAATACAAATTTTATCACTATTTCCTCTCTTATAAATAAAGAGTGGTGAAACAAGGACCCATTTTTAAGTAGATATTTAATTTCTCCAGTAATATATAAAATTGAAACTAATTTTCATCTGTTTTTATAAGCTTCTAGGGAGTTAAAAACATACACACAGAATACAATCTTTACATACAAGGAAAATTATGTGAATTTTCACATAATACAATTATACAATTTCACATAATACTTTTCACATAATACAATCTTTACATACAAGGAAAATTATGGGAATTTTCCGCGTAAAAGAAGTTTCACAACAATGAAATAAATATTTTTGAAAAGTCTGTTAAATTTAATCTTCGCCTTCCCTTTCAAATCCATAATTCTGATGCAGATATCTGTTACTTGTGGTTACGAATCGGAGGTACAGTTCCGGGACGATGCAGGGTAAACGATTTCGGTGCGATTCATATCAACCCATAACAGGCCCTGAAACACGTAAACGGAAAGCGTTTCCCCTTCGGAGGTTCGTAAACAACCCGCCAGTGGCCCGACAAAATTCTCCCGTACTTGTCGTTCAACCGGTGCCTCCAGCACTGGCCCGATAAGCTGCCGTCAGTCCTGTGTTTGTTGGGTATATATATATATATATATGTATATATATATATATATATATATATATATATATATGTATATATATATATATATATATATATATGTATATATATATATATATATATATGTATATATATATATATATATATATATATGTATATATATATATATATATATATATATATGTATATATATATATATATGTATATATATATATATATATATATATATATGTATATATATATATATATATATATATATATATATATATATATATATATATATATATATATATATATATATTAATGAATTTTAGCGGGCGAACAAAATTAATTACATGTTAATTGTATATTCATAAAAACACAAAGACTGAAAACAGAAAATTTCATATTCTGAAAAAGCTGCATGTGATGGAATTTTTTGGTTATTTTTCTGAAATCAGCGTCCAAAAATACATCAGAAGCAATGCTTAGTTTTCAGGAAATATTTTCATCGCAGACCTGTGTTATTCATTAATAAATGTAATGCTATTCACTTATTAATTAATTGTACCTCATTTTTTATATGTTCGCTGTACTCTACATGGAATACTTCCATTTGTTTACACATTCTTCAAATTTCTAATCTAATTTCAGGTATTTAAACATCAAATTTCTAAACATCTAATTTCAGGTAGTCTCTTCTAACGAAACTACCGCGGGTTATTATCGTAGGATTACTTATCGTTGCTTACCTCTTTGTATGTGTAAATGTATGTATGTGTTATGTATATATGTACGTATATATATATATGTCAAAATTTTAACGCATTTTGGTACTTTTCTGTTTAACTGTTTACTGCTTGTCGAAGCGATACAGACTGGGTTTGGCGCTCTGCCAAAATTATAATTCACGAGGACGGATGAACGGATGGTTTTAGCGTCTGAAATTTTGCTTTCCGAAGGACCGTTATGGAGGAACGTAATCCTACGTTAAAATAAAAAGGTATCCCTTATCCTAGGCGCACATGAGCGGGCTATCGCGGTTTTTTTTCCTGAAAATAAAATAGTTTTGCCGTAATTGAAAGATTCCCCTTCCATGCGACAGATGGCGGTAAAATTTTTTTTAATGAATCCATCTTTCGTCTAAACTTAGGGATGAATCAATAGACTATAAATATGACAAAAAAATGGTTGTAATATCAATCAGATTATGTTCCAGTTTTAATCAGTTTTGGAGCCGATTTCCCGCCAAATCTGGCAACCTGTGAATCTTATTCATGTTGTAAGGCTGATCAATGAATGGCATCTTTTCACTCAAAATTTGACAAAAATTAGTATAATCATAAAAAAAATCGTCCAATGTTAGCTAATCCGAACTACTCAGGCTTTTAAACATATCTGTAACACTGTGTTTTTTTAAATCCTTTTGATAATTTGTCGATCCATTAACGTCTTTCCGGGTTCGTCCCCACGATGGCAAATGATAGACATACTTAGATACTTCGTAGCAATTACATTAGAGTAATCATGTAGCGAATTCCCATGAAACGAAACCTTCTATTCGACTTATGTTCCTGCAGAACATTGACTTTGAACGACGTGTACATGAATCTTCTAAAAAAAATAATTAAGTAAGGAACATTTTGTCGATACATAATTCGACAGAAATTACAAATTCAAGAATGTGTTTTACGTGAAAAATATCCGTTCGTTACAAATAAGTGGAGTTTTTTTTTTACGATTTTTTTTAAAAGAAATTTGTGTAGATCAGAATAATGGTTTTCTTTATCTCTTATTCTCAGTTTAGAAGCTGTACAAGACGTGAATATAAAATATGCTTCTGTTTGCTTCATAAAATATTTCTTTTGTTTTCTCATTATTTATCCCTAAGCATGTTTTTATTCGCTTTCTTGTTTGTTTATGTGTGTGTGTTTGTCCGGTACAAATCTCGCAATCGATTTTTAACTAACTTCCCGACTAGTTAGACATTTGAAACTTTTAGGAAAGCTCAGAACACGATGACAATGCATTATTTTAATACTTTTAGCCATCTTTAAGCAGTATTGAATTCATTTTCAGTTAATTTTGTTTTGCAGACTGCTGCAGCCATCTATCGCCCGGGACGGGAACGAAAAGTTAAACGCAAGTTAACTTCCAATTAACTTCATTTTCTTACAAGTTGATGGGATAATTCAT
>OU015502.1:20988697-21013697 GCA_907164885.2 Dolomedes plantarius | reverse complement strand
CGGTCAAGTGGCATAAGCAATAACAACAACAACACACTTCAAGCTATCAACGGCAAAGTGTGTTGCGAAATACCTGATGCTTCAGTACAGGTTTTAGTACACCTAAGACAGACGGCGCCTTAAAATCGTTTGCCACGATGGAAAAACTGCATACAACGATCATTTGTGCGACAGGAAAGGGTAACAGTACGCGCTAAGTAATTGTCGATATTGACCATGGGCAAAGACGAACATGATTCTGATGTGCATCCGATACGTTGGATTTTTTCCCCATCCATTCTTTTAGGGGGAAATATTTTTATTGAACATAATGTTTCTCACAGGCATCTCGTATTTCCTCCAGGAATCTCCGAGAGTGTTTGTCAACAACATCACCATCCGTTTCCACCCTGCTCTAGAACTAGAAGAGGACGAAACGAAGACGGTGGTGTGCAGATATCCGCCTCCACTGACCCAACCACCGGGAAGTATTCATGTCATTGAGCCAGTCACGTAAGTACGAGACCAAATATCATGGTGCCTAAGGTACAGAGATATTTGGTCATTACAGTGATATTATATTCAGCTCGCATAAGACTGAAAGAGTTCCATTTAGTTCCAAAAAATTAAAACTGACCATGTTAGCTCCGCTGAAAAGTCGTTCAAACGTTGATGATTTCGAGTTGATGAGTTCGTTGATGAGTTCGAGTGTCCGTAATACAGACAAACATCCTCAGAAGTTAAAAAAATTGTATATATGTAGACGTATTAAGTGTTATTGTTTGGTAATTACAAAAGACAGCCAGTTTATTGTTTAGTCTACTTCGGATTAACGTTATCGGGTGTTATAGGTCGGGGATCGCATACTAACCACCGGCAGTTTGGGTCACCTATTAACCCTTTCAATCTCCATATTTGTGTACCAAGAAATCTCAGAGGCATACTTCATATCTACCTCAGAAGCATACTAACGTTCTTTTAGCCCCCAAACATTGATAACTGCTGCAAATGTGTGAAAACGTCGTCTTGATGATGGCTAGATTTTTACGACAGCATACATATTCCGTCATATATATATATATATATATATATATATATATATATATATATATATCACGATACATATTACAGTATATTTACCCCACATTGTTTTCCAATGACGAGTTTCTAACCATAACGTAGGCACTTCAGACTGCCATCGATTCTTGACGCATGTCTCAGACGAATTATTGCATCTACTATATTTGATAACATCTCAAGGCAAAGAAGGTATATAATGATCGCAAGTTTTCTTCACATGATGATTCCTTGCAATACAGAGGTCCAGATATTGCTGGGTCCTATCACCCTGTCTGACCCAGGAGCATCTAACTTGTTTTCCAATCTCTACAATATACCTGCCACACGATACCTTTGTTGAAGATTTATCGCAAGTTTACGGAAATATCGATTTGAATTTCTATTTTCGACAATTTTAAGAGTTCGGCTGCCTTTCACTCTAAACTGATTCGTTGAAAATATCGTTGAACTTTTCAAACTGTAATTGATTTTTAGAAGTATTGCTATTTTAATAATCAAACGTAAGCCGATGGACAGGCATAAAATTTTACTCTCCTCTCCAACTGGCTTTATATACGCCATGGTATTATTTCTTTTGAATATATTTTCCCTGAATATATTTCTTTTTACTAAAGAGATTATTTTTACAAAAATTAAAGGAGAAAGGAACGTTCTTATTTCATGAGACCAAAATGGCGACCTAATTTGGAGTCAATGGGTAACGACATACGAGATTTTATACAGGATTTATACCACCTTGTTCGTAAAGATTGCCCTAGATGAATAGTAATGGATGAGGGATGAATAGTTTTACTATTCATCCCACTGGGGGATGAATCCTCTATCCCACTGGAGGATTGGAACATCTGCCGCGTCTCGCTAATGACCAAGAACGATTCCACGCCTCCCGGAAAAAACCCGGGAATGTGATTCTGACATAATTGTGTACTGTCAGTTGGTCCACCTTGAATGGCCGACGATGACCGAATAACTAGGGCACTGGCATTCGGTACCGGAGTCTGTGGGTTCGAATCCCACTCTTTGCATGTAGGTCCTTGCCTAATTAGCCCTCGTGTAGCAAAAGTTGATTGTAGTGCTCCAAACCAAACCAAACCATATCGAATTTTTTCTTTTTCCCTCAGGTCCGGACCGAGCCCGGTCCCGACCCGTGTCGGCACTGCAAGGTTGTCCGAGGTCGAGATCCTGATCATCATCTGCCTCCTCCTGTTCCTGTCCTTGTTGACCCTCGGCATCGGCATCGCCTACTTCTGCCTGAAGCGGAGGAACATCCACATCGTGAGGAAGGGCACCGTGGCCTCCTCCGCCCCTCCCTCACAGATCACGAGGCTGAGCAGCTCGAACGTGCCCCCTCCGTCCTCCCTGCTGTCCTCGGTGCTCGGCCACACCGTCCGCATCCCGCGGGCCGTCCCTTACTCGGCCCCCGTCGGTAGGACGCCGTCCTCAGTGCTGTCCTCCCCGGACCACCACTATGAGGAGTACCCGGCCAGCACCTCCACGACGAGCGGGGAGGTGTCCGAGGCGTCCGTGTCCAGCTCCTCGGAGGACCAGCCCGATGCCTCCAAGCATTTACTCTTCAAGAAGGTGAGTACTCCAGTTTGCGAGGACTATTAGTTCAGGTCAATTTTAGTTCGTGTTATGTTTAGTATGGAGAGCTACGATATTTAATTAAAGTAATTATGAAATCATACACACAAACACATAGATTGAAATATATATATATATATAATATATTTGGGTTTCCAAATATCCGGATTTTCTGTAAACTCGGTTATCGTAAAGTAATTTTTAAAATATCCGGCGCATACCGGATAACCGGATAAAAATCAATATTACTGAACTTTATAAATACAGAGGCTGTTCGCACATTTTTTAGACGATTTTGGTAAGCGGTAATAAAAAACCGTTTGCTGCAAAGGAAATAATTGCAAATGTACTATGTTTTTAAAAGTCAAAATTATCATCTACTGCTTGAAAGTTTTGTTTTTATTCAAAGTGGCGTTTTTAACAAAGCAATGGTTCGAAGGCTACATTTATGCTCTTTCCGAAAAGAAATATGCATACTCCGTTATCCAAAAACAATGTGAGAGTCATGGTTTTGTGATATCTAAAGCGTCGATAGGTAATATCGTCAACAAGAAAGGAAAAAAACGTCAAATTGGAGCCTCCAGTGGGACAAAAATTCCAAACAAGTATCCAAGGAACAAAAGGACATCTTCGACTATTGCAAAGGTACGTTGTTTAATGTTAAAATAAAATCCCCCTAGTCAAAGGACAGTTGCAAAATCATTAAAATGCTCGGTGTCCACTGTAAACAAAATGATAAACGTGGATTTAAATCTTAAGAAAGCGAAAAAACGCAATGTGCATCGTCTTCTTCCAAATCATATCGCTGAACGCAGGACACGCTGCAGAATTCTATATGAGAAACACTTATCCAAAGAAAAATGGAAAACAACTGTCACAATAGATGAATCGTGGGTGTATTTAAGTGATTGCAACAAAAAACAGAGCTATTTATTATCATAAAAGGGAGAACAAAATTTAAGTACATGGTTCAAAGAATCGAAAGAAAGTTTTTCTAAGGGATTCATGATTGTTTCTGGTTTTTCTTATAATGGCAAGTTAAAAATAAAGAGAGTGGAAAAAAATGTCAAGATTAACTCCAAATACTATCAGGAACATATTTTATCGCCAATTTTATGAATGAAATACCATCGCTTTACCCACAGTGCCATCAATCTGTGAGACTCCATCAGGACAAAGCTAGCAGTCACATATCAAAATCCACTGTAAATTTCCTAAAAGAAATGGAACAAAAAACTGGTATCAAGGCCATACCCTTCATTGATATCCCTACTAAATCTCCCGATGTATCACCTATGGATTTTTGTGCTTTCGGACTTTTAAAATCTGCATTATCCAAACGTCGTCCCAAAACCCTTACAGGACTCTGGAAAGCTGTTCAGGAGGAATGGGATAGAATACCTCTTCTGACACTTCAAAAGGCATTATTATCCTGGAAATTGCGGTGTCGAAAGATAGTTCAGAATAAGGGATGTCAAATAGAACATTTAAAACACAAGAATTTTATGTAATTTAGTTTTGTGAATACAATATACATCGTCTAAAAAATGTGTGAACAGCCTCTGTACTAGTTGGTACCCGTCAAAACATGACGGCTAGATAGTAAATAAATGTACTAATACACAAATTATACTTAACACATCATTGCCAAATTGGGAAAATCATAATAATGCGCAGAAACAAATTAATGTGTTTAAGCGGCCTTGTGCTTAGTGAGTATCTAAAGGCCAGATTTTAAAATCTCACTGAGCATACGCAGAAAGCAATTTTTTTTAAAATTGTAAATTATCGCTCATTAAACAGTGCGAAATAAATAATTTCAATGAGGTTTAATCTTATATTTCCCAAACATAATTATCATAAAGATAAAAATGGCAGAGAGAGATCTAGAGAGACTCCTCGGAATAAACGTGTTTAATCATTAAAACATGTCACTGAGCATGGGCAGAAACAGTGAGTTTCTAAAGACAGATTTAAACATGCCAGTGAGCATGCGCAGAAATCAATTTTCAATTGTAAATTATCGGTAATTAATATAAATTGCGGTTACAAAACAAAATTTGACAAATCTACAGATTACAATCTTTCGTTTAAGACCAAAATGAAGTAAATGGATGCAGTAGTTTTCTCTCACGGACTATCCAAAAAGTCTGCTTAGCAACTTAAATATATAGATTACTTTTATTGTTGTTAAATTTTAATATACAAAATTTCATTAATTTTTTATATTTAAATAATAGTATTTCAAAACTACTAATGCATTCAGTGATGCGCAAAAAAACCTAGATCTAGTTCTTGTACAGAAATTTACAGAAACGGAAAAGGCTCTTTCCGAATCTGTTGAAGTCGGTTTCGCTGTTTTCAGTGCATCATACAGCAATTCAAGATTTTGTGTTCCTCTTAAAAGTTCTCTTGGAGATGTTGAATTCTTTCTTTAAAGTGCCGCTATCATCTGATATTCCCACATGTTTAACGTTAGCCGCGTTTGAAATGTATGAATGTAGTTCTTCGTGTAATTATTTTTTCTAGTTTACCATGAGATGGAATTCTTCACACAAAATGTCGTCTTCATCCTCAGAATGCTGTATAGTTTCATCAGGTAAAAGTCTCTTCATAAGAGCTGCAGCAAAACTTAGAACAGATTTTGTTGGAACATTTCTAGGAACAACAAGACATTTTATTAAAGCCGTAATGTTGCCATATTTTCGCGATCCAATTCCATTTCCAGTTGACCAATCCTGACTTATTTCTGAATTGATTGTATTGTGGCATCACGACAAGGCTGATTACTCTCTGAGGCATTTTTTACAATTTTCACTACTATTGATCCATACCAAAGAAAGACAGAGTTCTAATTAAAAACGAAAGCCAAATTTTTAAAACAAAACATAACAAGTAGATTTATTTACAAAAAGAATAAAACATTAAACACTTTCGACACAATTCACTCAATTTTACGTGCAGATTCACAAATACACGCTCCAGGGCCCATTCTCAGCCCAAATACACAAGAGCCTAGGAAAAACACGTCTACACTGTGCGGAATCTATGAAGAGTCTCCCCTCAATGTCTGGATCTTCAAAGGGGTGGAGGGACCCGCAGATGCCAGCAGATTATCGGCTGACACCTTTAGTGGCTTGGAACCGAACAACACATTCCTTGAAAACACGCAGCTGTGTTTTCCAAGCGCTTGTGGGGGCTCGGGAAAAATAAGACCATATCTTTCCAGTACGCTACAGTATTCAGTTTGTGTCTTAAAAAACATGAAAACCCCTCGGCAACAAAAAGATTTACGTCTTTGCGACTTAATGCTTCCACTGCTAGTTTTATAGGCTGTAGAGAAAGAGTAATATTTTTTAATAGTTCCAAGTTAACTTTTTCCATTAAATGATAAGCATTCAGATCTAAAAATTATCACACTTTGTATGAATTTAATGGAAACTTTTGTTTTAATTCGCAATGTGTTTTCATGAATAAATTTCGAAAACTTATTTCACAAATATTTCACAAATTAAAAAAATGTCAAATTTTCGCACCTATTTAATATGGGAAAATAAAATTTTTAAGTTACAGATATCCGGAAAATATTTGACTGATATCGGATACGGTTAAGAATTTAAAAAAAAAACTGCGTATAACGGATACTGATATATCCGTTTTGGAAACCCTAATACAGGGTTATCAGGAAAGAATCACCCGATTACAAAATTTAATATTTTCCATAATTACAAACAGAAAATTATAAATAATATGTCATTGTAAAGGAAAAATGTTAAACTTTTTTCCACAGGTGTTCGATATGACTTCCTTTAGTCAGCCGTATAATATCATTGCGATATGCCATTTCTTGCCAAACACGTTGTAATGTTTCGTTATTAACTGTTTCTAAAGCATCACAAATGCGTTGTTTAAGTTCGGCCAAACTTGTAGGCAAAGGTGGTATGAACACAAGATCTTTGACATATCCCCAAAGGAAGAAGTTGCATGTGGTTAAGTCCAGTAACCTAGGAGAATAGCTGTGTAGGATCAAATCAGCAGCTCCACTGCAACCAATCAGCTACACACCTACCCTCCTAGATCACCGGACTTAACCCCATGTGACTTCTTCCTTTGGGGATATGTCAAAGATCTTGTGTTCATACCACCTTCGCCAACAAGTTTGCCCGAAAACGCATTTGTGATGCGTTATAAACAGTAAAAAGTGAAACATTACAACTTATTTGGCAAGAAATGGCAAATCGCAACGATATCATACGGCTGACTAAAGGAAGTCATATCGAACACCTGCGAAAAAAATTTTTTATTTTTCCTTTGCAAAGACATATTAATTATAATTTTCTGTTTGTAATTATAGAAAACTAGCTGAATACTCGTACTTCGCTACGGAGTACATTCAAATTTAATACAACAGTCTATGTATGCAATTAATGCCAATATATATATATATATATATATATATATATATATGTATGTATGTATAATAAATACGACGATCAATGTATACAATTTGATGTAAAAAAACAAAAAAATCTATTTATAAAATAATCGTAAGAGATATTTTTATAGACAAAATAATGTAGATGAAAATATTCAAATTAAATCTAATAGGACATACTAAAGATTATAGTACAGTTAATATAATACAGTTTGAGGAACATATCTTATACTGTATTTTAATATTTTTTTGGATAATGTCCAATCGTTTGCCGCATTAGCAAGGGAAAAAATATTTTTTGTCTATTTCATTGTTATGCACGTGACGATAAATTTATTTAAAGTACCAGAAAAGGAAATCACGTGATCAGCATTTAATAAATTAAATTCTAAAAATTAATCTTTAAGAATTCACTAAAAATCAGAAAATAGAGGTGAAGATTCGAAAAAGATTTCATTTTAAAGGAAATTTTAGGATCTTTCTCGTGATATAAATTTTATAACCCTCCAATTATTGTTTTAAATGCAAACTTAAAAAAAAGTACTAAAACAGCTTAAAAATTTAATTTTAAAAATCTAAGAAGAATTTTTCAAAACTCTTTCTTAGTGCACCCCTACACTATAAGAAGTATCGCCATGCAAAATTTCAGCCCTTTAGGTCCAGCGGTTTGGTCTGTGCGTGGTATGTCAGTCAGTGAGTCAGTCAGTTGCGGAACTGTTTTATACATATAGATATTAAATTTTGTAATCGGATGATTCTTTCCTGATAACCCTGTATATATACAGAGCTTTTTCTTTTAGGGAAAATTGTGTAGCATTCCTTTATTTAGTTCGCATCTTTCCTGGAGCAGTATTACTTCTAAAGCAGTTCGGTTCTATTGTGCGAATTTTTGTCGTGTGCTAGGGTCTTTAGGAAGACTATAATACCCATTGGGAAATACTAACAATCTTTTTCTGTCTGTTTCTAGGTGGGGCCAAGATCTCTGTTGTCCATACCGAAGGCTATCCTAAGAAAAAGTGGTCCCAAGAAGTGGCGGGCCGAACCTGCTGTCCATAACTACTATTCTAAAACCACAGTGGGTACTGCCGCCCGGCGACCGGAAATGGAAGACCAAACGGTCATCACTGTCTTGGAACCCGAGGGTCAAGCTGACGATGACCACCGTTACTGGTCCATAAGAAATGGAACAGCAGAATCGGAAAGGCAACTTACAAGGGAAATTAATGGACTACAGAAATCAGGTATAATGTTTTTTCCTTGTATTTCATATCAGTTTGAAGTGATTTGTGAGACTTCATTTAAATGAGACTACATGTCTATACAAAAGAATTTCTTTACTATACATGAGTGCGCGTGTATTTTTTCTTGTATAAACGAAAACACCGTTACAGTCCACAAAGTTAGCGAAAATCAGGGCTCAATAATTACAAGATAAAAAGAACTACTTATATACCATATTTTTAAATTTTCTGTTGAATCATATAAACTTCACAATTTTATGTATTAATAAATACTTTTTAAAATTTTTCTGATGAATTATCTCATCAACTTGAAAATGGAGTTAATTG
Source organism: Dolomedes plantarius (assembly GCA_907164885.2). Classification (NCBI taxonomy): domain Eukaryota; kingdom Metazoa; phylum Arthropoda; class Arachnida; order Araneae; family Dolomedidae; genus Dolomedes; species Dolomedes plantarius. The sequence goes on along the minus strand of OU015502.1, from coordinate 21,005,051 downwards.
GAAGTTAACTGGAGTTTAACTTTTCGTTCCCGTCCCGGCCGACAGATGGCTGCACCAGTCTACAAAACAAAATTAACGGAAAACGATTTCAATACTGCTTAAAGATGGTTAAAAGTATTAAAATAATGCATTGTCATCGTGTTCTGAGCTATTTTAAAAGTTTTAAATGTCTAGCTAGTCGGGAAGTTAGTTAAAATTCGATTGCAAGATTTGTACGGGACAAACACACACACACAAACAAACAAACAAGAAAGCTAGTTAATAAAAACATGGTAAAAATATCGAATCTGACTCAAGAACCTCCATCTCGCTACCTAATCGCACCAAAACACACGCCATGCAATGCCTTTATTGTCATTTCAACGCCAGTTCCCAATAATGTAGATGTCAAAACTTTCCCAATCGGCTATTTAAAGAATTTAAATTCACTGCTCTCTAAGCCAGTACGTTGCATACACTCAAGCCAATGTATAATTCAAAATATAAGCAGGTTTCACAGGTGAATTATTTATGCCTAATAAATTTGCTGTTGATCAAAATCGAATTTGAAAATGAAAAGAGATACGTACATAATTTTATATAACCCTTTCCTGTGAGCTCTATATAGATGTACAAATGCATATACAGTGAAAAATTCTCTAGCCGGTCACCCCTCTAAACAGCCATATTTTGTCCAGAACTAATTAAAGACTCTATAGAGCCAATGCTGTGGAAGAATCTCCTTTTCAACGGCCACCCTTCAAAATGGCCACTTCTTTTTTGAACCATTACTGGCTCATATATATATATATATATATATATATATATATATATATATATATATATATATATATATATATATATATAATAGAGAGAGAGAGAGAGACAGATAGATAGATAGATATAGATTAAAAGCTTCAAGCTGCCTCACCACAAGTCCAGGGTTCGACCCTGCGACTGGGCAAGGTCGACCTCAGCCTTGAGTGGGTCGGTAAAATGAGGACCAAGCATGCTTGGGAACTAACTCTGGGGGTACCGCGGCAGGCTGACCACCTGCCCGAGACATATGCTGTATGGCACTCCAAGCCCACGATCAAGAAAGCTGAGATGGGCACCACAGGCCTTGGTCCAAACTAGAATGTTGCGCCATTGGTTATATATATATTATCAGTTCTACGTAGTTAAGGATCCTTTAATTAATTCCCATTTCCTGAAATAAGAACTAACATTTATAATAATAAACAGAGACTTTACGGGGCCTGGGGCAAACTTCTGTTGGGGGCCCCAAGAAATCTGATTAATCGAATAATTTTTAAAAAAATTTTTTTGAGGGCCCCTTTTTTCAGGAGATTATATTGAATTTTGAAGGTCGGTACAAGTTTCAGAATTTTCTTTCACAGGAAATCTAATAAATAAATTTGTAAAAAAATTTTTGGGGCCCCTCCGGCAGTTGGGGGCCTGGGACAAAGTGCCCCAGTTGCCCCCCCCCCCCCTCTGGGCGGCCCTGATAATAAACAGTGTAGAAATTCATTAAATTTCCTAAAGTTGGCGAGAGGTGCTGCTAAACCTTGGAATACACACTGCGAACCTCTCACACCTAAGAATATCAATGGACTGAGTGACGAAAAATAAGAGGATGAAAAATTTTCACTTTATCCATTCTTACAGAAGTTGGAGGTCTTCCCTCTACATTTCTTGTCTGAAGATAATTGGCCTCTTCTAAAACTTTTTCGAATTTTAATTTCGATTTTACGTAAAAGTAACGGGAACTGGTTCAGTGGGCCACGAAATATAGTCTCCTGATCATTCATGACCCGCAGAACGCTAGTTGATGACCCCCATACTTAGAAGAAGTTGTTTGATAACTCAACACCTCTCTTTGAAGATTTAGAATAGATTATAATAAGCTGTAAGTAATTTTGTATAGCCTCACTTAGATTCCTCATACGTGAAATCTGAGTTTATGTTTCATATTACCTTAAAAATACTACTCCAAGGAGAAAGTTATTTTTATTCTATACGATTATTTTAGTGGTAGATAATTTCTATTTTACCCAGACAAGGAAAAGAAAAACGGCAAGTAAAACAATTTCTTACATAAAAGAATTGTTTAATGACGACTGTAATAGTCTAAAATCGATTTACTGTGGTTAGTACTTACAAACTGGTTACAAATTGATAATTATATAGTGAACAAACATGAGAAAAAAACTGGATGTGAATATGTTACTGGATGTCGAACAAAAAATAGCTCGAGTTAAAAAATTCCTTATTGTTATCAGGGTAGTGCTGCCATCTATTCTCAGTATTAAGAACTATTACCGTATTGTCCCTTTTCAATTACTTTTAAAGCTTTTTAAATATTAAATCCAATTTAAGTTTAAATAACATATTTGAAAAGAGTTTAGTTTTTTTAGTGACTCACATTTAAAGAGGAGTCTTAACGCAACCAGAATCGGTTTGGGACAGAATTATCCAGAGAAAGAGAATTTTCTTGTTGGCTTCAAAATTCAAACATAGGAATTATTTTTCTCAGAATATATACACGCATAAACAAGAACACAAAATAGTTTTAATGAATAATTTTGACAGAAAAGAATGCATTATGCCTCATCGCGAACTTTTTCGGGTCAGTGGCCGACATTTCCATAGTTATAGACAGACGCTTTTACTACACGACATCAAAATACGTGACTATCTACGACCTTCTTGAATTAAGTAACTTCACTCTCTGCTTTTTCGTTTAACCAATAGTACCCGGAAGTAGGAAGACAAACACAAATATGTGTCAAAAACATCGAACCCACTATATATATATATATATATATATATATATATATATATATATATATATATATATATATATATATATATGTATACAGTCGAACCTCCATATATCGAACTTCCCTATATCGAAATATTCTATATATCGAACTCTTAGCAAATCTCCAGGTTCATTACATAGAAAAACTGTTTCTATATATCGAGAAAATCTCTATATATCGAATTTTTTTTCACGATATATTGGGAGATTTTATTCCACTTCAAAATAAAATCTCACAATTTTTGGCGTTTGAAACAATACTTCGTGGCCTTCAATGCGAGCATTTCTTTGATGAACTTTCCGCAAAACTGGCTGTTCAGCAAAATATTCGTAGTTTTTTTTTTTTTTTTCTAAAAGAATGTAACTGTGATCACTGTAACCACTAACTGGATTATTGTTTTTTTTAAAGGTATATAGTACTCAATAAATCTTTCACATTAATTTATTTTTTAGTTATTAACTTTCATTTAATGTGATTCACATATAAATTGGAAATGGAGTTTCGTATACGAAAATTAGCTTTAATTTTAATGTTTTATGAGAATTATGATAAAACTACGATCAATTCTATATATCGAAATTTCTATAGATCGAATTTTTTTCCGTCATTTTGCTACTTCGATATATGCAGGTTCGACTGTATATATATATATATATATATATATATATATATATATATATATATATAATGAAACTTCTCTATGGCTCCGGAAAATGAGTGGCCGTTTTCAGGGGTAGCTTTAAAGGAGGGGTTTCTTCCATAACATTGGCTCTTTAGAGTCTAATCGGTTCTGAATAAAATAGGGCCGTCTGGAGAAGTGTCATTATTTATACACACACACACACACACACACATATATATATATATACATACAAGTTATATAAAATAAGATATTCTAAGTACTATGTTTTACGTCTGTTCTATTAAACTTCTTTCAATTAATATATCTTCCGCTATTTAATTCCTTCTGTACATTTCAGCTTATTTTTTCTCATAGAAAAATTGTAACCATGCACAGTGTCTGCAATCAGTTAATATTGCCGGCAATTTTAACAGAAATTCAAGATGACTTGAGCTTTCTTACGCTAGGAATAAAGAAATCGCTCAACATTACTAAACTATTTGATACAGCTTTTGCACTATATCTACAGCATTTACAAGCATACCGGGTAATGTGTACTCTAAATGTGGGCCCTACTACAGCGTACTAACAGCACTCGTTCTGTTCGGGGAACCCAGCTACGAATATTACATTTGCGCTGTAAGTGAATTATTAAATATTCTGGACATGTGAAGTTGAGCGTCATTTACTCATAGTTATACGGTAACCGCAAAAACGTATGACTGGGAATAATTTAAGAAAGAAATCGAGCCAAAGCAAAATCATTAAAAATGATTGCTTTGTAAAAACTTAAGGAGAATTAGAAATGAAATATTTCACACTACTGATTAATGAATCAAATTATCGCAAACACGCGTAATTCAAAGTCATTTATATACATTTTTATTGTGTCAAGGACAAAAACGTATAACTGTGATTAACGTTTAAAGAAGGGACCCGAGGTAGCCTAGTGGTAGCGCATCAACTTTCGGTGCTGAGAGTCCTCGGGTCGAATCCCGAGAAGCGCCATTATTTACCTCCGTGTCTAGGCCGGATATGGACACGTTAAATCCATAGACTGGAAAGTCCTTTGAGAGGTCAGTGAGTGAGGAAAGTACCATCCTCCCAGATATCGCCCCTGGGGGTGCGCGCTCAAAATTGTGGTGGCACCTGGCTCAGTCGGATTCCGACCCTTGTGGTGCCATTATAAACCGGAGCCGCACCCCTTTGCCCAACGCCTATATGGTCCGAAATACTTCCGTCCAGGGGGTATTAGAGACAACAACGTTTGAATAAAACTAAAGTTGGACCAAAGGAGAACCATTGAAAAGTATTTCTGTTCATATGGTTCAAAGGTATATCTGTTCATATTACATCGAAGTAACATATGGAAATAAAGAAATCAAAATATACGCACTACAGAATAGTGAATTATTAAATATCACTAACACGTGCAATCAGTGGCGGATCATCGCACAGGCGCAAGAAGCACGCGCTGTGCCTCCGATAGTTAGCAGCTTGGAAAGGAGATACATTCTTGAGGACCTCCAGACTACGTTTGCGTTTTGGAGCCCCTCCAAGTGCTTGATCCTCTACTAAATGGAGTTGAGCGTCATTTATGCACTGTTATCAGGTCGAGGGAAATAACACATAACGGTTGAATGAAGTTAAGAATGACTTTTAACAAAAGAAAAAAACAAAAAATAAATAAGTAAATAAACAGAAAAAAATTTCAGGTAGTCTCTTCTAACGAAACTACCACGGGTTATTAACGTAGGATTACTTATCGTTGCTTACCTCTTTTGTATGTATATATGTATCTCTATATATTTACGTATGTATATGCATACATATATGTATGTCAAAATTTTGACGCATCTTGCTACTTTTCTGTTTAACTTGTCCACGCAATAGACTGTGTTTGGCGCGCTGCCAAAATTATAACTCGCGAGGACGGACGGACTGATAGTTTTAACGTCTGAAATTTTCCTTTCCGGGGGACTGTTTTGGAGGGACGTAATCCTACGTTAAAAAACAAAGGAAAAAATGGACAAAAAAGAAATTTTTCAAAAATAAGTTATGAATGAAAGATATGACATGGAAATTAAGATATGACAAACAATTATTTGTAAGTACAACTGATTAAACTTAAAAGTAAAAAAAAAAATTAAATTTTCGGTTCTTTTAACCGTCAATATTTTTCTAATGTGCACGAGTATGCTATCTTCGCCATATTACAATTCAGAAGTGTTGCTTTTGAAATCTTAACGCACACAAGATTTCTACAATAATATCCACAGTATCATTCCCAGATGCACCGAAGAAGCCAGTTCCGGTGTACGCCCAAGTTGACAAGAACAAGAAATCCGCCACCAAGGGCCACGAAATCAACATCGAAAAGCTGAACATAACGAAACCCGAGCCCAGAACCACCCCCAGGCTTCCCGCGCGACCGACGCCCCTGGTCGGGGCCGCTCGGAGACAGAGGACGGTCATCCCGGACATCCCCGAAGAGTCCAGCACGTCCGAAGAGATCACCAAAAACACGACGGTCACCACGTCCGTGCGCAGGGAAGTCACGGAGACCAGAATCATTTCACCGAACCTGAACGTCCCCAGTGACTCGGTGGATGATGGAATGTCAGAACTGTCGACGACGGGAGGAACGGATTCCAGGCTGTCTCACACAGGTAGGTAAACGTGGAATGACTGATCAGTCAGCAGTGAGATGCGAGGTGCCTTCAAGAGTCCATGATTATTGTTGCCTGTATTTTAACCCTTTGAGGGGCGCCGTTTGCACATTACAAACGCCTAAATCTAGTCTTTTTTTCCACTTGCATTCAATGAATTCGAGTTAAATGAGCAAAAAATGGTTATTACTGCCATCTGCTGTCAGTTTAAAGAAGTAAAAACATTTTACAACCTTTAATTGGAAAATTTTTCAAGATTCTTTAGGTTAAAAAAATCGGGGGAAAAATATGCACCGTGCAAACGTTGGAGGTTATTGCCCCTTAATGGGTTAACCCAGACATTGAGAATCTAATGTAGCCATATTATTAACAGTAAACTTCCTTTGTCATTTTCTTGCGCTTTAATTTTTGTACCACAATGAGTGATAAACGATGGTTCTTTGCGATATGGACTGGTTAACTTGCACTTCCAGAGAAATTCCTATCCATCCAGTGTACTCATTGCTTATGCTTTGCTGGGGAGCTCTTGAAAAGTCCAAGGCTACTTGTACGCTGGAGGTGTATACTTTTGCTCAAAGCAGTACCTGCTTGGAATCCCAGCATTTTTTGGTCGCCTATAATGCGATAATCCTGCCCAAACTTGTAAACAATAAGTTTTGAGTGCCATCATAGCGTCGTTTTATCGGCTGAGTTTCTCGGGTGAATACTAATTTTCTTTTATTGACCTTTATTACTTAACAGTCATCCATTTCAACAGATAATTCTATTTACCTCTGGAGGTGCGGGGTCAAGTGTTCCCGTCTCGTCACTGAACTCGGCTAAATGGCCGGTCCCGTAATTCTGAACCGAGTCCAGTTTTGAATTAGTACCACAAGGGTCGAGTCCGACTTGGCTAAATGGCCGGTCCTGTAATTCTAAACCAAGTCGGAATCCGACCCTTGTGGTGCTAATTCAAAACAGGAGCCGCCCAATAGCCTATTAGCACCTGATGAATGGAACCTCCAACCAGGGGGACATTAGCAACAACAACAACAACAACAACGACAGATAGTTCTTCAATAAACCCAAACTTTGGACAGTAGAGAGAACTATGTAGTATCAAGTCTCCCAATTTTCCATGATCTGGGATTAGTATTTTCCTTGAGTTTGGCAGAACGTTATTCGACGGCTGTAGGATGTATGCACGTACTTCGTTGTTATGTTAGTCGCTAGGGTTTGGCACTACAATGCCTGCAAAACTTAAACCATGACCAGATTAGTGAATGATAGGTGAATACTGCATGGTCACAATACATTTTTGCAGCATCAAAATAGCAGTCAAAATCAATACTTCGGCTATGAAAAACCCCTCATGATCTCCGATACGCCTCGTACGGGCACCACGATACCGTTTTATAAAGTGGACGACGGGCATAAGTCGGACTCCGACCCTTGTGGTGCCCCATGGCTATGTGCCAACAACTGCATTTCTTTGCCCTGCAGTCTGTAATGAACCTGATCTGGAATGTGTTCCGACCAGGGGGCATAGTACACAGAAATAAAGGTTACGTGCACACCCCTACAGTTGCAATTTGATATAAACATAGCACTCTTCGTTTTAACTTCGAGTAAAGGAGACATAGTTCTGTTTAAACATGCAGTTTACTGGGAAGGATGCCTTATGATTTTAGTCACGGCATTCATGAGTCCCCCACAAGTAGGTAGTAGTGTGTCATTTCAGATGACAGTATAATTTATAACTAATAACCACTCAATTCCAGGAGACTGTCAACATTTTGTTACGTCTTTTCAGACAACACCGCCGTCCAGACTGCCGACCAGCAAGTCATCTTGCACCACCCGCCGAAAAGCATCCTTATCCGCGACGTCGCGGACATCTACCTGACGACGACGGTCGAAACGGAGTCGCGCGAACTGACGACGCACGTCTCGCGGGACATCGTGGAGGAACACACGCGGACGGACTCTGCCTCCGCCACCCCGTCTCCGAAGGACTTCCCGAAGAGTCCCGAGCCAGAGGCCCCTTCGCCGACGGACCGCTGGAACGTGGTCATCCGCCAACGCAAGCCGCCGCCGAGCCTGCAGCGGCAGACCCCCCCGTCGACCGACACGGACACGAGCAGCGACAGCGGCGACGTTGCCGAGGACGCGGAGAAGAAGCCGAAGTTTGATGTCAAGATCCGGGCCATACCTCCGGAAGAACTCAAACCAAAGGTACGCCCCGGGGCAAGCCGATAATTCTCTCTATGGCCTAGAAAAATGTGGTATGAGACTACGGTTTGTAGGTGTTGTGGCGTCACGACAAGTAGTAAGGCTTTTCTCTCTGAGGCATTTTGAAGAAATTTCACAACTATTGATCCATACCAAAGAAAGACAGAGTTCTAATTAAAAGCGAAAGCCAGATTTTTAAATCAAAAACATAACAAGTAGATTTATTTACAAAAAGAATTACACATTAAACACTTCCGACATAATCACTTAATTTACGTGCAGATTCACAAATGCACGCTCCAGGGCCCATTCTCGGCCCAACAACACAGGAGCCTAGCAAAAACACGTCAATACCGCTCGGATTTTATACAGCGTCTCCCTCTCCAATGTCTGGATCTTCAAAGGGGTGGAGGGGCCCGCAGATTATCGGCTGACAGCTCTTCTAGACGCCGAACTTTATTACATTGCCGAAACGTTAAGTCGACAGCTTTAGTGGCTGCATCTGTGAGGAAAACGGTTTTTAATCCCCCCACGTGTTCCGAACTGGTGGAACCGAACAACACATTCCTTGAAAAACACGCAGCTGTGTTTCCAAGCCCTTGTGGGGTCTCGGGAAAAAATAAAACCATATTTCCAGTACGCTACAGTGCCTGAAGCCCGAGTTCAAGTACTGCAAATCTACAAGGGACGATTTCGATATATATATATACAGAATACCTGAAAACCCGCACTTCGATATGGAGTACATTCAAATTAAATACAACGGTCAATGTATCCACATAATGACAAATATATATATATATATATATATATATATATATACAGTGGAACCTCGCATAACGAGCATAATTCGTTCTAGAGTCTTACTCGTAATGCGAAACACTCGTTAAGCGAAACAATTTTTCCCATATAAATTAATGTAAAATACGATAATGCGTTCCTTGCCAAAAAATACTCAAGATTTTTTAGATGTAGCGTTTATTATTTAAAGAAAATTACATATACATAAATTCTTAAGGAGCAAAATCATCCATATGTAGATTATTATTTACGAATTTATGACACATATCTAATTTTTTTACTAGAAAGCTATCTAGCGACATTTGTTTTTCTCAGCGCTTTAAAATTTGCAGAAAATGTGTCACCGCATTGTCATTGAATAAATTTATAGCCCACATAGCCACAGTCTTATCAGGGTGATGCTTTGTAACTTACGAGGCAACAGTTTCCCATACTTTCATCATTTCTTTTATTGCGCCAGAAGATGGTTTTTTTGCTGTTTCTTCATCCTTCTCCGCTGACAAACTCTCCTCTACAATTGTTTGCTGTGAAAGACACTGCAATTCTATTAGCTATTCGGTGGTCAGCTCTTGGTTGTGCTCTTCCACAAGCTGCTCAGTATCATTGTTATCCCCCAGTCCCATGATATTTGCTTCTCGAACCATCCATAACTACCCTTAAATACTTATTTTTCGGCTGTTGATGATCCTGGTGACGTGAAGAGGGGACTTCCTTCCACGTCACTCGTTATGCGAAATGTTGCTCGTTAAGCGAGTCATTCTTTCACGATTTATTTTGCTCGTTATGCGAAATATTCGTTATGCGAGGTTCCACTGTATATATATATATACATATATATATATATATATATATATATATATATATATATATATATATATATATATATATATATATATTATATATATATATTATACATATATATTATATATATATATATGTATATATATATATATAATAAATTCGACGATCAATGTATACAGTTGATGAAATATATATATATATATATTTAAAAATATCGTACGGGATATTTTTGTAGACAAAATAATGTAGAAGAAAATATTCAAATTAAATCTAATAGGGCATACTAAAGAATATACTACAGTTAATACAGTACAGTTTGAAGAACATATCTTTTACTGTATTTTAATATTTTTTTTGGATAATGTCCAATCGTCTGCCGCATCAGCAAGAAGAAAAAAATTTTTTTTTTGTCTATTTCGTTCTTATGCACGTGACGATAAATTAATTTAAAGTACCAGAAAAAGAAATCACGTGATCAGCATTTAATAAATTAAATTCTAAAACTGAATCTTTAAAAATTCACCAAAAATCAGAAAATGGAGATAAAGATTCGAAAAAGATTTCATTTTAAAGCAATTTTTATGATCTTTCTCGTGATGTAAATTTTATAACCCTCAAATTATTATTTTAAATACAAACCTAAAAAAAGTTACAAAAACAGCTTAAAGATTTAATTTTAAAAAATCTAAGAAGAATTTTTCAAAAATCTTTCTTAGTGCAGCCCTACACCATAAGAAGAATCGCCATGCAAAATTTCAGCCCATTAGGTCCAGCGGTTTGGTCTGTGCGTTGTATGTCACTCAGTCAGTCAGTGAGTGAGTCAGTTACGGAACTGTTTTATATACGTATATAGACTAGCGTATATAGACTAGCGTATATAGACTACTCGTATATAGACTAGCTGACCCGGAAATGCTTCGCTATTGCTAGATTTGAGTATATATATATGTAGATTAAATTAACCTAATTCTAAGTTTGATATCAATTATTATATTTAGTTAAAAGTAGATATTTTACACATAATTTTTATGTTTCGGATTACATAAATTGTAATTACTGTTTTATTCAATTTTAAGTTCATTGCAATGCTCTTGGATATACAATGCTTTTGGTTATTCCATTTGGCATATATACAAACAAATCCCTTGGTTTTCCTGCATGGGAGCATGCAACGTTGCCCATCAGGAAAACATGGATTATCCAAATTCAATCCACATACTTGCAATGATTGACCTTGTGATTTGTTTATCGTTATTCCAAAAGCCAGTTGATTGGAAATTGTAATAATTTGAATTGGAATTGCATATCTGTTGGTATCATTGGTATACGTAGTATTATCATATCCTCTCCTTTGAATTTACCAATTAAAATTGTTGCTTTAATTACACTGTTTAATAATCTCTTGACTGCCAATCTGGTACCATTGCAAAGTTAATGTTTCTAAGAAGAATGATAGGAACACAAACCTTCAGATTAATGTTGTGTGGTGGCAATCAAGTGAATTTAAGAATTCAGTTGGATAATTTACTGCAGTGGCGCACCCAGGATTTAATCTTAAGGGGTGAATTAAATATATATATATAAATATATTATATATGTATATATATGTATATGTATATATATATATATATATATATATATATATATATATATATATATATATATATATATATATATATACACTCAAGAGCCAAAACATTATGACCACCTGTCAATAACGAGTTGGCCCACCTTTGGCGCGCAACACAGCTTCAACCCGCCTTGGCATGGATGCCACAAGTCCTTGGTAGATGGCCGGAGACAGATTGTACCAGATGTTTAAGCAACGGTCACGCAAATCCGAGATATTGCGAATTGGTGGCCTTTGAACTCTGAGCTGCCGTCCCATGACATCCCAAATATGTTCTATCGGATTGAGATCCGATGAGTTAGGCGGCCAGGACATAAACTGGAATTCAGCATCATGTTCTTGGAACCACTCCAACACAATTTTAGCCTTGTGACACGGGGCGTTGTCCTGTTGGAACATTCCATTTCCAGCTGGAAAAACAGAGGCCATGTAAGGGTGCAACTGGTCCGCAATGATGTTCAGATACCCTGTAGCATTCATGGTCTGCTCTACCACAACCACGGGTCCCAGAGACGCCCAAGAGAACGTCCCCCAAAGCATAATACCGCCACCACCGGCCTGTGTATGACCTACTGTATATTGAGGGAGCAACAGTTCGCCTGGAAGACGGCGTATACTGACACGGCCATCGGCGTGATGAATGACAAACCGTGATTCATCTGACCAGGCAACTCTCTCCCACTGATCCATGGACCAGTCGCGATGTTCCCGGGCCCAGCGCAGGCGCAGTTGGCGTTGACGCTTGGTCAGCAAAGGCACACGAGTGGGACGTTTGCTGCGTAGCCCCATATTCAACAGTGTCCTCTGAACAGTGCGCTGCGATACTATTCTACTTAGCCTTGCATTGTATTGGGCTGTCAGCTGAGCCACTGTCTGGCTCCAGTTTTCCTTCACCATGCGAGACAGTCTCCGACGACTTTTTTTCTTTGATAGCGTGTGGACGTCCAACACCATGTCGTCTACTACTGGTTTCACCGTCATTCATCCACTTTGCATAAGTACTAACAACTGTAGGTCGCGAACAACCCACGAGTCGTGCAGTTTCGGAAATACTTGTTCCGAGCCTTCGAGCCATTACAATCTGCCCTCTATCGAAGTCGCTTAGATCCGCAGCCTTTCCCATCACACACAGAAGTAAGTGAAAGAATGATTCTTCAGACTCTCCAGCAGCAGTTAAATACCACTTCCACCTGATCACGTGCCTTCCACGTCATCCAGGCGAATTGATTGCAAAATGTAGGGGTGGTCATAATGTTTCGGCTCTTGAGTGTATATAGTTGACTGACAATCTGGTACCATTGCAAATGGTAATTGCATTGTTAATGTTTCTAAGAATAATGGTAAGAACACAAACCTTCAGATTAATGTTGTGTGGTGGCAATCCAGATAAATTAAGGGAATTTAAGAATTCAGTTGGATAATTTACTACAGTGGAGCGCCCAGGATTTATTTTTTTTTCTGGGGGGGGGGGAGGAGTTGAACGGAAATAGATATTTATAATGCAAATTCAATATTCATAATTTAATTTGTTTCTTTTGGGGGGCTCAGGGCCCCTTGGCCCACCCACTGGGTGAACTACTAATTTACTGCTGCTTCATCTTGATGTATAACAGTACATATTGATTTTAAGAAGCTGTTTCTCCTGGTAACATACAGAGTTTACAGACAGCACATCTTCTTACGTGGGGTGTCAGAAAACACTCTCCCTCCTTCAAGACTCGGGGGTCATGATCTTACCCCTCGCCTCCCTCACAGGAATGTTGAAGGGGTATGAGAGGGGTCGCTATCAGGGGTTGTTAGGTGCTGCCATCCGTACGTCTAGTTTGAAAATAGAAGGTTCATAGATAATATCTGAACAGACGGAGAACGAAAAATATTTTTAACTTTCTTTCTACTGGTCAGATTGAGGATTTCAATAGCTTTAAACCTTCTCGGGACAACATGGACCATTTTGCAAAAAACTGCATGTAAATCGGTTCAGTAGTTTTTTATTCTTTAGAGGACACACATACGAACATTGCCTTTTATATATATAGATAGACTAAAAAAAAGATATTGTAATCTTCAGTTATTGTAAAATGAGAATAATACAAAATAAAATATCACGCGAATAATACAAAATATAATATCATGCGTGCAAACAATCTCAGGTGCAGGAATCTAGCAAATATTATATTACGTCATACTGGTAGGCTGAATTTCAAACATCACACGTGGGTGTATTCTTCCTCCTTCAAAGTCGGGAGTCTCCCTCAAGAGTCGGGGGCCATTGACCTTGACCCTCCCCTCTCTCAAAGGAATGTCTGAGAGGGGTGGCATGAGACTAATCTACATCAGAGGGGTGGCATGAGACTAATCTTCATCAGAGGGGTGGCTTTCTAGGGTTGTTAGGTGCTGCCATCCATATGTTTTTTGTTTAAGTTGAAGGTTCATAGATATCTAAATAGACGGCGAACGAAAAATATTTTTAGCTTTCTTTCTACTGGTCATATGGAGGATTTCAATAGCTTTAAACCTTCTCGGGACAACACGGACCATTTTGCAAAAAACCGCGTGTAAATCGGTCCAGTAGTTTTTTATTCTACAGAGGACAAACATACGCACATTGCCTTTTATATATATATATATTATATATTTATTAAGGTTTCCTATATCCGTTACATCCACCCCCACCGACTTAGCTTCTAAACGGTGACAGCTTAGGCCATAAAGTTGGTGTCTAGATATAGTAAAAAGGCTATGCGCTACACGATGAGACAACTTACAACGCCATCTATCGGCAAATTTTGGAATGAGCATTTTTATCTCAAAAACGGTACGGGATACGGGAAAAAAGACAGTTACAAAGTTGTTCAGCATCATCGATTTAGTAAGAAAAGACACCTTGCGCACATTAATACTTAAAACAGAATTTAGAAAATGAACATTTGTTTGGTCATGATTTCGAAAATTGTCATGTCATAAAGAGTGGAGGAAAGAAACTGAGACACTTCCATATCTTCAGGATCATTTATTTACATTGATGAAAATGCTCTCCATTAGCCACTATACAATTTGCACTCTGGACCTCCGTGAAGTGGTCTTTTCGAGCTTCGCTCGCATTTCACGACGCCATGGTGCTGAAAATCATGACCAAACAAATGTTAATTTTTTACACTCTGTTTTGAGTATTAATATGCGCAAGGTGTCTTTTCTTACTAAACTGATGATGCTGAACAACTTTGTAATGGACTTTTTTCCCGTATCTCGTACCGTTTTTGAGATAAAAAAGGTTATTCTAAAATTTGCTGATAGATGGCGTTGTAAGTTGTTTCATCAAGTAGCGCATAGCCTTTTTACTATACCTAGACACCAACTTTATGGCCTAAGCTCTCACCTCTTAGAAGTTAAGGGGGTGTAACGGATATCGGTGGGAACCCTGTTTGTAATATATACAAGGTGATTTCTTTTTTAAACTGACACTACTTAGAGCCATCTGTAGCGTGATGTATCAGTCGGAATTCCACCAAAATTGATAGAGGGACTAAGGGCGACATGGGAAAGAGTTTCCGCGAAAACAAATTAGTTCCAAAAGTCGCCGATAGGGGAAGGTATGGCGCTGTTGTTGTCGGCGCAACCGAGAATTTGCATAAATGGCAAGTAAAACATCATAATTCAAATTCACGACTGTGTAATCGATAGCAGCGCCAGTATTTCGGGCTATATAGATAAGGGATGAATACCGAAAAAGTTGTAAGCAGACAAATGAATAAAAAAGAAATTTCACTGCAACACCACTTTATGCAGCAAATTCACTTCTCCCTCCTTCGATATGTAGCATGTCACCAGGAATGGTCAACAAAGTCCGGGATATGTTGTCCTTCAAGGCCGCCAAGTTCAAGATTCCACCAAGATACACCTTAGACTTTATATAACCTCACAGAAAAATGTCACATGGGTTAGGTCCGGGGAGCGAGTTGGCCATGCAAGTGGACAAAAGCGACTGATGACCCTTTCTTCTGTAAAGCGAAGGCGGATTCCGCACTTTATAGCCCGAAATACTGACGCTGCTGCCGACTACATAGTCGTGAATTTGTATTTTGATGTTTTACTTGCCTTTTATGCAAATTCTCGGGTGCTCCGACCACAACAGTGCCATATCTTCCCCTATCAGCGACGTTTGGAACTATTTTTTTCCCACGGAAACTCTTTCCCATGTCGTCCTTAGTCCCTCTATCAATTTTGGTGGAATTCCGGCTGATACACCACGCTACAGATGGCTCTGAGTAGTGTCAGTGTAAAAAAAATCACCCTATATATATATATATATATATATATATATATATATATATATCAATTCAAGTTCAAATTTATTAATGTCAAAACAAAACTTAACCTTTACAAAACCTTAATTAGACCAGTTGCTCTGTATGCCAGCGAGTGATGGCCATTAAATAAATCTGAAAAACATAAGGTGCTGATTTTTGAGAGAAAAATACTCCGAAAGATCTTGAGAGCAGTTAAGCAGGAATGATGTCTATAGAATACGATATAATGAGATTTGCAGTAGATATAAAGAACCAGATATTGTCAAAGTTATAAAGTCTAGCCGCTTAAGATGGCTAGGACACCTTTTTAGGTACAATGACTCAAACCCAACTAAATTGGTGACCTTTTCAAAAATTGAGGGTACGCGAAAAAGATAAATAAATAAATAAATAAATATATATATATATATATATATATATATATATATATATATATATATATATATATATATATATATATGTATGTATATAAAACAGTTCCGTAACTGACTGACTCACTGACATACAAC